>OX122885.1:44156228-44446301 GCA_944738645.1 Eristalinus sepulchralis
AAATGTCTCGCTTCCTTCCGCCTTTTTGTCTTTTGAATTTTCCGGCTATGTACAAAGCGGCTATGTACAGGACTCGTATCTGGCAACACTATACATCATTTGAAAGGCCTTGACATAACCTAGAAAACGACGCTATGAATGATTAGTTCGGATCTTGAGTTCAACAGTTATAGACGTGTTACACATGGAGTAAACTAACGCCGAAATTCGCGCTATTTTAAAGTTTTCCTTCGTTAAAAGCAAATCCGCTAGAGAAACGTTCCGTGAGATTAATGGTGTTTTGGGGAATGGTAGTGTATCACTTCGAACCGCGGAGGAATGGTTTCGACGGTTCAGAGCCGGTGAAAACGACACTTTAAATAAGCCCGCCCGCAGAAGAGCTGTGGCGACGAATACCAATCGAATCATGGAAATCATCGAGATAGACCGGCATGTGGCATCTCGTGACATCGCCCAAGAGATGGGAGTTACTCACCAAAGCATTTTAAACCATCTGCAGAAGGCTGGAGACAAAAAAAGCTTGAAGCTTGGGTGTCGCATGATTGGACGCAAAAAAACCTTCTGGACCAAATCAACGCCGGCTCAAATGCAGCAAACTCGACCCATTTTTGAAGCGGATGGTGACTGGCGACGAAAAATGCGTAACATACGACAATATCAAGCAAAAACGATCGTGGTTGAAGGCCGATGAATCGTCCCAAACAGTGGCCAAGCCGGGATTGATGGCCAGGAAGGTTTTGCTGTGTGTTGGGTGGGATTGGAAGGGAATCATCCACTATGAGCTCTTCCCATCTACTGCGAACAATTGGACCGCTTGAAACAAGCGATTGATCAGAAGCGTCGAAAATTGGCGAACAGGAAGGGTGTAGTGTTCCAGCAGGACAACGCCAGACCACACACTTCGTTGATGACTCGTCGGAAGCTACGGGAGCACGGATGGGAGGTTTTATCGCATCCGCCATATAGCCCGAACATAGCGCCAAGTGATTACCACCTGTTCCTGGCCATGGCGAACGCCCTTGGTGGTGTGAAGTCGAACTCAAAAGAGGGATGTGAAATGTGGCTTCTTCGCAAATATGTCAGGAGGGTGGCTTCCACGAGGGGGGTATTATGAAGTTGCCGTCTAGATGGAAACAGATTATTGAACAAAACGGCGCATATTTGAACTAAATCCGATCACTGTAACACTTTTTATGAGGCATTCAATGAAGATCAAAAACGCGGAAGGGAGATATTTGACAACCTTATATTCACTGAATCACTCCCTTTGACAAGGCATCAAAATATTCTACGATTTCCGCAGAATTCACGGAT
Source organism: Eristalinus sepulchralis (assembly GCA_944738645.1). Taxonomy (NCBI): domain Eukaryota; kingdom Metazoa; phylum Arthropoda; class Insecta; order Diptera; family Syrphidae; genus Eristalinus; species Eristalinus sepulchralis. The sequence continues at coordinate 44,157,543 of OX122885.1, forward strand.
CAAACCCTCTCTCTCTCTCTCTCTCTTTCTGATTTCATTCCAAATGTGTTCCACACCACTTGGATATTTATCTGCCTCCAGATGGCAATCAGCTACCGGATGTCTGGCTAGCCTTGACTTGCCCATCCAAGCCGATTAATGCTTCTGACTTTATCGTAGTCAGACAAATTGCAATTCGATATAGTCTCAGCTCACCATAGCCGACGCCGACTATGATGCACAACAAATTACTACCGCGCGAACTGCAATAACAACAACAACTCCTAAATCACGAGCCATAAACTCATCGTCAACAATTGTCTCCGATTTGCCGCACACCAAACCATTGTGAGACACTTTGTCATTTGTCTTAATTGGTCGGCTATTGCCACTGCAGCCGACTGCAGTTACAACTTGCCGTCATTAACGAGACGCAACAGAAAGTCACCAAGAGAAGCAGCAGTTGTTGTTTCGTGACTCAACGAGAGGGGGACGAAGATTGCTGCTCAGACAAAGCAGCTCACGTCTGCAATGACGACACACGGCGCACGATGGTTTCCTGCAAACCAACACAGTGTTTGTTTTCGCCAAACCGGGGGGCCTTTGAAACTTTGCAGTATTTAAGCGCTTTTTTAAGTTTCCATCCGGCGTGTGTTGGAAGGCAGACCACAGCGCCAAGTGCACACACGTATGTCTTCGGTGAGAGGCGTGCATGCAAGGGAGTCAGACAAAGTCGCGACGTCAAACGAGTGTCGGGAGTCGCTAGTTGATGCTCATGAATGGGCCAGCAGTTTTAATGCCACCTCAGAGATCTTTTGAGGCGGGGAAATGGAATGGCTCGAATGGCGAATGGCTCGAACGTCTAAGAAAAGCCCGGACAAAGTCATACACTCTGACACCTCCCGCGTCGGTCGTTAGCATCTTGTTTCCGCGTGCCAGTCCTTCTATCCCGTCCCGCCTCTATGTCGCCTTAAATTTTAATTTAATTAAGCGACCAAACGAAGGTGTGTGCGTTCGGTGGATGTGGCGACGAGGACATGCTTAATTGTCACCCAAGCAGCGATTGTAGTGCCACCGCTCTGCCAAAGACAATGAGGCCATGAGTGTGGCGCTATAAATGCAAACTGAAACGACTGGCTTAGTTGTGTAGTAATAGGAATTGTCGCCCCCCCCCCCCCCCCCCCCCCCCACACACACACCACCACCTCTCCACCATCTTGGGGTAGTTGACCGCCTTGTGGATGGTCGAGTGACTGCGACAACAACGGGCGAACAGTCAGTCACGGACAAGGCGGTACACTTCCTGCCTCTGCATGCCGTGCGCAGTAAGTGGTTCTCTTGACTTTGACTGCCCCAACCGGGCGGCGAGGGAAGGTCATGGTTGATTGCTAAAGTTTCGCTAAATTTCTATGTATATTGGTTGGTAATTGTCTGCTGTGCTGTGTCAGCGAAAAAGTCGGACGAGGCGTGGGCGAAGCGGCCAACTTTCAAATGAGAATGATGAAAATTTCAGTTTGAAGAAGTTTTCACTCAGCTAGCCGCCTCAGTGAGTCAGAGCTGCGAAGGGCTTGAGGGGGTTTTGCGGGTGGATAGTGATTTCAACTGTGAAATTGCGGTTGCATGTTGTCGTGCAGTCTGCAAGGAAACTGGGGGAAATGAAATGGAAATTCATTAAATTGGTCGACCAATTAGAGATGGATTGCTGGGAGGTGAGTGAGGGTTGTGGGAGCGAGGCAGTTAGTAGACTGGTTTTTAAGTGGTTAAGTGCTGCATGCGAACGAGAGATAGATGTGCGTGAAGAGTTGGAGAACACGCAGTTTGTCAACTTATATTCGTCTGGAATGATAATGGTGTTCCTGCAGTGAGATGTTGTGGTTATTTAATTGACCGCGCGTTTCTATGGCATTGAGAGTGGGTTCTTAATTGAGCTGTTAGGAGGCAGACTAATTTTGGGAATTTGTAGTCACATAGGTTTGACATGCTTTCGCATCCAGCGGCAACAAGTGAGAAAGTAATGTTTGCCCTTCTTTAAGGAAGAATAACGGAATTGTCAAAATTCTGTCGAAAGTTTTTAAAAATTCTTAAGATAAAGTCGAAGCGATGAATGCAATTGATTAATAATTTCAAGTGATAATGGAGAGTTTTGCTAGGCCATGTAGAGCGTATAGACACCACTGCTCCGGCCCGAAAAGTCTTCGAATCGAAGTCATCGTGACAGGCTAAGGTGGCGCACACAAGCGGAGAAAGACCTCAACCAACTTTGAGTGCGTCACTGGCGGCAGCTGGCGAATGATCGTGCTGGCTGGAGAGGCATGTTGGTTGAGGCCCAGGTCCACCCATGACTGTAGCGCCAAAAGAAGAAGATGATAATGGATTTACTCTATACAAAGAACCAAGTACATTAAAATGCATTAAAATGCTTAGACTAAGCATTATGGTTGTAAGTGAACAAACTAACACATCCAGCGAGAACATTTGCCAGCTGCCTCCAGTGGCGCAATCCTATTTGGTTAAAGTCCACCCTACATTTGTCAATCAATCCGGGCCGTCCTGCGTTGCGATGTCCCGATTGCTTCAGACTCTTGAGTCTGGAACCGTGTCTCCCATAATCTAGCCATCCTAAGAGGTGTACCCAGAGACGCTGGAATAAGTGCGGGCCGCTGAATGTTAAAATCTTCCTCTGCCATCAACACAACACAGGATCAAAAATCGCATTTAGAACGTTTCTCTCGAAAGGAACAGGGTTTTTCATCCTCTTTTAATAGTAACGCTTAAGTTTCTGAGCTGCAGAGAAGGACAGGAATGATGAAGGCCAGTTTGGTATTTCAGGACATAGCTGACTGACATGGCTGACGGCTGACATAACCCAGAAAAAACAAAAAAAAAACTAGCGATTGGCAAGGGTGATTCCCTATTTGACTTCGGTACTGATGTTGTTGTCCCTATTTATTGCGGAAGAGATATGTAACAAGTCCTTTGCTACCTAAAAAGTTTTCGCTGCCCTTTGTATCGCTCTATCCAGAAGGTCGACGGTGTACATATGCATATGCACTTCGTTTTGAGTTAATTTACCGTTAGACGCGTTATAGTCAGTTCCCTTTTATTACCAGCAATCGGTTCATTGACTATTTTTTTTGCGGCTACAATTCGCAAATTGCGATCAATTTGGGGTTACAATAATGCTCCAAAAGGGGCAACTATAAAGCGTTCAATGGAAAAATGCGCCTTCCACCAGGTCGATCGACCGAAAATATTGCAGCAGTACGTGATGATGTCGCTCAAACTCCATCCACCTCAATTCGACACCGAGCTCAGCAAATTGGTGTTTCCAAATCCAATATGCAGCGAATTTTAACGAAAGATTTGCATCTTCGTGCATACAAAGTTCAATTGACTCAAGAAATGAAGCCAGCTGACCATGCACAGCGAAGGGAGTTCATTAATCGGGTATTGATTGCCCATTTCCATCTTGATGGCTTCGTCAATAGGCAGAATTGTCGCATTTGGGGCGAGGAAAATCCTTAAATGATTCACGAGAAGCAATTGCATCCTCAACGTGTCACTGTGTGGTGTGGATTTTGGGTTGAAGGAATCATTGGACCTTTTTTTATGAAAGCGCAAACAGTCAATTTTGTTCGATATCGTGAAATGATAACCAATTTTTTCGTACCTAGAATTGAAGAAATGAATGTGGAGGGGATGTGGTTTCAACAGGACGGCGCCACATCTCATACAGCCAGAGAAACAATTCAATTGCTGCATCAGTCATTTCCCGGTCGTGTTATTTCGCGTTTTGGAGACCAGAATTGGCCGCCTAGATCGTGCGATTTAACACCATTGGACTTTTTTCTTTGGGGTTTTTTGAAGTCGATGGTTTATGCGAATAGGCCAACGACGACTCAAGCCTTAAAAGTGGAGATTGGATACTGAATTAATGAATTACCGCAGCATTTATGCAAAACGGTCATTGAAAATTTCATTAAAAGATCGCGTATGTGCCAGCAAAGCCGCGGCGGCCATTCACATATAACCTCATCCTGTCTACTTTACGATATAATAAAGAGTTCACGTTTTTTTTTAATATCAGCGTTTTATTTAAAATTTAAATCTTGCGTTCTGGTTGGGACACACTTTACAAAGAAAACATCGTCTGCGCCTTCAGCTTTGTTTGTCTTCAGTTTCAAGACTGCCTGGCCTCGGCTAGGATAAGAAATGGATACACTTTCCATTGGCGTCAATGATATAAAAGAAATTTACCTGAAACCGGTTTTTGAATGGTCATCCCCATTTAAAGGTCTGTAAAAATGGCCCATTCTAAATTCTCAACTACAGCGGCGAGTCTGCTATAATTTTACTATCTTCCTTTTGCCCTTTTGCGTCACACACTCAAAAGAAGATCAGCTACACCATGACACTCTAAAACTTCTCCCTATCTTCAAAACCACTCCTTTTCAAGTGGAAACCGCTCGCCGTGATTGCCTTTAATTAATTCCTGTCAGCTTTCTTATTATCACCCCGACATCGCAACAAAGTGCCCACTTCCACCGGCAGTCGCCTCTAATGTTGCCAAATTGACACCTGTCGAACTCGAAGTACTAACCCCACCGCCACCCATGTTGCCAAGTTAATTCTTTCAAAACTGTCAAACCCACAAATGGGAAAATACAAGTTTTTAATTTAATTCCCTGCCCTCTAACGCATCCCTCCCAAACGTCTCAAACCATCCAATTGAAAATTTTCCCATCGAGACTGTCATTCCAACGACCAATATCCTTAATAATTGCATTATACTTCAGTGAAAGGATGTACGTACGAAATGAACTGATTTAAGGTTTCCACATCCGCCCCTGCCATAGGAGCGCCTAACTGACGACATTGTTGTCTATGTTGCTCTGTTGATGGCGGAGTAGCACTTGCAATCCATTTAGAAATACGGTTTTGCAACACTCACACACAGGGTGTGATGGGATGCGCACTTGTGTGTGTGTGGGTGTGTGTGTCTCTCAACGGAATCCTTAAGGTAACCCAATTAGAGACTTTCTCGAGATGTGATGCTTCATCGTGTGAAGTGTGACGACAACGACGATGACGACGGTAAGGACGATGACGACAACGATAAGGACATGTGTGTTGTTGTCTTTTTTTCCACTTTTGTTATTCTTTCCACCTTCCCACACAGCCCACTGTAGTGGCAACGGAAGATATTCTGGTAAGTAAGCAGTTTTGGTACTCTTCGCGTCTACGGCTCCTGTCACTGAGCTAACACACACACACGCGAGGCGGTTGTAAAGAGCAATGTTTGTGTGCAATTTTCCCCTTTCACCTGTCAATGTGCGTTTTTTGCTGAGGAATCCTTTTTTTTTTACTTGACCTAGAGAGGAACTTTTTTTTTGCGCGTCAAATCCCCACAGACTGCAAAAAGGGGGAAAGGGGCGAGAAAGGGAATGGTCCTCATTTTGCTCGTAACCGAGTACACAGCGCATCCTTGAATATGCAAGCAAATAGTATCTCAATATTAAACTCGCACATGAAGCAGCAGTTAAGCCTGGACTTGTGCATCAATTTGCATACCTTGATCCCTGAAGGACACGCTTGCAACAGCAAAGCCCGCCAGCTGCTTCGAGAGCGTATCGCATTAGCGAGAAACGCTCCAAATGAAAAATGAAAAACAAAAAATAGAAAAAACAAAACTGGGAAAAGAGGAAAACACAAACTTCAATCCGGTTCAGCAGTTTTTCTCTGAAGTGCAATTCAGTTGTGTGCTTTGTTTGCGTTCACTGCATTTATCCTTTCGCCCATGCAACTGGCCTTGGGCGGGTAGTTGTGCGGAATGACACGTGGGACTGTGCTGAGGAGGGTTTAAATCAAACATTGGGGTCACATACATGTGTTGGGAGCCTAGTGAATGCATTGCAATCGAGCCGTCGACGGGACTTGGAATTTGTTATGCCACTCACACCCGATGGCATTCGATGGACATGCGATATGGTGTTTGATTTGCAATGGCGTGGAATGCACTGGGAATTGAGTGTATCTTGGAGAACCACGCAATGGCTTTGAGTTGGGAGCGAAATTTGGATTGTTATCAGAGGAAGGAATTTTTGTTACAAATCGATGGAGTTTAAGCAATTTTAGGAAATTGTCCACATATTCTTAAAGGCCCCTTAAGAGTACACAAACCCATACAATCAACTGATTAAGAAGAAGCCTAAAAGTCTCCACACGACGACTTAATACTGGTACAAAATCTTGGAAAGTTTCCAAGAGCACAAACATGTTGCAGAAAAAACATCGACTTTGTGTGGATACTTCAGACCACTCAGCAAGCCATCATTCCCCCACCCGACGGCTTGCTTTTCTTTGAAGCCCCTACCCAGCAGCATTCTGCTTCACTGCACTGCATGCGATTCGCTTTCGTTAAGACAAGAGAAGTGGTTTGCCCACCGCAGGATCATGAACAAGATACATTACCTCACTCGAAAGGAATTAGTATCGCCACTGTTGCATGCTAGCCAGTCAAAGATGCACGAGGCAGTAGCCTCAGCTCATCGAAACGACTGCAAGATGGATTTATTGGAATTTCTTTTCAAACCTCTCACGCTACCCCTCAGTGATGAAAAACCCTCGGCGGCTGCTGGTAAATGAAAATATCTTCACTTCCACGCGCCCACCCTCCGACGAGCAGGAAAAAAAATCACAAAAACCGCACAAATCTTGGAGCAAAGTGTAGCATGCCGGGGTATGTACGCTATGCACGTGGTTTTTCGAAATTCAGTCGTCGTGTGTATTGCGCCCACCTCCCCACCTCCCTGCGTTTTACATTCCTGACGAACCCTCTTCCGCATCGGCTGAAGCGGAAGTACCACTTCGATGGTAATGCCTCGTCGTTCTGTCAGGGCCACCGCTCGCAAAGCGTTCCTTGTTCACGTACGAACCCCCACATTCGCCGAACTACACACAAGTGCAGAGACACATGATGAACCAAACGGAAATAAATTTTTCACTTTGCCCGCGGGTGCAGGCGGGGAGAGGGGGATGATGGGTGGCCACTTCGCTAAGCAAGGATATTCCTTTCCATGCGCTGTGATGCTGCCCCCCCTCCCCCCGTGCCATCTCATCGTCAGTCGGCTGTTGGCAATGAGCAGGATGCGGACGGGGAGCTCAGTGTTTAGTTTAGTTTGTGGTGGTGCCTGGCCCTATGCCTTTTCATCTTAAATAATGACTCTTAGTTCGCAGTAAACCCTTGCTCCATGGCCTGCGCTATTGCCAGAGTGCAAATGTCGGAGTGAAGCGTGAGGAATGGGCAAATTCTGCGGTGTGGCATTGTGGTGTGTGTATGTGTCCGAGGGTCGGGGCGAGCGAAGCGTTTGCCCTGAGGTGAGATGCTTTCAGTAAGCGAATGTAAACTTTAACTTAAGGAGTTTTCTCCAACACGGGGCTTATCTACTTTTCGAATCAGCAGGTATTCTCTCGCAAAAGGGCAAAGTGCAAGAACCTTAATATCACCCTCTCCCTGTTTCCTGACCACTCTCTATCTCCCTCACTCACCCGTTGACCACACAGTCTTTGTCTCATGTATGACAATTGATTTCAAAGCACTGCAGGGGCGTGACACCTTGAAGGGAAGCAACAGTGAGCAGACAATTCTGTCCTGTCCACGAACTTGGACACAAAGCGGTCCAGAAGGTCCTTCTTCCCTTCTTGTGGTGTGATTTATGACGAATGCAGACGGAAAAGTGATTTTATTTTATTTCGTTTTTTTTTTTCCTTGTTTTTGTTTTCTTCCCGCTTGATTCCCTGTCGTAACAGCGTTGGTCACCGTGCAGACAAGTATTTGGTTAGGAATTACGCTTTTGATGCTTGAATGCATAAGGCAAAGGGAAACGGAAAACGGGATATTTATTATCCTTATAATGCCAGTCACCGTGGACCGGAGAGGGAAAAAAAATGCGGAATGTTCGGCATGATGTGGATTTCTGTGTTAGGTTGACTGGTCTTATGGAAAATTTACATGAAAAGGGTTTGCCCCGCACACAGGGATGGTGGTGGTGGGGTTGTAGTGTTTTTGAAGGCACTAGCAGTCATCATGACATGGACCGCCCTGAAAAAGGATGACTTGTCGATGAATGTGGGTTAAGATATTCGATGGAATAAATTCAACAATCGTTTTAATCTCGTTTTTTTGGAAGGAAGGTGTGAGAATTCGTCTAAAGCAGATATCTCGGTTGACTGCGGAATTTCAGCAAGATTTCACTCACGTTTTTCTTATATACATTCATTTCAAACCATTTAAGACGCAGTTCGGTATGACTTTGAAGATAGTAACGATCTACAAGGTCTAAGGTCCATGAGGCCCTTATACAAACCCCTTTTAAAATGCAATGAAATGAACAAAATTATTTTTTCCCTCTTTCGCTCATATGACTGCCTCGGTTAACACATTCTTTTACCCCCTTTTAAAAAGACTTTGTTGATGTTTTCAGGCTGTGCAGCTTAGTGCTTAGATTGTCTGCGGATTGTTTGCACTACATCGGTTTCCCACGAAAAAAAACTGTTAAATGGGGTCAAATCACAATTCGAAGACATCGCCAAGACGGCTGATAACGCGATTGGGGAATATGATCGATTGTGGTGTTGATTGTGTGGCATGTTGTAACATCCAACATGAACCAGATGTCATCCAAATCCATGTCTTCAATTTCATTAAAAAAAAAAAAATCGGTAAACACAGATTGTTGTAGAAACTAGACCCTGGTCCCATGTGGACTGTACAACTCAATTATTAATGTTATTAACACGGCTTTGTAAGGCTCAGAAATTCGCTGAAGTTACCACTTCACCGTGGGCTATAAGTGCATCGGCTCACACTTCAAGGTCCCAGGATCGATTCTCTGAAGGACGACCTCACATTTTTCACCACCTCACCCCTCTCAAGTTGCTGACAACCCTCAAAGAGTACTAATTGTCTATGAAAAGCTTATCAAATCTCGCCCTTCGGAGTCGGCAAAAACTACAGGTACCCTCTACTCGTTAGTGAACAGTAACAAGCACAAAATGAGTAGTTGTTGTAGAAGCTAGGCCCGTGGTCCCTTGTAGGATGTAGGGCCCACTCCAAAACCTGCACCAAACTTTCAATTTCCATGAATTAATTGGCACATCGACAACAGCGAGCGTACTTCCCGCACCTCTTATACGACAGATAGCGCTATGAAAATGCACCTAGTCAAAAAAGATCATTTTTCGCCCGAAATTATTGTTCAATCCAGGCTTCCATAAGGCCCACACTCAGTGCCGATAAAAGAAAGTAATGATCGAGCGCCTTGTTAGCGTATAATCCGAGGTGCAGGACTCTCCTCAGGCTAGTGGGTGAAACGTTGAGCTGTTTAGATCGACGAGTTGAAGTTGTGAATCTCAGCTACAGCAGTCATATTCTTATCTGTCCGACGACGGGAGCCATTTGTGTTTTTTTCTCTGGCATACCTGTCACACGAACTATTTTCAACAAACATCCCTAAAGTAGTCGCGGTGGGTGTTTCACTTCGGTCAAAAACTTATTTTTCAAAAACGCACTGTTTGGGTTACACAGCCTTTCTTTATGCTGCCCAAGCGTAGAGCGAGTTATTTCGTTTCGCAGGGCATGGAACTCACTTTCTCTCATTCGAAAAACAGCTGTCAGTGTCTCACTATGATTAGGAAAACACTAGACACAGACCCACCATTAAAAAGTTTGCGATAAATTTCCGTGCACCTCTGATAACGAAAGAAGGAAAGAACTGACTAGTGTTTTGTTCAAAAGTGTATAAACAACTCAGTAGAGCTGTGCGTAAAAAACCAGATGATTACGACCAGTTTTTTGACAATTTCGATTGGGCAAGCAACCTAGCCTTTTATTCGGAAATTTATACACAGATCAGCAAGTTCAAATATACTCAAAAACTGTACCAAATTTCCTACACCTCAATGCCTTGAAAGGGAGAAAAGTTAGTTACGTATCTACGACATTCACGCATGCGTATTCATGCACGCAAAGATTGGTTAATCTTTACACAGAACGCAACAAAGAGAAATAGAACCGAAAAAATTAAAAAGTACTTCGAACTGCATAGCCAGCAGCCACGGTCAGAAATCAGTCTCAGCGAATCGTCCAGAGCATTCCACCGCTGCGCATAGTTCTCACGACAAACTGTCCCAAAACGCGGAAATGGATAAAATCACTCCCCACCCATCGACCCGACAAAGCAAAAAACCAAAAGCAGATTCATTTTGCATATGTACGCAACCACCTTGTTACGAGTCCCCGAAATGACTGAAAAGAGGCACCCTCATCCGAGAAGCACTGACTTCCAACATGTAACTATCAGACCAAGAAACCACTTGCTATGGCCAGAAAAATGATTTCATTTACCGCGCCAACGCCCCACTGGCACATCCACCAAGGCAGTATTGGGTAGCAGCAGCTGCTGCTTCTTCTGCTGTTCGTACATTATTACACCATCAAACATGAGCCAGACCATGTTGCGCCCAGGAGCACCACTACAACTCGACTATTTCCGTGTAGGCAGCACCGTGCTTCTTTTTTTTTGTGACAAATGTCCCCACTTTGCTCTTTGTCAGCCGCGCCCACGAGTGCTCCTTGTCGTGTTCGCCGCACAATGGTTTCATTCGACGTTGTACTTGCATATTGCAAGACCATTCCGCCGCTCCATTCCATCCTGAATGCCATGCCGAGCACCAATCCACATGTGCGCTCAATTTTCCCTGGTGCCACAATTACCACTTGTGCGCGGGACAAAGTGACGTGTGCAGTTAGAGTGGTTGAGTGAATATCGTCGTTGGGGCGCAAACTAATGTATGCGTGCTACATAGACGCTTGATTCCTTTGGCTCCCGCCCAAAAATGCGGAGCACTGCGAAACATCTCTCTGACAGTGGCACCGGGGTGAGGGCTCCCTTTCGCCATCGTCATCATAGATCACAGGAATGCCTTTTCGGTCTTTGTTCATAAATCAATTTCAGGTATTCCTTAGCCCCCAGCTCAGCCCGAGCGGACGGGGGTGGATTGAACTTAAAAAACTCAATTTCCGGACACTTCCAGACGCTCGAATTCAATAAAACCGACTGACACTGATCGCCCTCACGGCCATGGGGCTGAGGGCGGTCGAGGCGCACTCAATCCGAAAATCTGGATTTATTAAGTTATCGAAAGATTGGCACAGTCCAGGGGGACGGGGCGGACTGGGTTGAGCTGTGTAAGTGCGGTTGACATTCAATCTTCTTAAGTGCACCACTGTCACGGTGAATTGACAAGAAACCGAACATCCACTGGCCGTTCGATAATAGAACTTGACAGGTACGAGCATCTGCAACCATGTGTGAGTGGCATGTTTCCAGTCATTATTATAAGTTGTTCCGTTCGATGGAAAATTTTGATTTCGGTCAAATTTGATTGTTACATTAAGGAGGGGGGGTATCGGTGATGTTATCCCGTTGTAGGGCAGGCAGTCGTGTGATATAAACTTCACTGTACATGCAGGATGCCGAAGCATAACTGTCGCACTCATGCAAATTGGTTCTGACGACCGGATTTCCGAAATGACAGCAACACACTGGCTGGCATAGTGTGCGCATCACTGACCCTTAGAGATTGCATACCACATCAGTGTTCCTGTCATACAGCGTCACATGCAATGCGTTGTGTGCCTGAGTGAGTTTATGAATCGAACACAGAGATGGACACGTAATGAGGTCTGTTTTCGAAACCATTCGACTTGTGCATGAATTTGACATGCTGAAAGGCGATTTGGAAAACCTCAGTGAAATGTTCACTTCATACGCAGTCGTTTGTTGTGAAATTCAGTTCAGAGAAGAAGGATTAAATTGAAAGGGGTTTCCTTACAGGTGTAGTCGCCGTGGCGCAGTGGTAAGTGCATAGACTGCGGCGCAGAAAGTCTGGGTTCGATTCCCGGACGGGACACCTAGCATTTTTCACGGCACCACCTCTTTCGAGTTGCTGACAACACTCAAAGAGTATTAATTGTCTATGGAAAGCTTCTCAAATCTCACCGTTCGGAATCGGCAAAAAACTGTAGGTTCCTTCTGCTCATGAGAGAAAAATAGCACGCAAAACACGAGTAGTTCTTGTGGAAGCCCTGATCTCATGTGGCTGGTGCCAAAAGAAGGGAGCAGAGTTGGCCACCAATGTCCTTGGAGTGCAATTAAGGGAACCTGTTGGTTAACCTTCTCTTACTTTATCGAAAAGCGAATTCTCTGACTGTAGAAGAACTGAAAGAGACGAGACATACCAAGGGTTCCTCTCACATTTTGAGAAATAATGAAAAGCTAAGGCCTCAGTGATCAAACTTCTGTTACTCCACCAGAAAGCGATAAGCAAGAGTAAGGAAGTAAGTTGTCAGCGTGCCATCATTCATTTCGATTGTGGCCTTTTAAACGGTCGTAGGATCGACAGAAAGAATGGAACCCAGTCCTTACTGCTTTTTCATGAAAAATCGTTGAAATAAAATATAAAGTTTGATCATTCCCTTAGCCCATCGATGCTAATTTCCAGTCGTTGGTGTGAGAAGAGGAAACGGCCATAATGGTCAGCTTTATGTCATCGCACTGCAGACAAAGGAACTTTAGAAACGGGGAGAAATTTTGCTTTTGTCTCTCGACGGTGGCACGAATTACTTTTACAGAGTTTTTTAAAACGCCGCGTTTTTTGTTTCCTCCCTTGTGGGACTGCATTGCAATAATCGAGGGATGAAGGAGTACATTTCATGTTTTTCAAATAGTTCCACCCCTCGGCCGTCATAAACTATTTACGAATGAAATTATTTACAACAATTTTAACTGACGTTCATTTTCACTCCCTGCAGCGCCAATTTGATTGTGTTCACATCAAAATTAATATTTAAGGCTGAACGGTGTCAGAAACACAGAAATTTAATTTCCACCCCCGTCCGGTCGGCCGCAGGCTGTTCGTTTTCTCACGCATGTTGCGCGGCAAACTAATAGCGGGAGACACTTCAAACAAAAAGACAAGTGCACAAATAAAACTTTAAAAAAGGCAATATGTTTCACCACGGAGCTTGGATGTCCTAAGCACTTTCTAACTCACACATTGCGGACTCATAAAACATTCTGCAGTTTACATGAAATTTTATGCTTCGCCTGACATCGCCACATTCCGTCGAAAAATGTATTGAAACGTCTTCGATGGCGGCGGTGGTACTGGCACCGGCAATACATAGGCAGCCAGATGAAGAAGACAAGTGGTATCTGTAATCGTATCTCGTAAAAGCGAAATGTGTACATACATGCTCCCGATGTGCATGATTCCAGGACTCGCACATGAACTTTTATTAGTAAATTTCAATCTTCCCCGCACGCGTTCCTTGATGGTAAGGGCTGATTCCGATGATATTCGCTTTTTTTTCTTTCATCTGCCTGGATGACTGGCTGGCTTCTGGGGAACATTGCGGGAATGAATTGAACGGAGTCCACCATGTCCACCAATTTCAAACACAAAATGGTAATTTGAATTCTCTTCGACCTGCTGCTCCCCTCTCAACAGTCGTCATCTTCGTGAACCTTAAACTTCAACTTGTGTGCAGCAATCGATTGGCTCGCATGGTTTCTCTTTTTATCAGAAAAGCATTCAGTAGAACGTTCCAGCATGACAAGTGCTGGCAATGTCAAACAAGATTAGATTGAGACGTTTGACGTGCAAACGCTGAATCGATCATTAGACTCAACAAAGAGTACTTCACATTTGCAGATTCATATCAGTACAGATAGGAAAGATTGAAATTGAACAAGAAAATTTTATTAGTGCTTTCACGAAGCAAGAAGACAAAGGCCCGCTCAAGGACACACTTGAAATGAATGAAAGTGCATGCATTTCAAAGTGTCATGCTAATTAGATTTGCCAACAATTAGCATTTCAATCTGGTGTCCTGTGGTGATGTTTGCGCCGAGGTCTATTCACAGTTGAGTTGTCATTGACCCAGTTTCACACTGCACAAGCATGATAGAAGTCTGTGTCGCACGACAGCAATTTGGAATTGATTAGTTTATTCAACGTATGACCTGGCAGCCACTGGAGCGAAGATTAAGCAGATACATCCGCTGAGCACGTTCATATATCCGTTTTTCTTTTGAATAAGCAGTTGTGAATATATCAATGTTAAAATTGTTTTATAATATAATACGCTGTAGGTTTTGGGCTTTTTGAAAGTGAGGACTTCCTGAAAAACAAAACAAAAATCGTTTTTCTGTCCTTTTGAGTGTCGAAGAAGGCACGAGTAGGGTATTAAGTCAGACAGTTTTTTCTTTGTTTTTCCTGAGGCTTATTGTTCTCTTTATGCTTAACTAGAAAGCTTATCGTCCTAACTATTTAGATTTTCTTTGTTGTGAAGGTAGGATTGACCTCTAATCAAATTAAAAAAATTGTTGAATAATTGCTTGCGCAGAGAGGTTGAAGTTTCAGATTCAGCTATTATACGTAAAACATTTTTTTATTGCAAATTCCATCTATTCTTTCATTGGACGTATACTGCAAAATTTGGAGCAAACAGTTTAATAGTTCACGAGAAATTCGCACTGAAACCATCTTCGCATGTGAAAGCCTTAAACCTTTTTTTTTCTGCTCTGAAGAGTCTTCACCTTCTCTACACACGTCCACACAAAAGGGTGCCATCACTAAGCCCAAGCAAACGTAGGTGCTGAGCGAATGTGAAATGTCCCCTTTGTATGACGAAAATTTTTCTGCACACTTTTCTGTCTAGAGATAAACGGAAAAGCCGCAGATTTTTGCTGAAGTTCGGGAGCTTGCACTTGGTCAGTCTACATCCTGAAGCCATGCCGTCTCTGGTTGTGCTGTTGTGAGACCCAACCGTCGACAGACGCTCTAACCAAGAAAGCGGATAGTCCCAAGGTGGGTTTGAGTCCTACAAATTCTTTTTTTGAATCTTGCCCAACTAGTTCAGCGGCAATCTCGTTTCCCATGATGTCCCGGGACCCAGTCTTAGCGAATTCTGTCTGCCGACCACTTCTTCTTGCTTAAGATATTCTTAAGAAATGGTTCTATTTAGTTTTGTTTAAACATTGGATCGCTTGTATCAAATATTATTCCAGGAACAAAAAAAGAAACCATTTATGCGTGAGAGTTACCCGCACTTATCCACTTTTCGTTATATTTCCGTTTGCTGGATCAAATTCCACCTTATATTTTTCTTTTCTGTGGTGTTTTTTCTTTTTTTTTCAATCTTGCACTTGAGATAAAAGTGCGGATGACAGGAACACGACATTTACATATTTACATTGCGGACATTTACAGCGGGCCAGTGTGGAAGATGCTGAGAATCTGGAAAGATCATTTCTGCAGACTTTTAAACGGTGATGTCGGCCCAAATTTCGCTGTTAAGCAAAATGTTCCTTTCAATTTGGACGATGATAGGCAAGAATTCCGTCACCCCGACTTAGACGAGGTCAAGATAGCAATATCGAGACTGAAGTCGAACAAAGCTGCTGGAGCGGATGGACTGTCCGCAGAACTGTTTAAAGCAACTGGAGATGACCTGGTTGGGCGCATGCACCAGCTCATCTGTAAGATATGGTCGGAGGAAAGCATGCCCGATGAGTGAAATCTCAGCGTCGTCTGTCCGGTCCACAAGAAAGGAGAGCCCTTCGACTGCGCCAACTATCGAGGGATTAGTGTTCTTAACATCGCACACAAGAGCCTTTCTGCCGTAATGCGTTAACGCTTGAAACCGTTTGTCAACAACCTGATTGTTCCTTATCAGTGTGGTTTCAGGTCAGGGAAGTCCACCATCGACCAAATGTTCACACTACAGCAGATCCTTGTAAAAAATTTGGCGTTTGCTGGCGTTGAAGCAGAAGCGGCTAAAATGGGTCTGGGAGTTAATGAGGGCAAAACGAAGTACATGCTGGCATCAAGGAAGGACGCACAACAGCGACGTCTTGGACAAAGCGTCGCACTAGGCAGCAGAAACTTCGAGTCTATGGGCTGTACAGCGACATGCGCCTAGTCAAGCGTCTCCGGATACAACGCTTAAGATGACTAGGTCATGTAGAGCGTATGGACACCACTGCTACGGCCCGAAAAATCTTCGAATCTGAGCCATTGGGACAACGCAACAGAGGACGGCCTGCGCTATGGTGGCGCACACAAGTGGAGAAGAACCTCAACCAACTTGGAGTGTGCAACTGGAGGCAGCTGGCGAAAGATTGTGCAGGAGAGGCATGTTGGTTGAGGCCCAGGTCCACCCTGGACTGTATCGCCACAAGAAGAAGAAGAAGTGTGGAAGATTTTACGGCAACTGACTGACTGTACGAGTACATTCCCTTACATATGTAAGTATGTTCTGTGTATATTGGGTTTTTCTGCAACGGAGCAAACGTTAATACCACAAATGCCATCCTAACGAGGATTTGAAGCAAAATCACACTTGACAGACGATCTTACTTCGGCCTGCCGAAACTTCTGGGAACAAAATTCCTCTGTCGTAGGACCAGAAACATGGTCTACTTTTTCCGACAGGATTTGTATGGATTCGAATGATGAATGTTGGCAGGGCACCAGCACGGATTGCTGTTGCCTTCGAAAGATAAAATTTGCGTCTTATATATGCGCTTCTTTGCGAAGAATTTAAATGGATAACAACACATAATCGCGATCTCCATCAACTGTACCAAGACGTGAATGTATGGTGTTTTTACTTGGCCACATCTAGCGAAGTGATAAATATGCTCAAGCTAAGAGGATCTCCAAATTCCACGGTCTAGATTCAATAAGGAGAGAAAGATGGCAATTTTGGTATGGATACTAAGTAATTCCCGATGCCTGACCCTGAAAGCTGAAAGAAGGGCACCAGCGACCGTCACATATAACAAGTGGTTATAGGAGTGAGTCACACAGGGATGGCTTCCCTAATGAGTAGGTTTGCACTTCTTCGCCTTTCATGGATCCCAAGAGAATGCGGAAGTAACAACCTACGAGTATACGCAGAAGGTCTCTTTGGCAAGTTTACAGAACAGCGAAGACTGTCAGAATCAAAGCTTGGCGAGACATTCAAACCCCTGTTCGGTTCACAATAATAAGTTTTTTTGATTTTCTTGAATTGGAAAATACTTCAGACGCAATGACAAACTAATAATTTTTGATTAGCGATCAACAAAAAAACGATCTTATCGTAATCTATAAGTGCGACTTTGTGAATATCTCTTTCTCTTGTGGAATTGGTTTGGAAACAGCCAAACAAACAATCGAAACTTTTAGAGCCGTCTACTGTGATTGCGTGCCTATCAGACAAGTCATACATTTATTTGGTCTCTATGCCAATTTCTCGGAACAGCTTATCAGCCGTATGAAACCGGCGATTGTGACAACTTAAACATGGACTACAAAGCTCTTAAGAATGTCGAAACATATGTTTCTTCTTTGAACCAGCAATGGAGGCAGACAAAGCCATAAAGACCGCTGGATGATAAAAGCAAAGGATACAATCAAATCAAACCCATCCAAGTAGTTTTCACATCCACGCAGTTCTATTTGACACGAGACAACGTGCAAGAATTCGCTCCCCTACTCGCATATGAAAAACCATTCTCCCCCATAAACGTAAGTAACGCGTTCCATTTAAGGAGTTTGCAACTTTAATAAATCGCTCCTCGAAGCCGGTTTTCATATGCAGCCGGTGTCGCCAGTTATGAGCCACCCCACAGTCACAGCGCGAAATTTCCCAGACCGGAATGCAATCGTTGACACCACAGTGGCATAGCCTTTGTTCCCTCGTAGGTGCTGAAAAAAACTCTCATTTCCAGTTCCAGATCTAGACGCCGAAGTCGATTTGCATACAGACGACCGCGTAATGCGCGGTTATGGAAATGCTGCCAAATTCGGAAGCAACGTGAAGTGACGGCTTTTTGGACGCTCTCCCACTTTTCACTCTGAAGTGTGCATTCCAAGTGCTGGACGCCGATATCGGGGCTTCACAAGTGGATCAATGGCAGTCGGCAACCGCTGTCGATACCACCACAATCGCCGGTGACTCAAATTCCACTCTGTCGTGGGCGCAATCAGCGGAAGCACTTGTTATCGACATCATGTTCAACAGCTGATAAGTGTCTTCGAAAATAGACGCACTAAGTGTGCGTTCACGTTAGATGGAAGTTCTTGCAGGGGAGAGACCCGCTTCGTTGCAGCTAATTGCGGGAGGACATAAAACTGAATGAATGGCGACACGACTCTGACTTCTGGGAACAGCAACATAGTTGCCGATACCCAATCGCTGTGCAGCCCGAAATGGTATCAATTAAAAATGTCATCGCGTCGTGCACCGAACACCGCTGAATGGCGCATGACGAATCGGTCCTAAATTTTAATGGTCATGGAATTAGTGTGTCTGTCTTGTTCGAAGAGGGCGAATAATTTACAGCGAGTGCCTGCGATCCCGAAAGCTGTACGTACATGACATTAATGACAGAGCGGCAGGCGGCGATGAGCGGGGGCATCAGAATGGTGCTACCGAACTGTTAAATTATACAGCACTGTTGGCAGAGCTGACGGCGACACATTTGTTCGGCGTTTGAGAGCCAAGAATGCCGTTTGCCTGGCTTGAAGGAAGGAGGCGTCTGTTCCGAACGAAATTCCACTTGTCGTGGAAGTGTAAACATTTGGATAATTAATTGATGGAGTCGAAATAAATTTGACGATTTTGGATCCGTCATGGGGATGATGGAAGTTTACGACTTGACAGCTGAAAAGTAATTGACGCGGAACGCAGTCGGTTCGGATCGATTAGGTTGGATGTGATTCATTGAGTTTGGAAATGCGCGTGGGAGGTCAAGCGTATGATCGATGGTGTAACGCGTTGCAACCAAAAGAGGAAGAAATTTTTGAGTTTTCTTGTGATTTACAAATGGAATGGTTATGGGCGTTTCCTGGAATTTTCTTTTTAATTGAAAATTACTCTGACATGAATAAGTTCTAATTCGGTTGAAAATTGAATTGAAAATTTTCCAAAATTGCAGTAAGTCAATCAGAAAATAAAAAAAAAATTACATTTTCAGGCAAATAAAGTTTCCATTATCCAATAACGGGGAGCATTCTTTACTGACGGAAATTGCCTAAGAGTCTGGTTCACAATACAGCGCTGGTGCAAGGACTTTGGATTGTTTATGTGATTTGCTTTGAACATGCGCTGTCACATGTTGTGTGTCACATATTGGAGCCGTTTTAAACTGTCAAATGTCAGAAGTCAAACAATGTCACATGTTGTCCCTCCTCCCAAACAACGGAACGCCCTCTTCTTGCTTACAAAAAGTACACAAAGAAGTGCCAAAGCATTTGATGGTTTATTGATTTCATTTTAACTAAAAATGTCTGAAACGAGATAGACGCTGTGCAGAGAGGGAAAGTTTTGCGTTTTGTGCTTTGATAGAAATGGCAACGCATTAACGCAAGATTATGAATCAGACATAGATCTTACTGAGTTTTGATAGCTGAAAATGAAAATATTTCACATTTTAATAATTAACACTGCTGGTTTGCATCTGTGGATGTCTGTGAATGTCTGAAAAGACCCTAAGAACTGAGTAAAAGAAAAGAGCAAGGGTTTGCTGAAAAGGAGGTCACACGGAATTAGAGGGCAACAAGATGACTGGTAACCTAACTTAGAAGGAGACATTAGAGACGCACATACAATGTCGGCTTCCCTTGCAGAAGTTATTCTAATCAGAATCTGAGTCATTAATGAAATTGCAGCCGACCTCACTGATGGCTTCAAGACCAGAAAAGTTTTCGTGGTGGCGCCTTGGTGAAGAACAACAACATGCGACCATATATACGCCTCGTTACGTTATTTTGCGTCAATTTTCAAAGAGAGAGAGGAGAACTATAAAACCTCAAAAGCAACGGACTATATTGTTAAAAACATGTGAAAGGGGTGGACTATCATCATCTGTAGTCAGACAGACAGAAAACACTTTAAACGCTTCAAAGATAGTTTAAGGTTGGCCTAAGACTTGTAAGGGGCACGGAATACCGAGAAACGAAATTGCCGATAAATTTGTCAGGCACGGATCAGGGGAAACAATCTCATGATACCAACACGAGTTGGGGTGTCGACGGCAAAACCATAGATGGATACAAACACAACAAGTGCAAAATCCCTAAATTCAATAAGAAACCTTCTGACTTGTTGTTACAGTTTAACTGAAAAAACTACAGGCGACTTATCGGCATATAAGCGGGTCATTAAACCTTTGCCTGGGACCTACATACATAAGTGTGCTAGGGATATGAAAAACTCCTTGGATATGAAAACGATGGGGACTAAGCCCCTACAGAGCACTGCCTCTGTCATTTTCTTTAACTTTGCTCGTATCAGGTAGCAGAACTCATAAGGTAGACCTGTTGTCACAGAAGTCCTCGCATTGCTTCTTTTGATTTGGCCTGCACTTAATAATAATAATAATTGAATGGCACTACAGCCCATATGGGACCATGGCCTAGCTTCTGCAACAACTACTCATGTTGTGCGTGCTACTGTTCTCTCACGAGTAGAAGGGACCTACAGTTTTTTTCCGACTCCGAACGGCGAGATTTGAGAAGCTTTTCATAGACAATTGATACTCTTTGAGTGTTGTCAGCAACTCGAAATAGGTGGTACCGTGAAAAAGTGCGAGGTGTCCCGTCCGGAAATCGAACCTACACCTTCTGCATAACTTAGGACGAAATTCCTTGAGTCGGGGATTGGAGAAGACGTAAATGGTGATTGACACCTACGCATTTCCTAGCTTCGACAGTATACTCGTATAAACTTCTATATTCACACTAATTGAAAGTACGATCCATAAAGAACCAAGAACTAGCTTCTTCAGCAATCGATTGTATTGTGCTATTGCTCGCTGATGTGCTATTGCCGTCTCACGAGTGAAAGAGATCTGCAGTTTTATGCCAACTCTGAGTGACAAGCATAAGAATCGTTTTACAAACACTATGTACTCTGCCAGCCACTCAAAAGAAGTGGTAACGTGAAAAGGGCGGTGTGTTCAGTCCGAGGATCGAACTTGGCTCGACAATCCACATAATCGGCTGGTCTGGATATTCCGAATGAAAAATTTGCATTCTTAGGTTTCGGTTCCTGGGAATGGTTATCTTTTGACAGTCTGTTGAATATATCTTAAGGGAAACAGACCAAAGACGGCCAACCCGTCGGCACTCTAAAGCTTTGTAATCATTTGTCCAAATTACGTCAAAAACCGTCAAGTTTGTTACTAAGTTAAAGTCAATTGTAAATGTTAAACGTTGGCTACACGCAATTTATATTTAAAAATCGATTTAATCGAAGGGGGCTCCCCAATCAATCAGTCACAAGTTTAAAGGCGAATATCGGATATGGAGCAACACATTCGTTTACCTAATCACAGTAAGTGCCTCAATTACATGAAGATCATCAATCATAATGGTGTCCGCTGAAAAAGTGGAGCTGCACCCTCAAGCTTCATTGAAAGAACACAGAAAGCACCTACAAGCTCCACTACGGCACTGTTCCCATTTGAATCTGATCCACACACACGATCCGATTCATTGTTATGTACTCGCAAGCAATTAGATTCCATTTGTTTATTTGCTTCTTTTATTGCAGTGATAACTAGCTCAAATGAACGCATGGACTCCGAGACACCCACCCGACCACCCAACTCAGACACACACACACACGCACGCTGTCCTCACAGCCATAGGCTAAAATGTAATTAACTGTCGATAAATTCCATTTAATGCCGCCTATTCTAATCTTATCTCGCAGAAAACACTCCAAGATTTCGCAAACACTATGCGCAGGAGAGGGCCGAAGCGAAGACTTGGCAAATGGGAGCAGAATTTGTTAAACAGAAGATTCTAGTGATCTTTGTGCAGAGCCCCTCGCTCTCTGCGCACTCCACCAGACGGACGATAATATTTCAATGAACTTTCTTTTCGCTCTTCTGGCCGATAAACTGGTTTCTTTGCAATTTTGTTTTTTTCTCCATCATCTTTTCCGTCGTTTTCTTTTCTCTGTGCTTTGCCCTCCCCCCTCCCCCCTGCGCCGGTGGAGAACATTTGCAAATTTTTTATGTCACTCAACAAATAAAACTGCGAGCAGTTAATGAAGAGTTTTAATATATCGCACGAAGATTAGCAAATAATACTGCTGCTGCTTGGCGATGTATTTATTCAGCGTAAAACCTGACGAATCAGTTCGCCGGAGTCTTACATAATTCTTTTAATGTTGTAGCTATCGCCGGGTGTAGCGGACTGAAGCAGGAGAGTGGCTAGGCGGTGAGAGATTATTGAGTCCACTCGGCTGTAAGGTGGAGATGGTACGTCAATTTTTTTCGGCCGATTATCCAAAGACGTTGTTCTTTCATTATGATTTTGGCTCTGTTGGTAACTGCGATGGTCCAAAGGGTAATCGCTCCTCTTTGACAAGGAATCCTTTGGAGACTATAAACGTTACTGCTTCTTCCAAGCCTTGCAATGACAACACAAAATGTCATAGATCCATTCCAAGGGATGTGTCTCTTGCCTTCCCAGGAGCATGTCCATCACGTCTTAACCCGCCGCATCCCCCACCCCCCGACCCTACACTGATGACCTTGAAAGTGTCTCATGAGTCAGCATCCTCAATCGCAAATACAATCTAATCACCCAAAATATCATTCCCCGTTCACACGCAAGCGACAGTCGTAAACCAGCAGATCCATCCTTCAACTTTTATGAACACCATTAACGAACATCTCTCACGCAAATTACCCAATCCGAGTGATGATGACTATTGCGTTGACATGTCTCAACAACCGACAGGGTATACGTTGCCATTGTCAGCCCAAGACACCGTCGCCGTCATCGTCTCATTGTGAGGCAAACAACTGCCACATTGATAAGATAAAGTGTGAAAGTAGATCTTTTACGAACAGAAAGCAGTTCACTAGAGTACGCCACTCACAGCCGTAGCTGTCACAGTTTTGGCGTCATGTGTAGCGTGCTGTGTGTCGTTGTGTTGCGGCTTTGTTGCCTGACATCTTTGTCATGGAATTCTCCAATTTCGTTAATTGTTCCCAAATAGCCATGCTCTCCCCAGCTTCGTTTATCTTTGTCAGGCTGTGCTCCCTTGGAGTCATCAACGTTTCCGGCACCGTCATCGGCAACGACATCAAATCGATCGCTACGACTTATCGATTGTGAGCGATTGAGTAGCTTTGTCAATCGATTGCTGTAAACTTTGTCCATCGTGGTGGAATTTTCTTTTTTTCTAGTCGCCGTGATTGATGGCCGGTGTTAATGGACGCATGACTGTTCGGTAATTAGACGGATTACGTCGAGGGAAGGTTCTTTTTTTTTAAGTTTGTGCGGCGCTGAGGTATATTTAGAAAATGCTTCTGTTTACACAGGCGAAGTACACAAATTTGTGTCGTTGTGGCGCCGTCTTGGCGGAGGGTCCTCCATTTCTCGAGAGTGAATTGTCAATCAGACTTCACACAATTGAATATTCAAGCAAACATTCGTCAAATAGATAAGTGTTCTCACTCAGAGGTGAGGTGCCTGTGGGTGAGAATGCATGCACCTCTGTCGAGTGGTGAAATGAGGTCAGTCCGAAATGGCACAAGATGTAATTAACTCACCCCCTGCCCATTTCACAACCACGAACGTTTACTCTGTGGCAGTGCTCACCTCCAAAGGGGACTTTGGCGCTTGGAAAACTTTCAAATCACCCTCCGAGGACCAACTTCGTTGCAAGGAACTGCCAAATAAGATTAAGCCCCTACAGAACGTCAGCCGGAACAGAAAAGGGGGCTGGATGAACACCGTATTTCCACTTAAAGGAACAGTGCTGTCGTGAAATGCAGCTGATTGAAGTGGGCATTCGTTTTGTTTTCATCCGAAGTTCGCAGAAAAGTGGAAAAGTTTGCAAACAAGGACGGGGCCGACCAAAGTTTCAGATCTTGTCGCCTTTTCTTGTCTTTCGGAATGCTGTAGCCACTAAGTCCTTGAATTTCCTGGTGCATGAATCGAGAATAAGCCCCTGTGTAGTAGATGCTATCTCTTCTTTTAATCTGGACGCTCTAATGACCGACGAATAACCGGAAAAAATTGAACACATCCGAAGTTGTGGACTGCACTCTTCCGTCACGCAATGAATCTGCCACAATCGAAATCAGATCTCGCCTGACCACTGAGACCGCCACAACACTCGCAAAGGCAACTGCAACTCGAAGATCTAAGAAATTCTGCCGGCAAAAACTTCCATCATCACATTCCTCCAACAGCTTGTCCATCTTGCCCAGCAAGAATGTCTCCTCTCAAACACACAACAAGCTCACACCGAACTCCACTCACTCAAAGATATTTATAGACATACCCACTGGCGATTGCAGCGAACCCGTAGTCGTTCCCGTCCCAGAACCCACGTGGCAAAGAATACATGCTGACAGTGGTGACGATAGGAACGCCAACAACAGAACAACTAACAACGCAAGTATTTCCCTCCCTAGCTGGGAAATATGATAAAAGCCGCCTTTGTGTGCACGCGAGTGTAAGTAGCAATGCCCCTGTACTGCGAGCGGATGAAACAAGAATCCCATCTCAGATGCACAAAACCCAGTCAGCCGTCTTGTATTCTTGGTGGGCACCCCATTCCACGGCAACGACAAAGCCACGACCGTGGCATGTCAAGCCATGCAGTGCCGGGCCGCGTTGCGAAACGAGTTTTTCGCGAACGAAAAAAAAATCGCAATCGAAGGCAGAAAATGTTGTTCAATCAGAAAAATCAAGAATTGTCAAGAAAAGTTCGCTCGAAGGGGACAAGAAGTAAGCATTCTGCTCAACATGCACTCACTGACAGTGTTTTGCATGCTCTGCGAAATTGATAGGGTTGCCAGAGGCTGCCTACCTTCAGTTTTTCCATTTATGTCGCACGAAGGGAATTTTTCCCGTTCCATGAGAGTGGGACATTCTAGGCAGGAAAAGTGTTGGCAAAGCACAGACGCCGCAGGTAGCTTCACAACAGACATACGTGTGAATTGAAGATAAAGCACAAGAGCTGCTAATCACTCGCCCATAAAACGTAACTGAATACGCACCTACGTACCAGTCGGACCTACGATTAGACGGGTAATCAAAGCCTTGTGGTCTAGAATATCTCTCCTCTTCGATCACGCATGGCAACAGTTTTTTTTTTTCTCTCAAACATGTTCAGCTCTTCGACCAATGACGGCCCGTAGACCGTCATCAAGACACGTCCGAACAGAAACACCTGACGACTGATTAATGGCAGCAAACCGGTAATTCTTCAATTCGAAGTCACCCAAAGCAACAACAACCGAAAACAACGCAAGCGAATGGACAGCCACGAGTACTAGACATGGCAACCCTACGCGCCACGCAAATGCAGAAATGCACACAATCCTTACAATCTAATTTACGAGTCCTTCCGCATGCAATCGCAGCTGATCACAGCCGCACCTGGTACTCACCATCTTTGGAGTTTTTTGTTTGACTCGAACTGTCACCTCCACCAGCTGATAGGCTCCTCTCCATTGAGCAGTGCATTCACTTGACTCGATCTGCCGCAGCTACCAACCGAATACTCCACGGATTTCAATTTTTCTCCTTTCGCTGACTGGATTCTGCTGCCGCAACCACCCCTCGCGTGGCCGTGGTTATTATTTACAAAATAAAACTCTTCTGCTTTTATTTACTTTAATTCGCACGCACTAACACCACACACACACTGAGCCGGAGCTGCGGTAATGAGCACGGTGCAACACTGAAAGCGAAAAGTGGACGGGGAAGCACTAAAATTAATCCAAACCAAAAGAAAACCAAAAACACATATAAAACTGAAACGAGAAGGCAAAGGCAAGGAACACCGACCAGAATACTCTTCTTGTGTCACTCGGCAATGGATTGGATGGTGTTCAGGAGGAGGAACACGCACTCGATTGGGAAAACTGGGGGGTCGCGCAGGGCACACGGCGGAGGCACTTCTTTGCTCAACAATTAATTCACTGCTTTTTAGGGAAATAAACTCATTTATATTTCGGCAAGTGTTGATTGATTTTCTGCTTTATTTGTGGCAACAATCCCTTGTTGTCGTTGTTGCTGTCGTCCTCGTCGTCGTCGTGTGGCAATCGTAAGAGATTGTTGTTTTTGTTGTTGCTGGTTGCGATGGTGGTACTGCTGCTGGAATGCGATTGCATGGAATTCGCATTGAGAGCTGAGTGCTGAGACTTCGGGTGCAGAACGAGGCGAGAGCTGCGATGAGGATGTTATTTCAAGGACGCGTTATATCACTGCATTCGTGTGGCAAATGAATACGTATTCATTGATAATCGATACGCATTGCGTGCAGTCGATATTAGTGAATTTTTAAACGAGAATTTCCACAGAAATTGAGATCAAATCTCAGCGCACAAAATAACCAGCAAACGCGGCCATTAAGAGCAACCCGGAACTAAGTGCGAAGTCGGCTGCAATTGATAAATGTCAAATTTCTGAATGGAAGTGGGACTTTTGACAATTGGAACTATTTGCGGCGAAATGCGTGCAGCATTGGAAAATTAACTGTCATCAATGTGGCAATATTGTGGGCATGGATGAACGAAGAAGGAGATACACAGCTTCTCAGCTGATCGATCAGCTGATTTCCCCTACATCCTACAAACGTTTGACAGTTATTGACGAATTGTGGTGGATTTAGGTTTATTTCTGAAAGTTATTTACGAACCATCGAACATTTTTTCATGTTACCCACACTTGTTTACGTTTCCCCTCCAAAATTTGCAACATGTCGACCATTTCCTGAATTTTTGCCCACAATAGTGTCAAACATTCGTAAATTGCCCACGTATTTCCTGTATTCGTCAACCATTATGAGATTTTATTCGGAGTAGGTTCGTAAGTAACCAAATAAATTTTCCTTGAAATTAGTCTCATCTAAACTTTAATTAATTAATAATATAAAGATTTTAAATTATTATTAAATAGATATTCAGTATTATATTATACATCCAATGGGTTGTGAAATATGTACAAAAAAGGAAAGGAAGCATATTTGCAATTTCAAAGTTGAGCATAAGAAGGAATTTTGTATTTTTTATGCGGTTTTCGTTTCTACCGATATTTTGAATTACATATACTACTAAGAAGAATTTTATTATTAGCACCTTATTTAATTACAGAAATAAAGGCGAATTCAGTATTTTACTGTAAGGATTCTGATGAGCTTTAGAATAACAACACACGTCCACTCTTATTTAATAATGGGCTATAAATTATAAAAAATAACTTACTCTTTTTGATTCTATACCACTACATTATATTTATTAAAATGTATATAGTAATGCCAATGTGTAACTAATTACAACCTAAAACAACGATGTAAAATTTATATTTATTTGTATATCACATGACTTATGAAAACAGAAATGAATGTAGAAATGAATTATGCATGTTCGGAATTTCATGTTCTTGTTTTGTATATTATTGATTTCAGTTTTATTAATATTTCGACTTGGTAGTATTATAAAGCTAAGGCTATAACTAACGAAAAGACGTATCTACATCGATTCATATAAAATCAATAATTTAGTGGAATTCAATATTTTTCTAATCACATCTACAGTATGACGAACACAATTTTTAAATAACATATTTATACTTAAAGTAATAGAGCGATTTATGATAACTTTTCATTTTAAACATAAGTCTGTAGTAGCGTTTTGTATTCATTTTATAAGGGAAGCATTGTAATATTGTATGTATAAAATTATGTATGCAATTTTAATTTATAATTTAGCAACAAGGTCTATTGATATATTAATAAATTCAAAATTATTTACACATATATAATATGTTAAAACATTTCTTAAAAGTATGACTTAAGTGCAACTGCTGCGTTACTGGTGCACCTTCTGAACACGCACTCCCTCCGCCATGTTCTTGAATTTTTTGGTGGTGAGAAATATTGCCGGTATTTTAAATTCACTTTAAATTTTTATTCAGGTCAACTGTGTGAAATGTCTTTAAACAACAAAAGATAACAAAAAAAAAATTATGTTTCCACATTCCGCAGAATTTATCACAGGAATCAGCATTCTATGACATTAAATGAAATTGGCAAAAAATAACGACATTTTTTCATATTAAGACCCACCCCAATAGTTTGAGCGGGAAGGTAATCGTCAGATTGAGTAGCTCACACGTATTCTCTTTTCGGAGAGAAACCCTGTCTGTGAATTTGGCTCTCCGATCAGCTGTTCAAGAAGGGGAAATGTTATAAAAAACGCTGTCAAATTTTCCCCAAGGGCGGGAGACGAAGAAGCTGTGTATCTCCTTCCTTGTTCATCCATGATTGTGGGTGGGCTTACACAATTTCTATTTAGTGAGAAGAATTTTTTCTTTTTGGAATGATCTATTATAGACATTTGAGTTCTTAAAAGAGACGCGTGACACACACGAATTATTTATTTTTGAAGTGTATAGATTGGGAGTAATCACGTGAAGATGGCGCTACTAACATCAGAGAGATTTGGTCTCTGTACAGAACAGGGATGATCGTGAGGTACTTTGTGTAATAAAACTTTATTTCAGATAAGACACTGTATAACATGTAAAGCATGAGCCATCAGTGTAATAACTATCAGACGCCAGAACTGCAGTCTCATAAAGACAAACCATACTTTAATAGGGAGGTAGATGGAGATTAAATTATCGCTGAATTGCATGTGTCATATTTGACATTGCGTTTGTTGTTGATCTATTTCATAAATGAATGCAAGACTTAATTATTCGCCAATCGCTATCTCCTTATGCCTTATTTGCATTCCTTCGTTTCCCACAGATATCATGTGCAATTCAATGCGTCAGGGTAAAACTGCACAAGTCAAGAGTTTAAGCGGTCAACGGTTTATTGTTGTCTGCGAACTGCAAAGTTCATAAAGCAGTAAACACTCTTTAAATGTGTGCAGTAACTCAAAATGTGAAAAGTTTGAGATGAAAAGTCAAGGAATTGAACTGTCAACGCACGTTAACCACACTGTAAATTTTATAAGTACGTTTTGACATTTCACTTGAGAATCTGTAATTTTCTTCTTGTTGTTAGTTAATTGAGAAAAAGAAAACACGTACTCATTCTCGTTCTTCTACTTTTTCGCTATTTTCTCCCACTTTCCATGACAAAATGGCAGACAGATATGTTATCGCCTGTCAAAATCTCACTAACTGAGTATTTGGATAAAATGAAATTCTCATCTGTTTGGAGCAGATGCTAGCTTGCTTAACCAGTAAGCTATTCTGTACTAAAAACAACAGTAATTCGCACCCAGCGAGAGTTAATTAAAACACTGTGTGTCTTATACATATGTCTGCTTAAACCAGAGAACGCTTAAGACCGAAGCTCAGACCGTCATTTGTCTGACCTCAATTGTTCGTGGAAGCAAATTAACCCAATACGCTGTTGAAATGTTTTTCGAACTTCTGTTACGCCGCGCCGTCATCCTATATTGATATTCCTGTCGTTGTTGGAGAATAACTTGTACATTGTTGAACGAAGCCAGGTGGAACTTGACATCCCCTCAACAGAATGGCGAAAGTTTTCACACTTGTGGAACTCCACTTGGGACATCAAATTCTTCTGAACACTTTGTTGCTAATAACTTTTTCCTACCGTCATGCAAACACATCGATCGTATTTACTGAAAAACATCCTTATTCCATAACGCCAGCAACAGAGGAACAATCTTTCAGAAGTCTGACCAACTACTGGCATAGGCTGACGATATTAAAACTATCGGAAGAACTCAGCGTGATGCCAATGGCGCTTTTGTGGGTATTGCAACGGAGGTCAAGAGGATGGGTTAAGCGGTAAACGAGGGTAAGACCAAGTATATGCGGTCAACGGTAAGGAACACCCAACATCGACGTCTCGGTCAGAACATCACAGAAGACAGATATAACTTTGAGGTAGTAAAAAACTTTGTCTACCTAGGCACCGCTATCAATTCAGGCAATGACACCAAACGAAGAATAACTCTTGCCAATCGCTGCTTCTTTGGGCTAAGAAAGCATTTGGTAAACAAACGAACGCTTTTCAAGACCCTAATCGTCCCAGTCCTGCTATATGGCGCGGAGGCATAAAAAGCGGACGAAGCTGCTCTTCGTTGCTTTGGGAGGAAAATTCTTTGCGTGATTGTCGGTCCCGTCTGCATAGATGATGAGTGAAGAAGGAGATATAATGACGAACTATACGGACTGTTCCATGACATCTACTTAGCCAAAAGTGTCAAGATCCAACAATTGAGATGGCTAGGTCATGTAGAGCGGATGGAAACCACTGCTCCGGCCCGAAAAGTCTTCGAATCCACCCCCGAGGGACGGCGCAGTGCAGGAAGACCCCGACTGTGAGGTGGCGCACGCAAGTGGAAAGAGAACTCAACCAACTATGCGTGCAAAACTGGAGACAGCTTAGGTATAGCAGCTAAGGCAGCATGGTTTCTCCCAAACTCCGGCGGTCATCATCGGTTTTTTTTTTTAAATGGGCCCAGCCCCATAATAGGAAAAGCATCCCCATAATTAATTTAATTAATTTTGCCCCGCTGCGCTTTACAGTCTTGAAAGTACACTCTGGTTGAAACTCTTGGTTTTTGTCACTCCCAATGGTTTCGGGCAGGAGATCACCGATTGCTTGCTTGCTTGCCTTAAGTTCTTGATTATTGTCATTCCATCGGTTTTGTACGGTCTTCCACAAATTAAGACCCAAAGGTGTCAAATTGCAGCTCCAGGGCTGCCAACTAATATGTCCAGGACACAGTTCTCACTAAGATGTATTATACTGATTTTCTGTCGGCATTAAGAGCTTTTAGGATCTGTCCCAAGAATTTATTCACAAAAACCTTAAGCTTCCTTCTCACGAACGTAGCGCAGTACAAATTTTACATTGGAATTGAATTTCCGAAGCTGGAGAAAGTACGAGAGCTAGTTGGACCTTCAAAAGTTGTCAAACTGGAACTAAGTGTGGCGTTCCTTGTCTATACGGCAACAAGCGTCAGTTTGCGCAACTCCATCTTTGCACATAGAGTTGCCAAAGTTACAAGATTGATTGATATTCCCGTTTGATTTCCCATCTTTCTGCAGAATTCCCTGGCGTCTTGAGCCGTTTCTCTTAGATCAACTCATTAGACCAGCTCTTCTAGCGACGAAGGCCACCAGGTGTAATTTAGTCCAAACGTATAGGTTCTGAATGAGGACAGTGATGGATGGCCATTTTCTCCAAAATCTTTCAATGAGAATTACGTTTATTAAATTAGAAGAAATGAATATGGAACAAATTAGTCCAGCCTACAGACTAGACCAAACCCAGACTTCTGACGTATAATTCGACACGCTTACCTACTACTCAGCGACGGCGACCACTTCTAAGAATCAGTCAAAAATCAATTATAACCGCACCAAATTTCATCAAAAAACACTAGTACATCCTTTAAAAGCCATACTCACTGTTGCTTGATAAGGGTTTCGTTTGTAACACCAGAAAAAACACACACACACTATATTCCCATCCGAAATGACAATCGAGAGGAATAATTTGAAAAAAAAAAGCTGGCGCTGTACATTTTTAAACGTTTTATTTATTTATCCGTTATGTTAAATCATTTTATTACAATCGCAGCAATGTCACAAAAACAGACAAAGATTTATTAGAGCTTAAAATTTTATGCATAAACGCTAGATGAACTCCGTGCGGATGCGGATGCGAATCCGGTTGCCTTTTCGTTTGTGGATTTAATAATTTAGTTATACAAAATAAATACATAAATTAAAAAAAAATTAAAAATATAAAAGGAGAATTCCTAACCTCAAAATTTCTGGAAGAAAATTGAAAAATAAAAAAAAATGGCTTTTCCGCTGAATACGCTCAGCACAATCAGTCAAGTGCGCCACTGTGTGTGAAGGTCTATAGACTAATACTTATGTCCTACTCGTGGGAGTCGTCGTCGCTGACGATGATATCGTCGGGCTTGGAGTCCTCCTGACTGTCGGCGGATGATTCGATGCTGTCGCGAGAGACCTCGGGGCTGGAGTCTTCGGCGCCGGCGGTTTCGGCTGAAGCTGGCTCGATTTCCTCTGGCTGGGACTCTGCAGCAGGGGCGGGGGCTGGGGATGCAGGAGCGGCAGCAGCGGCGGCAGGGGCGGCAGCGGGGTTGCGATTACCACTGAAGAGATTCAGGATTCCCTGGAGCGGACCGGCTGGTTGCGGCTGGGGCGCTGCTGCTGGGTCCTGCGATTGAGCACCGTTTCCAAGAAAGTTTGTGACAATCGACTGAATTGGACCTTGGGGGCGAGCGGTTGGAGCAGCATTGGGGTCAGGCAGAGCTTGTGGTTGACCGCCGAAAGTGGTCTGCAGGGACTGCAGTTGCTGCTGGAAGCCTTGTTGGATGCTGTTTGTAAGCTGGGTTGTTGTGTTCTGGAGGGCTTGGATGAAGGTGGTGGCTGTGGATAGTGGGTTTAGTGGGTTCTCTTCGGAGGCGGCTTGGTTGTTGCCGTTGAAGGTGTTGATCAATTGGGCGAGGGGAGAGTTTTGGACGATCGACTGGATGAATCCTGGCTGCGCTGGGCGGGCTGTGGTTGGGCCTGGGTCAGCAGTGTCAGCCTGCTTGGCGCTTGGTCCAATGTCCTCAATTTCTCTTGGCTCCTCCTTGATTTCAGCTTTAATTTGCTCCTTGATTTCTTCCTTGATCTCCTGCTGCTCGCTCTGGATCTCTTCCAGTTTATCTTCTTTGAGTTCCTTGAGTTCCTTGAGTGGCTCTTTCTTTTCCTCGAGCGGCTCTTCTTTGCGTTCCTCGAGGGCTTCCTCTGCCTTGATGGGGGCTTCCGGCAAGGGTTCTTCTTCTTTGAGAGCTTTGACTAATGGCTGAATTTCGGCGGGAATTGGTTCTTCGTCGGCGGCCTTGACTTCTGGTTGCTCTTCGGCAGCGGCAGCAGTTTGGTCTTCCTTGGCAGCAGCTTCAATTTCTGGCAACTCATCGGCGGCGGGAGCGTCCTCTGGAAGTGTCCTCAGTGCTGGAAGTTCTTTTTCCAGAGGCTGAGCATCTTCTGCTTTCGCCTCCTCAGCGATTGCTTCTTGGGCTTGTGGCTCTAATGGAAGGCTTTCGGGGAGTGGTTCAGGAAGAGCTTCTGGCAAGATTTTCTTTTCGGCAGGCTGAGCTAGTGGAAGTTCCTCTGGTTTTGGGGACTCTGCGACTTCTGCTACAGCGACCTCGATCGCTGGGATGGCAGCTGCAGCTTCTGGTTCGAGGTTACGCAACTGTTGCTGCTCTTCCTTTTCGATGAGGGCATCAATGACGGCCTCTTCGGCTGGCTGTGGGAGTCCTTCTTCCTCAGCAACCGCCTCCTCGACTGCTCGTACGGCCTCTCGCTCTTCCTCGATCTTGTTCAGTGCTTCAGGAATAATTTCGTTTGAGATAAGCGCCGCTGGCTCGGACTCGGCAACGGCGATTTCTGGCTCGACGCTACGCAAGTTCTCCAGGGGCTTCACCACCAGAACTGGATCCACAACCTCAACAACCTGCACTGGGATCTGGTCATTTCGAAGTTCGGAAACATAACCCTCCGCTGGCAATGCCTCAGCACCGGCCGCCTCAGCTGGGAGCTCCAGTTGGCGATAACTCCGGTAAATTGCTCCCGAGTACACTGTATTCACCGCCACCAGCAGGACCAGTCCTAAAGCGAGTAATTCGCGCATCTTGCTTCTGTTTCTAATCTGAGATTCCTAGTTAATCCACACACAACACCACACTCCACACCGAATGACAACAGCTTTGAAATTTGAAATTCCCACCTTCAGCTCACGGCCGAAACTGATTGAACTTGTAATGGATGAGGCGCATTTATACCTTAACTTACAGCCGGAGAAGAAGAAGAAGTAGTCAGCGACGGCGATGATGAAGACGATGAAGCAGAAGAAGAGTGTGCCTATCGCACGCGCTCTCGCACACATGCGTCGACCAATCGAGCGACGGCGCGGCGTGACGCGGCCGCAACGTGCAGCCCCAGATTTGCGCTTATGCCAATGACCCGTTATTTACTGTGTATATGTGAGCCAGAAGACACCACCTGAAGTGGCCGGGCCGGGCTGGCCCCGACCGCAGCGGAAGCGACGAAGAAGAAGAAGACCAACTAACGAACAAATCTCCGGGCCGCGCGCATAAGACGGAGGAGTGCAGAGCGAAACAGAAACAATTCCCGGAGCGGTGGACATGCAGCCGGGGCCGGCTGCGGCGGGGCGCTCCACTGGGATGTGGAATCAATTGCACGCAGGTTCTATAATTTTGTGCTTTTTTGTTTCTTTCTGTGTTCTCCTCCGTAATAAGTTCTGATAATGG
Source organism: Eristalinus sepulchralis (assembly GCA_944738645.1). Classification (NCBI taxonomy): domain Eukaryota; kingdom Metazoa; phylum Arthropoda; class Insecta; order Diptera; family Syrphidae; genus Eristalinus; species Eristalinus sepulchralis. Next base: position 44,191,967 of record OX122885.1, read on the forward strand.
CCACGGCGTTGGACAGTGATGGCTACGGCAATGGCAACGGCGACAGAGACGACGATGATGATGAGCCGAAGGGCAGGACGAAGGTATGTGGCGGACAGTAGACGGACAAGCGGTCGGCTGCAGATGGAATGGCCGAGCTGGGAGCGGTGCATGGATATCCATTTTTTTTTCGGAGGTAATCTGCGACGATCGGGAACGATGCATCTATCCAAATGTATGTGTCAATTGATTGTGCATTAATGTGGGGGGACGTGCATGCCTGTATCTAGGGAGCAGCGCTTGGATGGCTGCATCCGAGTGGAGTGCAATGGAATGTAGTGCCCCTGGGGGACGCGTATCTGAATAGTTCTAATGGAGCACTCTCCGTGTAGGTGATGTGAAGCACATTTTAGGGGAAGATCAGGGCTTCGGGCATTTCACTGGAGTCAGCATGTAGCGGGGTGAGGTGATCGTTTGTTTGTTGTTTGAAAGGGGGTTAAGGCGTGTGTTTTGAGGAAAGTGTTTTGTACGAATGGTTTGTTGTTGAGCTGATATAATTTTCTTGTGTCATTCTGTTAACTGAAGGGATTTCCCACCTTGGGAACCCCGCAAAAAATCTGGTAATTATCTTAATCTGTTTAAACGGTAGCTAATTACGATGCAATTAACTTTAGTGACCTGTGCTTCAGTGTATCAATCTGTTTTTGATTTCTGACAAAAGTTTAAGTGGTTAAAGCGAGGCAGGCAAGTAGCATTTAAATGGGCAAAGCTGAGTCATTTCTTAGTCAATTTTTTGGAATGTTTCTTATTAAACCTATTGTTGTGCTCTTACTGCTAATTTAGTCGACGGGGAGTGGCTTATAAAATCTTCTATAGGAGTTAGAGATTACTCACAGAAGCCAAATAAAAAGAAAACAAACTAGTTCGAAATAACCATCGAACTAGGCAGTGTTTTCCTGAGTGCTACATACGAACAAAACATGGTGTCAGCTGGATGATCTGATTGCCAATGAAGTACAAGGCATTTCTTCTGTCTAATCTGGACCTTCAGGCCACTCGCCCCTCCGCCAGCGAGTCTTAATCCTCAGGAGCTGTTCGAAAGCGTAACCAGGCGAGTTTATGTATTTGATTCAACCACCTCCCCCTGGGTCGAGCGGTCGCCTACAGGATGGAATTGCACCTAAGGCACGCCTCCGCACATAATGGGCTTATGGCCCATTATGATGCCATGAGGATCGAATATCTTCTTTCCTTGAACAACAACCCAGTTAGAGACTTTAACGAAATTCGTCTGTTGACTGATTTTTCGTTCAGTTACACAATTTTAAGGCGCATCGGTCTAGAAACTGAAGAGGTTAGATATCAGTTTTGCAACTTTGAAGCTACTATCTCAGTAACAGACAGGCGTCAACCCCACTCAAAGTTTCTCTAAAATTAAATGTTTGTATCGCAAGATTACTTGGTAGGTATATGCATCTAATTCCAAGACATTGAATCGTTTCATAAATGTAGAGTGTGACAGGCAGATGGACTGAAGGATAAATACAAGTGCCACAATCGACAATGGATCGGGATCCAGTTTTACGAGCAACTGTTATGGCTGCTAATTGTCTCTCATGAGAAGAGGGGACGTGCATGTACATGGACAGTGAAACTTGAGAACCTTTTTCATAGAAAATTAGGGCCCTCTAAGAATTGGCGGCAATATTGTAATTCCTTGAAAAATGAAAGATAAATGAAAGTTTAGTTTACAAATTGAACGAACACTTGCAACGTGTGAGGCGACGCACCTTCTCACTTAGCAACGGAGACCATTAATAATGACTCTAGTCCAATAGTGCCTTAAAATCTTCTAAGCCTAAATTAACATCTTAACTAAGACATTGATCGTATGTCAGTTCTAGGAGATCATAAGGGAGGGGCATAGGGAGTGGGCTGATGTTCTCGAATTTAGTCCTGATGCGGTTTATTATTAGGCGCTTGCTTACTTATTTAATGCCTTGTGCATAGCTCTGCCTCGAATATTAACCCCGAATCCAAATAAGCTCTACCTTCGATCTCTGCAGCAATAACCGTAGTAGTGTCATAGTTTGCCACTTTCATTTTGCCCGGTTATTCTCATCGTAGCTCCTAATGATGTCAGCCTTACAGGGTTTTAGCACCTCCTCCAGCTTATCGGCTACTCCTAGTGTTTTTATGGATGCTACGCCCCCGAGCAGTTCGGAATCTGGTGGACGAGCCTTTAGTTCACCTTTAAGCAATTGCTGCAGAGACCGTCAAGGAGCGATTCAAGAAGGCTGTTCACAACAACATTGTAATTGATAGGTATCGTTTCTGGCATCTCGCTGGGATGTACCAGCCCATGCCCACCATAACTTTAATTATGGTCTTAAACATTGACCAGCGATTACTGCCTATTGCCTTCGGAAACAATCAATTCAACTTGCTGATGCTTGGGTCAGAGAAATGAATTTATCTTTTCTGTAAGTGCCTTGTCTAGACTCTCTTTATTGATATACAAAGGAATACCGGGCAGAAAGACGTGCCAGAAAATCCATCGAAAATTGAAGCCTTTCTAAAGGCATTACTTAGCAAATGCCTTTTAAAGTCTGAATCTTTTGAAATCACCATCAGAGATATCTGGTCAAGAAGACGAGAAAAATGTTGACTTTGATGGTTTATTGATGCCACTTTCTTTCCGTAAACTCCAAATAAAAGTAGATTTGACCTTAAGTGGCTTCTGGCTTCAAAACTTCTTTCAGGTATAGAATTAGGTTCTGAATTTTCAATGCAAAGTCCTGGTCTCTTCTGGTTCAATCAGTTATCGCAACATCCACTTTGTTACCGCTGCTGACGCAGTTTCTTCCCTGGTTTCTCGGGCAGGCAATACCAGAGTGAATCCCTTCTCCTTTCGTTTACCAACCGTCAACCCACAATCAATCGATGTCACCGAGATCGTTGAACCTTTCGCTTCATATCAGCACCAGTACATATCTGAGCCCACTGTTGTAACCCAAGCGGCCATCTCCAAGCCTCAGTTCAATCATAAATCATCGCTTTCGGCTTAAATCACTGTCTTACAAGAAAGATGCACACTTCATTACAAATGTGCTTCCAGATCATCAAAACCACCACCACCACCACCACCACCACCACCACCAGCACCAGCACCGGCAGCAGTGTTCCTTTGCACAGAACGCAACATCAGACCAGCAGGGTCTTCGATATCACATCCACTCAACCGTTCACCTTTTCACCCGTTCACCCGCTGCCCCGCTCAATCCATTGCAATGCCAATGATTAAATCTTTTTTATTACCATTCAGTGTATGTGCACAAAAATTTACTTTTATTGCCATCTCTCGGTAACCAGAATCCTTCTAGTACCAGTCACTTCTCCACACACCACTTACACCATCTGCAACAGCCTGCAAGAGACCAAACGGAAAAGCAAAAAAAACATTATCAAGCCGGTGGTAACCGAGGCAAGCACAGCGATGAAGACGACGGCGACAACGACAACGATGAAGACGAACAAGAGAACGACACAAGAAAAGAAAAAAAACATAACACAAAGATGAAGTTGCTGACCAAGAATCCATACGAACTCTTTGATGCGTTGCGCGCTTTAGACTACTCCACCACAGAGCGCCCCGCCCTGTCCTACGCCACATCCAGCCAGAGAGGGGTGGCTGCCACCAGCCGACTGGCTTAGAAAGATTTGCCCACCAGATAAACATCTTGAATTTATTCAATCGCCCCTTACAAAAGAACAAGTTCTTAATGCGATGCTTGTATTTTTATCAGCGTGAAGTTAAACATAGTCGAGTGCATTTTTATATTCGTACACGTGTGTGGATGGTTGAGATCGTAGACATGGGCTCCCTTTGGTTTGTGCTGCGTCGCCGATCCCGTCTGTACATAGTGCGAATGGATCATCGCAGTGGGCAAAGGATCATTGCAGCAGAAGCACTGATTGCCTCTATAGATGAGATTGCACTTTCTTATGGTCTTTGGCATTTGCTTTATTAGCCGAACCGCGACGATGATTGTGGCGACTCGACGCACCGGTGCCGGTGCCGGTGGCGTTGGCGATGGCAATGGCGGCAGCGGCAGCGGCGTCGGCGGCGGCTGTGGCACCACAACGAGCAACTAAAGACTGTGGCCACGGCTATGACCGGCGGGTTGTGTCTAAGAATAGAATAGCAACTTGTTTGTTTGCGGCTACAAAAGCGGTTTGTCTGGTCGTCCTCCTCGGCAGAGGTAAATCGTCCTCGATGGCACATTATATCGTTGGCTCGATATCGCCGCGAATTTTGCCATCAGCAACGCCATGAAATGAAAATCAACTCAAATTGAATTTATTCACTTTCGTTCGACGGGTAAACTTTCTTCGTTCAGCTTCGGCCTGCACAGAACAGCTAGGTAATTGTTGTCTGTTTCTTCTTCCCCTTGTCGCATTTGCTGTCGATTAAATATTAAAAGTAAAAGTGTAAATGCACCGCGACATGACCAGAAAACCAATCCGCTGGACGGGAGTGAAAATCCCATCGAACGTGTCCCGTATCGGTTCACTTTACAACGCCCAAAAGACGCTTCAGCAGCTCCGGTCGTGTAACACTGCCGAAAAACATTGTATAATTACTTGCACTGTCTGCAGCCTGTTCCACTCGAACCGAGGCCTTCGCCAGTCGCAGCTTATCAATCCGCAGCCGCATTGGTATTCTAATCGAGTGACGCTCTCTGCTTGAAATTTATGAGATCCACAGACAGGTGGAAGAAGTCTATTAAACTCATTTACTTCGATCTGGAGTTTTCTTCTAATTTGCCGTGAATGCGAACACTATTTGAATAAAATTTCCAAGTGTAAATTAGCTCTGCGGCGGCGACACCAGATGGGTGCTGGTTGGAGTGTTCTTCGGCGGCGCTTCAGCGCCGCGTGCTTTTGCCTACAGCTCGATGTGGGCCACTTAAAATTCCATAAGCGGAAGAAGAAGAAACGGCCCGTGAAGAGATAACGTGTAAAGTCAGCGCTCGGCTAGGAAAGGTGTGAAGCTGCTGCCGCTCCGCTGGCTGTGGCTTGAAATGCAAATCGGCGTCGTCGTCGTCGTCTTCGTCTTCACTCACGTGAGTGAAATATGAAGTGCTTGACAACGCTGGCTTGCTGAAGAGGGCACACGCATTTGGGCGTCTGCTACGTTCGATTCAAATTTCAGAGAACAAACGAACAAAATAGATCGGAAGCGGCAACGTTGACATCGACTTCGCGTCTGACTTGGACGCCCGACGACATCAACAACGACGACTACTATGACTCTGACAATCACAACCATATATTCGTAGAGAAAGAAAGGTGGGCGTTGGATTCATCTGCATAATGCACTTTCTGTCGATCTTATCACGACGAGACCGTTCCGTTTCTTTTGTCGTTGCTCTGAGATACGAGGCAAGTACTGTTGTGCTGGTGGCGCTTTCTTTTTATGATAGACCATTAAGGTAATTTAGAAAATAATTCGAAGGCAGCTTCTTTGGTTGCGTTCGATTCTCCGTCAGCGGCAGAAAAGAAGAAAAAAAAAATATTTATTTATATATTTTCAACACACATGCCCGCATCCGGGCGGTTGCCGGTGGTAGTGGACACATTCAATTAGCGCACAAGAGTGTACTTTCTAATTTGCATTTTAAGTCAGAACCGATCACAGAGAGTCGATTCATTTAGTATAACCTACATTCGGACGACGCGATGGTCGCAACTCGTGTACTGAAACGAACGAGACGAAAAAGTGTGCTAAAAATGAAGCCTGCCCGCCTGCCTGCGTTTCCACATAAGGCCAGATCGGATCGGAGGAGGATCAGCAGGCAGAAATCGGAACTTCCATGAACAGTTGTAGATTGCATAAGTCGCGTTAAAGATTACAACGCTCTGCGGCAAGTCCGGTTTTCACCGCAAGTCCAAGTGGGTGCAGCTGCTGTAAAACTTATGCAAATTTTCAGACACTTAAGGTCAGTTCACGTCCCCAATAATGAGTAAATCGGATTCATTGTTCATGTGGGATTAACAGAAACTCTGAGTGCGCAATCAGGAAGGCGCGTTTCAACAAAGCCGAGACTCGCTGATGAGATGATGGAAAACAAAAGAGTTGGTGTGCAAACACCATTATTCATTGGAGATGTCCGTGTCACTTTACATCTCCTTTGAGCCACTTCGCGCATATTCAGTTATGTGCATCCCTTTTTTTGGAAAGAGAAATGCGAAAACCAAAACGTTTAACGAAGTTTGTTTTTTGTGTTTCGTTTTTGAAAATCTTTCGCTTTTTGCACGTCCAATGACCCATTTTGCTGGTTTCTTGGCTTCATTCGCGCGATGCACGATGTTTTGCTGCATCTTTCAGTTTTTTTTTCTTTTTTTCGTTTTTCTTAAATTATTTCGAACGAGAACGAGGTGAATAAAAATATGCTCGAGCAGGAAAAAGAAAACATTGATTTATCCAATAAACCTGAATCTGAGATTATGCAACACGGAAATATGCAGCATAAGATTTCAACGTGTTGGGTTCAATGACTCCCGGTTACTGTGTGTGGCAAGCAAGACGAGTTGTGTGTGTGCCTATATATTTCTTTCCCAATGTTTTCATTTCATACAAATCTTGTCGGCATGAATGCGCGAATGGGCTTCTGACTCAATGTCAAGTTCAGATTGTAATAAAATGCATAATCGGATTGATTCCCAATGGCATTTGAGTTCTGATTTGGTACCGAGGAAGAGGTGTGACGGTACATATGCAAATAGGAAAAGTCAGCCGCATGATCGATGGTGCAGATGGATTCAAACGCGTATGTGCATTTATGGTGCAGCGACAGTTGGTGAATGAACCGACTTGTTGTTGATCTTTTGGATATTGTTTTGCAATTCTTTTTTTCTCTGTACTGTAAACAGCTTTAAGGGACTTTGACACGAAAAATAAGGGTCTGTAAGTTATCACACTACGAGTGTATAGTAAGTGAGTTACAATTAAGGGGTTGTGGTCGTGCACAGAGAAGGGTCGTTTGATGTAACAAAGAGCAAAGAAGAGCATCATTCTTGAAAATTTCATATGTTAAGGGACATTAAAGATTAGTTTGTAAACCTTAACGCGGGTTGTCCAGGTCACAATCCTTATGTAGATTGAAAGTACCCTTAAGTGGTCGGAATTAAGTCACAGCACGGGACGAAGGTACCGAAAGAGAAAGCAGGCTCCCAAGCAGATTTGTCTTACATGCCTGTTTTAATAACCGTAGGGATGGGGGATTTGTGAGTTGGGAGTTGGGAACAACCATCTTTGTCTAGTGCAACTGAATCATTTATACCAGTGTGACTTTAGGCTAGGAAAATCCATCATCGACGAAATATCCACACTACGGCAGATTTTGGAGATAACCCAGGAGCAACAAATCGATACCCACCACCTTTTCATCGATTTTAAAGCCGCATCTATAGAGATGAGCTATACAGGGCAATCTCTAGTTTTACCATTTCTACCAAACTCGTCCGTTTGTGTAGCGTGACGATGGAGAATGTACGCTGCTCCGTCAAGGTCGGTAAAGAACTAACCGAGACCTTTGATGTCAAAAAATGATTCAAGCAAAGCGGCACTGTCATGCGACTTTTTCAACGACGTTCTGGAAAGAAATGTTCAAAACTGGAACGCCAACACCAGAGAAACAATCTTTCAGAAGTCCGTCCAACTACTCGCATATGCCGACGATATTGACATTTTCGGAAGAACGCAGCATGATGTCAATGGCGCTTTTGTGCAAGGGTGGCCGCGAGGATAGGTCTAGCAGTAAACGAGGTTAAGACCAAGTATATGCTATCAATGAGAAAGGACACCCAACACCGACGTCTCGGTCAGAAGCAGCAGAAAGATATCCCTTTGAGGTAGTCAAAAACTTTGTCTACCTTGGTACCGCTATCAATTCAGACAATGACACCAGCGCTGAAATCAAACAAAGAATAACTTTTGTCAATCGCTGCTTCTTTGGGCTAAGAAAGCAATTGGTAAGCAAAGCCCTCTCTCGAACGCTTTAGAAGACCTTAATCGTCCCAGTCCTGCTATTTTTCGCGGAGGCATAAAAAACGAATGAAGCTGCTCTTGGTTGCTTCGAGAGGAAAGTTCTCCGTGTGATTTTCGGTCCCATCTGCATAGATGGTGAGTGGAGGAGGAGATACAATGACGAGCTGTACGGCATGTTCAACGACATCGACTTAGCCAGAAGAGTGAAAATCCAACGATTGAGATGGCTAGGTCATGTAGAGCGAAAAGTCTTCGATTTCACCCCCGAGGGATGGCGCAGTAGAGGAAGACCACGACCGTGAGGTGGCACACGCAAGTGGAAAGGGACCTCAACCAACTATGCGTGTGAAATTGGAGACAGCTAGCTAAAGATCGAGCTTGTTGGTTGATGCCCAGGTTAAACCCGGACTGTAGCGCCACCTTAAGAAAGTAACTGAATTATTTGTTTCTAAACTTGCCTATACATCCAAAACAGAACTTAAAGGTAAGCCGATGGCCATTCTTAACAGGAAGAGGAGAGAATAGGCTTATTCAATGGTGCATCTTCTATTCAAATAGCGTTAAGGGAAACATTTCATCGATGCTCTAAAATTTCGATCGACTTTTCAATATTAATGCTTGTCTTGGGTTCTACCCATTGCAGATGTCTTTAGAGCTGCTGCGACAAATAATTTCATTGCATACTTATGATCAAAATAACACGGAATGCAAGAAGTGCTATCGCAGACCTATTATCCAGTACTTCTAATCTCATAATAAAGTTGTTTTTATAAATTCTCTGAAGTAGTGCTCTTCGACTAGCCAGTTTTCCCTGTATTCACTGAAACCAGCAGTAAACGATTATAAAAATCCAAGACTTGCACGTATATTGAGCATTAATTTTAATTACTAATTTGCATTTTAAAGTTATCAGCTATCAAGAATCTAAATATAACTTGGTCGTTAATAGGACATGTTGCATGGATTGCAGGGGGTCTTCCATAATGGGCGCTTCGTCTTCGTGTTTTAATTATTTAATGGCGTACCCCTTTGGAAGATACGACCAATAGATGGTGGAGATAAACGGATCTGTTCACTTTAAACGCTACTGGTCGAACAACTATGCTCATCGAGAGATAAAGAACCGTCTTATGTTGTGTCTTACGTTTTTATTGAATTAAACCATCTATGAAGTTCAGTTTTATCTGTCGAATGAGGTAGAAGAAGAGGAATCGCATATCACTACGATGAGGTGCACACGAATGAAAATGTGGAAACCTTAAAGTGATAGGAACTGGTACTTATGAAAATCGGAATGAATTTAGGTTTTCTACTTACTGCAGTGCATTGATTATTAGATTAAATATCTCGTCACTAGATCCGATCTAAATACCTCTTGGTTATAGAATGCAGACTGACATTAACATCAGAATGGTGCTGCCTGGACTAAGACAAGAGCAGCTTGCATCGATATGTTTTCGGGTAAGACAATGACTTCAGTTAAAGAAGTGAAATAGCTGCAAACTCGAACTCATCTGGGAGAGATTTACTGAGGAGATGTATTCTAATGATCTATACGAGTCTAGTGGGCATATTCTAGGTTTTTCGGGTAAACATCCTGAGACAGATGCACATTGCTGCTGTTTTTACAATAATCACAAGAAAATCGACGATATCTTGTACAGAAAAGAACAGTTTGTATAAAATTAGGTATGCTTCTGTATTATCATAAAAAAGTATTCCAGTGCTACTTCTACAAAATTTAATGTAATAATCAAGTGGTTGCAGATGATACAAATTGGCAATGATGATTGAGACTATACTGCGGCACTTCGATTCACAAGTCCAAAAGACAAAACTAGGTCCGTTCACGTACCGAAGCTCCAGTCTGTGTTGACTATAATTAAGTCCTAACTTCACTAACTTCTTAACTTCCTAACTTTTACTAAAGATAATATTTCTTGCAGAGCAGAATATAGAAATCAATGCACAATCACCGGACATAAAAAAATTCGAACGGATGGATTAAGATCCGATGAGGTAAATCGTATTCGGGCCCAGGACTAAGTATTTCGAACCCATTTCAAGCTTATATTATTAACCATTTAATTTTTATAGAATCCATGTCAACTGTGATAAGGAATTTTTTTAAAAAGTCTAGTATGGATATGCATGCCTGAAGAGATTTAAAAACCGATTAAATTTCTGGATATCTGGCGAAACGGGGTTAAAAGGATTGTAAAAGACACCCAGTAAAAGACTCCCTCACTAGCAAAGGTGCATGTGTGTTTAAAGTTTCACCTGCCGTTAATGCCTTATACCACAGGGTTCATACAATGTAGAGTCAGGAAAGCGCTGTCTTTAGTGGTACCCAAGGTTTACAAAAATGTGCTACTTGCTTTACAGTTGGTGTTGTTTCATGCATACCCCTGTGATGTATTTCTAAAGTAAATTCTAGGGTTCTTGAGTCCAGCTTGCGAAATCCTCTCGTGTCCGTATCGTGTAAGTCACGTTCCGATGCTCAATAAGAAATGGACAACGCACAGAGTGAAGTGTTTTCTTTCTTTCGACTGCAACAGTTTCAATTAAGATTCCTTCCTTGGTGAGCAGCATGCATTTCTTACGCCCCTACTGTTCAGTTGGTTATAGCACCAGGTTGAATGCAATTCCACATTCCGTTGGAAGTTAAATCCCAAAAAATCATATGACCTAAGACAGCCTAGGTAACTAGAGTGGATTAGATCAGATACCACCACGATACTTCTGCTAGATCTAGAGGACGGTCGGGCTTGAGCCATGTTTTAGGGGTCACAAACCTCCTGTAGTATTAGAATAGAGCTTTTGATCGACCTACGTACCTTGGTTACTTTCGGTTAAGTCCTTCAACACTCAGGGCAATCCTACCTTACATCACGCTGTCGCAAGGGCATTATACAGAGACTCCTCGTCTGATTCGTCTGTTTCCTGAACAAAGTTACTAATGGATGCCTGTATTATGCCTTGTTTGGGGGACCAGACTGACATCGAGAGTCCAGTTCGCTGAAAATTATGTTCATAACGTTCACACAGTAAATGCAAGAAATCTTGAGAACTTTATCGGGCAACAAAACCTGTCAACTTCCCTGAAACGTTCTACGCCATACGTGACCAGGTCCTCAGAGAAAAAATTCAAGGAAGGAGCTTATGCCACAAGACTACTCCATAATCTCTTAGTTAATTCAAGCGGAAGAGGTTTGGGACTTGTATCGTGTTGACTAATAGCCTTTAGACACTAAAAGGTGTTTCTCTGAGAACTTCTAAGGAAACTATGGTTAGCAAAATGGTATATCTGTAAGTTCTGTGAAGAATCAAATTAAATTCTAGAACATATACTGACGTCTTGTGATGCAAGGAACGTACGTATGTTGGGTATTCGAAAAATGTCGGCTCTGAAATGTATATGGCAATACTGTAGCTTGCGTGTGCGCATTTGAGCATTTTAAGCCAGAATTTAGAAGACAATTGTCATATTGGCCTGGAGAGAATTCTGGCTGGCTACACTTCTTAAACATCACTACGACTAAAAACTAATTTTATAGTGGCGAGCTTCCTTCGGTAGTTCGGAGTTCACAGAAACATCTCTGACAATCAATCTACATCTTACATAGAAGTTCCAAAAATTTTCAAAAAGCCACCTTTTCACATCTGGATCAATGAGAGGAATACGACTACAAAAGACTCCATAAGAGGAGACGAAGACGACCACTGAAGTCAAGAACAAATATAAAGCTTAGCTGCTAGTGTCAACTCTAATAAAAACATGTTCATACGTCATACGTCATCATCAAGTCAAACATAGATCAGCGCCACAAATCGACCACAATGGCTTCGTTTTGGGATTGCTGAAGTGGAGTACTTTTTAAATCTTAAAAGTAAATTCTGCTTCAAGCTACCTCCTCTCTTTCCATAAATTAAGTCACATTTTCACCGAAAATATGTGCAACAACGACAATTACATGCAGAAAGGTACCATCCAACAATCGCCCTTGAATGCAATAATTCTCTCTTCTGATTTCGGTTGGCGCGTGTTGTTCTCACAAGTCACTGACATCCGCCCGAAAGAAAAGGCTGACATGTGAAAGTCGCTCATTTAGCCTTTCAAAAGCAACAAGAGAAACTGATTATTCCACCTTTCTTTGCACAACAGACACCGGCTCTAAATGAGATGCACACAAGTGCTAAGTTGACATTTGGGCAAATAAAAGAAATTCGCCTCTTCACTCCAGCGTTAGTTCAGGCGGTGCTTAGCACGATTCTGATATTCTAAAAATCGGTCATCACGAATTGAATCCTTCCCAAAATACAAATGCGTCAAATCGAATCAAACGCCGATTGGCGAAGCAACTTTTCAGCCGAACGCGAACAACACATGCATGCCATAAGTTCAAAGCAATCCCATCCGCCACTTAGAAAATGTTTATTCCCGAGTTGAAAGCGAATTCATTTCATTAAATTGTAAGACCGTCCGCTGGCGTGACAACGCACTTGCGATTCCTCAAGCTTCGTACTCCTTTTACGAGCATATTCGCAAAATCTTTCGAAACCACCAACCCGGGCGCCCGGTGAATGGACGAACAGACGGCCATTTGTATTCCGGCAACACCTTGACATTGCTAAAAATTTGTGACGCAAATTTCACGTTTAAAATTCCCCATGAACGTTGGATTCTGCACCATAAAAGACTTTTATTTCTGGAGTAATTGGAAGCAATTGATCTAGAATCGTTTATAAAACGAAGACCGAAACTAGGACGATTGCGAGCCAGCATACGAAATCTGACTAAGTCATCTAAACCGGTTCACTCGTCACAAAAAAGAAAAAACAAAGCTTTCAGAGATTGTTTTCAGCAGAATTGAGAGGTGTTTTCACTCCTCATTACATTTTAACCCACAATTTGGGAGTCTCACGCGGCAGAATTTACCCGTGAGTCATTTTGCAGTGGAACAAACGAGATCTACCCCCAGGTCAGTCAGTGTCGGCGGTGGCAATGCCTGCGCAAGGTGCGCAACTCAGTCCAGTCCTATAAAGCCTACATCTCGTCTTCGATTGCTAGCTATCGCATGATCTCCTTTTATGGGCAGACACTTACCAGTTAATGGCGGAGGGGCAATAAAACAATCACACCTCAGGCACAGGAACAGAGCCGTGGAATAAGAATGTGGACTCGCAAAGTGTAATTCACATGAATTCTGGTTCGCCAGCAATTAAACCCTAACGTAGTCATTCCTGAACGAAACAGGTGCGAATTAAAAAGCCATTTCATGGCTTCTCCCATTTGCTGCTACGGCTGAAACTGTTTGCCTTGCTAGACGGCGCTTATGAGCAATGACCTAGGCATAATCAAAACATAAACACGTCGTGGCCTTGAGTGCGGTTGCGTGTCAGCCGGCTTGGTCTTAGTTGTTACGGCAATGATTACTCCCCTAGAACATCTTAAAAACAGGCGGTAAAAAAATTTGCTAATTATTGCCCCGGACGGAAACTCGTGATGTGCGTAGTTGTGTCAGCATTACAATGCAAAAGTTCACCGCACGGAGAGAAGTTCGTTCGATAATGTTTGTATTGGAAAGGAGGAAACGGAAATCTGACAATCATTAAAAATTATTATGCGACAGTCACAGTGGATGCGGTTTTCACTAGCTGCTTACAGACCCAAGGCACGAGCCGGCCCAAGTGGATGATTTAACTGCGTAATTTGTGTTAACGGCATTATACAAACCTTTGGTATTTCAGAAGCTCGTAAATGGATGCGATAAATGTACGCAGTATACGCATTCGAGCGATGAGGTAAGCTCAGAAAGAAAGCCGATATCCCGATGTGGAGGATAAAGTAATGAAAACGAAAGGAATGATAAAGGATCTACGCACTTGAGAGTAACCATCAGTATCTTAGATTAAGAACTGCTGTTCCGTTATGGGCTGTAGAGCCAATCAATTATTATTATTATTATTATTTTGGGATCCGGTAGATCTCACTGATTTCAACAACGTTTCTGTTGGTGTGCTGCAATTTCCCTCCTCCGTAAAAAGCATATCCTCAACTTGGCAGGTAGACTTCTTTGGTGTATGAACCAGACCTGATGTAGACGGATTGTGTAATAATGCGTTGATGAGTTTCTTTAAAGCCGAAAACTCTTCCAGTTGGGTCCACTGTCTCATGCATTGATAGAAGTTTGGCCACCGTTTCGTCCAGTTCCGTTAAAATGCTTGTTTAAAGGGTGCTCCTCCGGCTCAGATTCCCTTTTGTTGCGCGTCAATTTTTTTTAACTTTTGACTTTAATCGAACCAAACCTATGAAGTATTTCAAAACAAATAATTTAAATGTTCGTATGTACATATATGTATAGTCAATTGCACATACCTTGTGCCATTCTTTCTCATTACGCACAGGTGGTCCTAAACTGTTTAATATTGCCGCAACCTCCTATAAGCCAATTCTTATATCGTCACTTTGAGTAACGCCTCTTTTGAAATTTTTGCCAAGAGTCACGTTCTCTTCCATTAGTCCCACCAAGCGAATGATTTGCGAAGGTGTTGATTCCTTTAACCTTTGGAAACCATAAATAATAAGCAAATATATATCAAGAAACACAAAAATAAGAAAAAAAAAAACAAAAGAAACTTACTCTTTAAACATTTTTAGTTTTATGTCATGTACTAATTTCAAATCGACTGTTTTTGTCACTTTTCCTGTCGTTTAGTGACTCCGGGAATACAAAAAAATGAGACATGTCGAGTGGTAAATGCGTTCCACAGGAGCTGACAGGAGCAAAATGACTAGTGTCATTTTATGAATTCTTAAATGACTATGGGAATACCGATTTCTCACACTCATAAAGTGACATGTCACTAAACGACTGCCGGAATAGGGGTGAATTATTATGACTGCTAAGCGTAAGCCATCAGTCTTCTGCCTAATTTTGTTAGAAGTCTGTGAGAATTCGGAACATTGTCGTCATACTATTAAAAATAAAATAAGAAAGCGTCACATGACCTCCTTGGAAAATCTTACGCAACTTAAGTTATATTTGAAGCACTTTTGTAACTTGCAGATTAATTCATTTTCCTTGTCCAAGTCCTTTTCTAAGTTTCACTTCTAGCCCTTGTCCAAGTTTTTGCCCAAGACGTCGTTCAAGTGTGTCCAATTATTGTCTAGTACTCTTCAAAAGCTCTCGTCGAAGTTTCCGACCCTCTTGTGGAAGGCCTGGCCCTATTCCTTGTTCATTCCTCTACACAAGTCTTCGCCTGATGTGTTTTTCAGAGCCTTGTTCAACTCATTGTCAAGTTCTTGTTCAAGTTAATGTCCAAGTTCTCAATCCTTGTTAAGATTCTTATCCCTGTTACTGTTCAAGTTCTTGTCGATTTCCTTATTTTAATTCTTGTCTAAGTCCGTGTCCAAGTCCTTGCCCAAGCCCTTGTACAAATTCTTGCCTACTCGAACGACTGTGATCCACCGGTTGGTTACATGACCTACTTTGAAAATTTTACGTAACTTAAGTTATTTTTAAAGCTTTTGTTCAACTAAAAAATTAATTCATTCTTTCTTGTCCAAGTCCTTGTCTTAGTTTCAGTTTCACACCTTGTCCAAGTTTTTGCCCAAGCCAAGTTCTTGCTTAATCCCTTGTCCAAGTTCTTGCTCAAGATATTGGTCAAGTTTGTGTCCAATTTATTGCAAGAGCTTTTATCTAATACTCTCTCAACGTCCTTTTAGAGTCTTGGCCCTATTGCTTGCTCATGCCTTTCCACAAGTCTAGTCCAGTCTTTACCAAGTTTTTGTTTAAGTTACTGTCGAAGTTGTAGTTCAGTTTCTTACGTAAATGCTTGTCCAAGTTCTTGTCTAAGTTCCTATCAATCTTGCCTCAATCCGTGTTAAAGTTCTTATCAATTTCCTTGCCTCAATCTAGTTTCTTGATTGAGTTCTTATCCATATTACTTTTCAAGTTTCTGTCCAAGTTCTTGTCGATTTCCTTAACTTAATTTTTCTCTACGTCCGTGTCCAAGTTGCTGTCCAAGTAATTGTCCAAGTTCTTGTCCAAATTCTAATCTTGTCTAAATGTAATCTTGTGGAAATTCTGATTAAACTTGCAGCTCCAAGCCTTGTCCAAACGCTAGTACAAGTCTTAGTCAATGACAATTTAATGCATCAAATCAACATCGTACTCTCCAGCAACTTTTAAGCACATTGTCCCATCCTTGGCAATCATCCATCATAAACCCCATAACATACTATATATTTCCGATTAATAAGATCTAGTTCACGCCGTCGGTTGCCGTGAAATGTTGAATTCTTTTTAAAGGACATTTTAAGGGGCCCATGCAGACAAAAGTTTGACTTTGGAAGTGTAGATCACCAAAATGCACATCTGAGAAAGAAAAAGAAAACCACTCCTATTTCGCATTTTGTTAAACACATTTATTTTATTATTTTCTTTGGTTGGAAATTTGTTCTTGGTTTGTTGCTCTTCTCCAATCATCGTTTTTGTTTCGTGTTATTTTCCAGTTTGATTCTACGCGTTTCATAAAGAGTTCATAGCTTATAAGGTTCCCGATACATCATAATTGAAAACAAACAAAAAATGGAAAATGGAAAAACAAACTTATTCAAACTTAATGACTTACATACAATATTTTATATAGTTTTTGTTTTATATAGTATTTTGTCTTATAATGAAAAAGCAAAAATGTCTCCTATCAACTAAAAGTTACAATTAAGCGCTTTTTGTGAGTGTTTTAGTAGACAGAGGAAAGTAGTTCTGGATTTTACATATACGTGTGTACATATGCGTGTGTGTGTGTGTGTGTTTTTTAAACATCCTTCGGAGTTATAACAATTTTCCACCGGACTACATTATATAGTTTTGTTCTGATCCATGTACATTTATAAAAAATATATTCTTCTCGTTTTTTTTTGTTTTTGTTTTCTCTTTTGTTTCCAATTGTTTTTTTTCTGTTTTCTTAGTTAGCATTTCAAAACTATTGTTTTTTTGTAAATTACTCAGTTGATGGACAAACAATACGAAATAGTTTCTCAAAGGATTCGAAATACATTCAGTGCGAAAAAAAATGAAAAGAATTCAAAAATATATTGAAACTACATTCTGGTGCGGTCATGAATTTCAAAATACACTGAGAAGAAACGAAAAAACATCAACAATTGCAAATTAAGTGGAAATCTGTTGTCTTTCATTTTCATTCGAATTTTTAACTACGTTGTGGTTTAGATACTAAAGAACGATATCGTTCCGTCTTGCATTTAGGTGGTTCGATACAGGTATTGGTTATGCGATTGATTTTAGTTTTTTGGGGATTTGAAAAAATATACGTTCTATATTAATATTTTTCTATAGAAATAATATTTGAGAGGCTTTGTGGCAAATAAGATATAACGATAAATTCTTGTAATTTTCTCTAGGCAATAGTGAGTGGATAGATCCGCATTTTTATGAAGCTCAGCCGGCAATCGATAGTTTAGGTTTTTTGTTTTTGTTTCTTGTTTAGAATTACTTAGCTTTGCGAAGTTAATAATGAGGTTTATTTTGGGATACCCCTAAGTTTTAGTTGCTTGTAGTAAAATAGATTGTTTTTTTTTTTTGTATAGGTTAACGATAGGTTTCAGTAGTTGGTCTTGCAAAGTATAATTGACATCAAGCGTTTATAAGGTTGTACATATATGTTTAGGGTTAAGTAATATGATATATTGCGGTGCAGGTTTAGTTTTTGTGGGCATTTGGATATGAGTTAAGGTCTGTCTTTTTTGGGCTTAGAAGTCTTCATGGGGGATACTGCTTTGAATATTGTGTTAAAAGAGCGAAATCAAGACTTAAGATGTTGCATGAAGTTGGAATTCTGTCGGAATTGTGACGAACTTCCACTTTATCTCAAGTCCTCAGACAAGATCTTTCAAAAACCTTGAGGTGAATAAATTGAGTGCGTTTGGTGCGTAGGGCTTTCCATAGGAAGATTGCTAGTACTCGAACTAGGGAGCTCCTATTATTTTTGTCTTGTGTTTGACCACGAACAATTATGGTTAAAGTGAATGCGAACTTTCCTGGTCGAGTATTTTCACGAGTTGCGATGTCACTTAGCCACCAAGATGAGGCATTTTGAAACCGTTGGGTATATTTTCCACTGCGCTACGCAACAGTTCGTAGAATAATTTCCGAGTTGTGAAATCAACATTACCTAAGTTCTGGCCAAAATTAATATCTCAAAAGAATCACATGCTGTCAATTTAGCTGAGATCGCCATTTGTTTCTCACTTGATGGCGAAGTTCAAACTTTATAAGAAATTAAAATTTTCATCAAGCATGTTTCTTCATGTGTGCTTTATTAAGCTTAATTTTCGAAACCCTAAAATGAACGACCTTCTACAATATAATGAAAGAGAAATCGAAACTTCCTTCAAAACTAAACAGAAGATGTTATATGAGAACTCTGTAAAACGATCTTGCAAGACTTCATTTAAGCCATTTCATCCTTGTAAAAATTCTTGACCGTTCTGGGGAGAATATTTAAACTCCGCGTTGATGGTCGTTATAAAGAAATGGATAAAATATGGCGTCCGAAATATCAGCACAAGTAAATGAGTCTAACGCTGGCTGGTCCCAATAAATCTGTTTTTCCAACTGTGAGTGGACGTGAGTTAGAAATGCGTCTATCAAAACTATGGGCTTTGAAGGGGTCCTCAATAAATCAGTGTACGAGTAGGGCAGCGGTCAAATTTCTGTCACTTCCGTTCTTTTGTGGTCAAATCCAATGTAAAAATGTGTGAAGTCCTTAGACATTTCTACAATTCGTTTTGTCAAGCAAATCAAAATATTACAGCCTTGTCTGCCGTCTCCTGACTTTAGAGTGTTTTAAAATGTCAATCAACTCATTACTCATTTCGGTGACATGACATTTTAAAAAGTAGCACAAGGTTACTTTTGTACGCAGTGCGTCATGTGTCTTCAATATCATACTGGCTTCTGCTTGATGCTACTAATCTGTGACTACGTCCGAGATTAAGGCAGAGCGGAAGACATTCATCAATTTTAGGATTGTGGCAGAATTGCTCCTGAAGTCAGTGACCTTGATATATGTATGTGGCCAAATTTTCTGTTACATCCGATGCCTTCCGATCAAAAATGTAAGCGTCAATCATTGGGCTATGTACACCGATCGACAGGATGTTCTTTTTTGGAAATTAATTGTTTTTTATTAAAAATTGAAGATATTGATTTTGAATTTAACTGAAGGAAAAACAAGGAAGAGTCTTGGTTACAGTTTAAAATAAAATTACAAAGACTTTGCTTTTCCTGACACAACGGGACACAAAATTCTTGATAAAATGTCAAAGATCGAAACAAAATCCTTGACACAATGCTAAAGATCGATTAACGAGCAACAAGTTTTGACAACGATCGTTTGCGTTAATGGTGTCTGTAGAAAAACGACGGCATGCAATGGCTGCACAGCGGTTAGACACTTTGGAATACAATGTTTAAGATGGCTAGGACATACATAGGTACAGTAGGCTTGACCCAATAGTCTTCGAATCTAAGCCAATTGTACAACATACAATGGCTTACATCTGAGGAAATCACACAAATGAAGAAGCATCTCAACGCAACTGAAAGTAGCTGAAAGTACCAATCGCAGCTGTCTGAAGCGCCACGCGGTTTTCTAGGATTCAAACAGCGACACTTTGTATTTGGAAAACAGCAATTCGTCTGCAGTATAGTGTCTGTCAATGACACAGTAAATGAGTATGTGAGACAAGATGATTACGAAAGTGGCTCAAATAGGCCACCGCCTCAGGTCAGGATTCGAGGAATTTGGTTCTGTTGGTTTTCAGGTTCTTCAAATAGAAACACACAATTAACTCTGACTTACGAAAAATTAATTTTTCAAATTAAAGCTCTTAGCATTTGTGCACACTTTTTAGCAGTTTCCCCCCCTAAGACGACTAATTAGTTAAAATTAAGTATTATATTAGTAAGTAAGAAAATTACAAAAGAGGAACAAAAATATTTATACATTTTATAAAGAACTCTTGATAGGTATATGATACATCCATTAAATAAGCAAATACATATGTTACTTCTTTACATTATCATTCACAGTGACACAAAAAGAAAAAAAATCAAATCTTAAAAAAAAAACATTATTTCAAATTCATGTTATTCCTTGTTCTGCAAAATTCTTCAATATATAATTGTTGCGCGTTTTTATTTGTTTTTTAATTTTTTTAAATTTATTATTTTCTGTTTTTTTTTTAACACAAAGCGTTTTAGAACATGTTTATCCATTTATTTTATATTTTGTTTTTCTTAATTTTGTTTGTATATAAAAATTAGTTTATACAATTTTTTTAAAATCTTTTCTCTAAATTTCATACTTATGTCACGTTGTGAAAACGCGGTTATACCTTATACATTAGATACATACAATTTAAGTCTCATTCCCATTGATTTAGTGGTTCAATTGGTTCACATTTCCTTAAGTCCTGTTCATTTACTGTAGTTTTTAATTTGTTTATATGAAGAAACGTTTAGAGTTTGTTTTTGGATTTTCTTTTTTCTCAGAGAAAACGGAAAAATTATAAAATCGATTTAAGTTTTTTAAAGTAGTGGCGGATGATTTCGTATTTTATATTAAAGCCTTTTTTGGAATAAATTTTGTTATGAGTTTTTGTTTACTTTTAGGATATTAAAGCGTTGAGATTATTTTTTATACGGCCGATTAAATTAAGTGATTTTAGTTTACGAGTTTTTCCTTTAGAGAGGCCAGTCACTTAGACGAGAAGTGGAGTTTAAATGACAGATTTAGAAGATTGCTTGGAATAATGAACACATTTTGGATTTTTTTTTAAGTTTTGTCATGTTCACAAAATTTCTTAATGCATTCAACTGATGAAAAAATATCGTCGAAAAAATTTAATAAATGATTTAAATTGTTAGATTCAACTGTTGATCCCTGCTTGGATTGCAAATTTTAGAAACGTGGTTTTTGAGAGTTTCTGTACTCTCGTACTAAGAGGAGGGAAGAGATGGAGTTAATCCAAAAGTTTGTGAATGAAAGGATATACGTATTCGTTCTCTGTGGTGGAGATTTTCAATTTGATTGAAGTATTTCCTTGTTACGTTTCCTTAACTCCTGTATTGCCAGCCATTCACACAAAATTCGTTTTGGAAGTTCCTTCATACTTCAGGTATAGTCAACCTTCTTTGTCTTGGCACGGGATTATTTTGTCAGGTCTAGGTAAAGCTGCAATCTTTTCGAGACTACAGTATGCTTTCAAATTTATGAAAAAAAAGATGCAAAGACGCACTAGAAGATCGAGAGACTGCTAGAAGCAACGACGTGTGTTTGAGGAAGGTATCGGCCACCTTGGAAAATGTCGAGGAAAATAATGGACAAAGTCGAGGCTATTGTAACTGTTGACGTATTCACCGCATAAACTGCATCTTTGTGTGACACAGAGGGGGATGAAATTAATTTTGTAGGATAGACATACATGGCGTGACACAACAGCCCTCAAAGGACCAAGGCTTCTTCCTTCAGCATCTACTCGTGTTGTGCCTACTGTCGTTCTGTCACAAGCAGAGGGAATCTTCAGTTGAAAGTTGAAATTGAAAACTTTGGACGGAGCATGATGCTTGAATGAGGCCAAGTAAACATTTTGCCTGCAACTCACAGCACCCAACTGCAATCCACATTCAAACTCCACTTCGCCTGACATCCTGGCCCACGTGTGGATTTTGAAATAAAGTTACACTCCATCATAACAGCTTAAGCTTTCTCCGTAGCACAGTCGTCCGCCGGCGAGTGGTCGGACTCTGCTTGCAGCAAGGCTTACTTCACCGACTAAGAGGTTAAGGTTAGTTTCAGAAAAAAAAAAAACATAAAATTATGTTCAGTGTGCCAGTGGCACTCTACAAATTCGTTTCAGTCCTGTGTGGAGCCATTCGCAGGTGGTGCCTGTGTCTGGCCAAATCGCCATTTGCCATCTTGACACCAGTGCTGACGGCCATTTTGGGCGTCTGCGCTGGGGTGCTGCTGAAGTTCGACGATGTCGCCGTCGAGTAGTTCTTGGTGCTTCGCATCGACCACTCGTTCTGCTTCAACAGAAACTGCTTGACATTGTATTCCATTTGAGCAATATCTACTGGTTTGGTGGAGTTGCCGTCTGCGTCCTTGCAGTACTTGTAGCCGCGCGCAACTTCTGCCGGCAGCGGATTACCGTTTAGGTATTGCGGCTTCGACTCGTCCTCGCAATTGTCCAGTTCGCGGCAATTGTGTTTTGGCGTCTCCTCATAGTGGTAGGTACTTGTGGCACTTGATGGCATGGTACTGGACAGTTCGCCGTTTAGGAATTCTTGTTTTTGTTGCTGCGGCTGCTGATTGTGCGTCTTATAGCCGGAGTCCATGGAGAGTTTCTCCATGGAGGCGTAGGCCTCGGCGTGCTCGTTCATTTGCTGCTGCTGCTGCTCCAGCTGCGAGTTGTTCTGCACCCATTCGGCCACTCGATTTAATTGCTGACGCCGTAGAAGGATGCTCTCCTGCAGGTCTATTGTATCGCTAATGGAACTGGACTGGGTGCACGACTTCGAATTGACAGAGTTCTTGCAGCTAGCCTCGTTCGTGTGCAGCATGTCGTAGTTGAGGGAGGCCTTGAGCAATTGCTGGTGCTGTTCCGAGGTAACAAGATTCTTAAACTGCTGCTCGAGGTAGCTGTTGGTCAGCTGCCGGTCGATACTTATGTCCGACGGTGGCAGCTGTGGCGGCTGCGGTTGCGGTTGCGACTGTTTATTGCTATGCGTTATACTTAAGAGTGGCGTAGTGTCGTTAACTAGGTCTATGCTTAGGTTATTGTTGCTACTGCTAAGGTTCATCTTACAATTGGCGGAGGGGATGGTGGTGTCGCAGCTTTGCTGCAGTTTGTCAGTGCTCGTCCGCTTGGCGATGTTGCTTATCGTAGTGGTGGGCTCCGTGGACGGATTGCCACTGCTGGTAACTACTACGTCTACTTGCGACTGATTCGTCATCGCCATCGAGATTTTGGAGGTGATTATGTCCTTCGTGTCGTCGAGCTCTTCGTCGAGGAACCGCTGCCGGCGCGTGTAGATTATCGGCGTGGCCTCCGTGGGCGACTCCATGTTGTCGAGGAGAATATTGCTTTGTCCGTTCTGCTGGATGCGCATGGCACAGAGCCGTGGGCCTCGGTACTTTGGATTTTCAGCCTGAAAAATTACAAATAGAGACACTATCTGGTGAGTACAAAGACGATGGCTTACCTTTATGGTTTTTATTAGGTTCCGGTTGAAGTTCTCGAAGATCTTCGCTCCCTCGCAGCTGCTCGTCTTGCTCCACAAGCTGTTCATGCTTCCCGATATGGCTGATCTGAGATTGCACTTGTCCGCCTCGTCGGGTTTCTTTTCAAGTTCTGCGCTTGCGTCCGAACTCTTCGGTGCCGCCTTAGCACTGCCCTCGGTCGGTTTGGACTCATCCACAGACTCAGTTCTGCCGTTCGACACGGAGGACTGCCCCTTCGCTGTCTCGCACGGTGTCGATTTTCTAATATCACAACTGGCTACCGCGGTCACTAGTTTGCCGGGCGACTTATCACTGTACTTCCGCAGATCGATGAGGTCACATCCCTCTGCGAACTTTCTGCTGTTTTCGAGCACATACTTGTCAGTGTCGCTGTACGAGTTCTGCTGCTGCTGCTGCTGTTGTTGCAGGAGGCTGGCGAACTTACTCGCCGTCCTATCACACAAACGATGGTGACCCAGAATCGGATTGACCATGAGGTCATCACGCTTTGCCGGTGTGAAGAGCTTGTCGCAGTCGTTCAGGTCGGATACACTGCTCTTTGTTTCGGATATCACAGAATCGCTGGACTTTACTAGTTTCATGATGTACGGACTGTTTGTCCTCGAGGGCGAGTTCAGGTTGCTGTTGCACCGCAGACAGAGCGACGAGTTGGTTTCGCCCTGTAGGGGTGTCTGTGTGGCCACCGAATACGACCGCTGCACGTCGGCCAAGACGGTAAGATCTTTGGTTGAACACTGGCATGTATCACAATGTTTGACTTCGTTGGCCTTCAGTTCGTCTTCGAGGAACTTGGCCATGATTGAGGGTGAAATCATCTGATCCCCATTGCTGTTGTTGTTTTCATTGTTGTTGCAGTTGGAGTTATTGTTGGCTAGGTTCGCATCTATTGTAGTTTGCATTTGGGTAGAGAGAAGGAAGAAATATGTTAAAAGAAATTCGGTGGTAATTTGATGGTTAGTTTGTTAGTGGGTTAGTTTAAGTAATTATTTGCTTTGAATTTTTCTGTTTCCAAATTAGATGCTGAGTGTGGCGGAGTTATATGTTTGCACTGTCTGGATACAAGTGCTTGAGGCTGCAAGCAGCTTGAAGTTGTGGGTTACGTATCAGTCAGGTATTCGCGTGGCCAAGTGACCATCAACGCTGCAGTGTGCCACTGAGCTCGTAATGAATTAACCTGTTTTTCTGTCGTTTCCAAACAGGTAATGGAAACAGGAAGCAATTTAGAAGGTTTTTCTGGAGAAAGCTTCAAGTGCAGACGAAAAAGAAAAACACTTGCAGTGGTGCACTGGAGTTTTGCCCGATTCATAATGACGATGTTAAAAATGCAAATTCAAAACAAGCAAAAAAGGGGGGACGTCCACCTTTCGAAAATAAACCTCAGTCATTGTTGTTTGTGAGGAACGAAGAAGGAAAGGGGTATGCGATGCCTTATGAAAGGATATATACGGACATAGGAATTGTGTACAAATTTTAAGTGTGATGGTGAAACTAATCAGTGGAGAGGGCAGCATTGAACAAATTTGTTTATTCTGTTTTTTACATTTTTAACTTTTTGACTTCAATATGCACACGTCTGCAGCAGACTGCTGAAACAGGAAGTTTGAACAATCAATAGGGCACTTCCACGAATTCAGTTTGTAGATTATCTTTATAAAAGTTAATCGAAAATTTATCAATTAATAATTTAATGTGCATTAGCGTCTGTTTTAGACAACAACATTGTTTTCTGCCCTCCCTTCGAAAACATCCGGATTTGTCTTAAATAAACAGCATTTGCGGGGAGTGTTGATTTTCTTTTGAATTGGGAGAAAAGTGCAGCTGAAGTCCATCGAATATTTGAAGAAGTTTAAAATTAAACTGCTTCGACAGATAAATAATGCATAAAGTAGATTCGACGCTTCAAAAATTCGATTCGACGCATTGAAAACAAAGCGCGTCCTGGTCAGTCAAGATAAGTTTCAAAATGAAGAATCGGAGGCTTTACTGGCTCAAGTTCATAACAAACGCAAAGTAAATAAGCGGAATCGTTGAAAGAGATTCAGCAAATAATTTCCGTTTGGTTAAGGCAATTTGAATTTACTCAAAAGCAAGGAAATTGGATAATCGCAGTTCGGAGTCGGCAAAAAACTTAAGGTCTCTTCTACTCGTGAGAGAACAGTAGCACGCACAACACGAGTAGTTGTTGGGCCCTGGCCCCATGTGGGCAGTAGTGCCACTCAATTATAATTACTAATTGCTTTTTGAAGTTTCAGTGCTTCAGTGAAAGGGGTTTTTGCATCGGATCGTGACTTGAGATGACAATAAAATATTATGCAAAGCCTGGTGAATCAGTTCCATCAACGTCTACATTGACACCAAAGAAAAACAACCACGGTTCAAGGGTCTTGCTCTTCATACGGTGGGACCAGACGGGTGTAGTGCACTATGAGCCTCTAAAATCAGACCTAATCATTGATGGGAGACGTAATAGGCTACAACTAATGGGTTTGAGCTGTGCAGTGGATGAATTATGGCCAGCAATGACCGAATGACGAAGTCACTGCCCTATCATAATGCTAGGCCCCAAGTGGCTGTAGCATTAAAAACACAATAGGAGGTCTTACTCCACCCTCGGTATTCGCCTTTCTCCTTCCGACTTCTAATTTTTTCAACGAATGTAAAACGATTTGCGGGGTCATCCATACGAGTCTTTTAAAGAAATCGAAGAACGGCTTAACGATTATATCGATGCCAGAGAGAACTCATTTTTTAGAAATGGTATTAGAAAATTCTCAGAGAGATGGAAAAATGTAGTCCCTTCCGACAGACAATACTTTGAGTGAAGTATTTTCTACAGTTTTTTTTTTGAAACTGAAAAAAACTGCAACTATACTCCCAATACAAAAATTGTTTACTTCAGTGTTGAATCATTGCTAAATCATCACTCTCAAGCAAGTCCTGGACAAGGCCGCGAGTTTATACCACAGCAATTATCAGGAGGAGCTGTTTGATATATAGACCGGATTCGGTACAGGTTCTGGAAAATATAGTTCGGCGAGCAGCTGTAAGCACGAAAGGAACTATTTGCTACAAATGAATTCAACTGTTGTATAATAAAGGGTGATTTTTAAGCTATTATCTTTTTGGCAACACTGTTTTAAACAGCTGACACACGTTTCGTGTTTTGTTTCACTGTCAAACATCTTCAGTTTGGTCGATAATTCAACTATGAATCGTCTTACAAACGAACAACGCTTGCAAATTATTGAATTTTATTATCAAAATGCGTGCTCTGTTAAGAAAGTTCATCGTAGAGTGCGAACTGAAGAAAATATCGCAGCTGTATGGGCCAGTGTTAATGATGACCATCAATTATCGATTCGTCGCCGTTCGCAGCAATTGGGCCTCTGTTACTCTACAACGTGCACAATTTTGCGGAAGGATTTAGGTGTGATGCCTTTCAAAATACAGCTGGTGCAAGAATTGAAGCCGAACGACCTACCGTAACGTAAAATTTTTGCTAAATGGGCTTTTGGAAAGTTAGCCGACAATCAACTTTTTTACCGAAAAATTGTGTTCAGCGACGAAGCTCATTTATGGCTCAATTGGTACGTAAATAAGCAGAATTGTAGAGAAAATGTCGGAGTGAACATCAGCCAGAAGCATTGCAAGAGCTACCAATGCATCCAGAAAAAGTCACAGTTTGGTGCAGTTAATGGGCTGGTGGCATCATTGGACCGTACTTCTTCAAAGATGATGCGAATCGTAAGGTAACTGTGAATGGTGAGCGCTACCGCGAGATGATATCCACTTTATTTTGCCCAAAATGCAAGAGCTTGACTTTCATGACATATGGTTTCAACTAGACGGTGCCACATGCCACACAGCATGCGCAACAATGGACTTATTGAGAGGCGAGTTCGGTGAACATTTTATTTCACGTTCGGGACCGATCAATTGGCCGCCTAGATCGTGCGATTTAACGCCTTAAGGCTATTTTTCGTGGGGCTATGTAAAAGCTCATGTCTATACAGACAAGCCCGCTTCAATTGACGCATTGGAAGACAACATTGAAGCATTTATTCATGATGAACTATTTGAAACGCAGTCAAGGTCAAGATTTGCATTAAATTATATGGACCGTACTGTAGATTCAAATAAAGATTTCATTAATTTTTTTGAATTTTATGTATTTTTTTAAACTTTCCTATAGCTTTTAAAAAATCACCCTTTATAAGATCAATGAAGCCAAAACAAAATATGTAATGCTGTCCAAAAACCGTTTCATCACGTTTCACCTAGAAGCAACTATCACGATGTACTAAAGGAAATTCGCCGTGGCGTGCGCTGACTCACACGCGAAGGTCCCAGGTTGCATTCCCGGGCTGGTCACGGCATCACCTCTTCTTGACACTCAAAGAGTACTCATTGTCTATGAAAAGCTTCCCAAATCTCGCCATCCGGAGCCGACAAAAACTGTAGACCCCCTCTACTCGTGAGAGAACAAACAACACGAGTAGTTTAGTCCTGGTCCCCTGTGGTCCACTCGAATTTTATTATTAAAGTCAAACCGCTTAAAAGGAAGACCCGAACATTAGCCTATAATCGGCTAATAGCGAACATAAGCTGGTTTTAAGTTCACAAATCAACCGTGTCCGCATAGACCACCCCAGAGAATCGGGCTTAACAAATTTTATCTGCATTTTTTTATCTATATTCCTGACCCCTTCATACGTTATGAATAAAAAACGAATTCAATCCAGCAGGCGTATTGCACTTTAAAACTGGTGTAACTCCTACCAACGTTCCCAATTTAAAGGTCACAATTTGCAGCATTGAAGGCCATTAGTGCGTAAATAAACCCCCACATTGATAAAAAAAATAGTAACTGAGAGAAAAGGGGGGAAAAGTCATGCAGCTGATATTCATGGAAATCCACTGATTAGCGCTGTAACCATTCAAATCTGAACAATGAGATGAGGTCGAATGGAAGAGTGCTATCGTCATGTTGCAATCAAAATACAGAACAAAAGTAATACCAACTGACACGTAATTTTGAATTAATTTGATTACCTCACCACCTGTCTGAGCACGTGCATATTTGCGAACAACTTACTTGCAATCGAATGCATTTTCTAATTCAATGCATTCGCCCACACTCACGAACTGCGGCCTAACTGGATTAGATCAAAGTGATTTCATCGTAATACCTCAATCAGTTTGTAACCTTCCTCCCTCACCTCACCAAAATACACTCAGTAGTGAATTTTGTCCCTCATACCAACTGCCTCAGATTCAAAGCAAATAATTACGAAATTTAATTATCTACTGGATTAAATTAAGCACGGTTTAGTGTGTGAGTAGCGCGCGCGCTGTTAGCGCACTCCAACTGCCATTAATTAAAATCAAAAATGCAGAACAACACAAACAAAAAAAAAGCATAACATGCATTGACATGCCACCAACCACGCCAGGACCAACGACGTCCTCAAACAAAATGCTCACCTGATTAAAAATAAACCTGCCCATGCAAGTGCGCAATTAAAAATGTATTTTTAAAATGCAATTTAAAATAAAAAAATGTGTGACAAGCCCCACAGACAAGGGGCCAGGAGTGGTAATAAAAACAAAAAAAAAAAATAGTAGCACGTACATAGGCACGGCCAGCTGGAAGAAGCCCGCAATCACAGCGGACAGCACACAGATCCACCAGCGCGTTAAAGGAAAACACGAAAAACAGAAAAGCCTCTGCCGCATTGAAGCGTGCTGGGACCTCTGAGCGAGCGTGAGAGCCTTTTTTGAATCCGCGGATCTGGAGATCTGCTTTATTAGGGAGCTAAAAAGGATGATCTGTCCCTTGTCCCTCGCCCCAGCAGCAATAGTCAGCGGATGACCATCCAACCGCCACCACTAACGACACACACGCAATATACGAGTAATAAAAAAAGGAGAAACAGGTCTCCCAACATGCCCAGCAAAGTGCATTGGCGCAAAGACATCACGAAAAGGAGGCCCATTGAAGAGGCGGCAGGAGGTTGGGTGGAAGAGAAAAAAAAGTGCAACAACATCTCTGTGCCTATTTAAAAGCAAATGCAACAACGCGCCTCTAGGCGCTGTATCTACGAAGCACTCCATGCAACAACACATGTGCTCCCCGGGAGGAGGCCAGCGCCACTCCTCCCAGCCGGTTCGCTACCCAACGGCTAAAAATAAACACAGGAGACAGGAGAAATAACAGAAAAGAAAAGAGGAAAAAAGAAGCGAAGCACGCTCATTCTACTAACACTTACCGAGACCCCTCATTGAGTATACCATTGCGGTTGGTGGGAAGGGGCATGCCGGAGGTGGTGAGTCCGATGCTGGAAGTACTTTGTAAGAACCCGATGTGGCTACACCGACGCCGCTAGTGCTGCCCTCCGAGTCGGAATGTGAGTTCGTCTCCAGTCTCATGTACGATGAAACCTTCGATTGGATATCGATTGGAAGCTATCCGCGGAGGAGGAGGAGATACACATATTTTTGTTTTTAGGTTCGTTTAGACGCTTCATATTTCTGCAACGAGGCACACGACTTACCGAGGACACCTTTTGGGGGACAAAGCTGTCCGGCTTGCATTGCAGCAGTTGGATGGCCAAATTTATGTCCGCCTTGTAACGCTCCTGAAAAAAACAAAAACAAACCGAAAAATACAGATGAGAAAATTGGGATCAAACGGTGGCTGTGAACTGCAACTGCCGAGTGGCAGCTGTTGCAACAGTGAACCACTGCATCCGGAGCAAGAGCCACAAATGGTGTATGAAATAAATCGTTCAATGGCGCGCCCTGAAATGGGTCAGGCGGAGAAGGAGGCAAAGGGTCGAGAACTGAAGGGATTAACTCTTAAGTGATGCGAACTTGTACGGCGTTGCTTTTTTTCTTCTGCTCTCACTGCAAGAC
Organism: Eristalinus sepulchralis; assembly: GCA_944738645.1. Classification (NCBI taxonomy): domain Eukaryota; kingdom Metazoa; phylum Arthropoda; class Insecta; order Diptera; family Syrphidae; genus Eristalinus; species Eristalinus sepulchralis. The sequence goes on from OX122885.1 coordinate 44,222,250, forward strand.
TTCTGAAAGGATTTCATCCATCGATATTTGTGTGTGTGCGGAGTGGTTCTAACAAAGCCACCTTGGCAGACGGGGATGCATTAAGTGCTCTCGCCAATGGACAGACTCCGATGACTTTGGTACGTTGGGAGGCGTCTGCTTGACCTTTCCCAACTGCCGTCGTATTCAGGAGACGGAATGGATTGATGCATTTGACGGCTGATGCGTATTTCTTCTGGATCAGTGGCTTGCAGTTAATGGAAAAATGTTCGAGCGGCCTTGGTGGTGCTTTTATTGCTCCTGAACGTTGAATGGCTGGACGCTGAACCGATAGGAAGAGGAATGCCTGTTCGGCAGGAGGAGAAACGTAAATAATGGAAATGAAGTTTAGCACGTTCCTGACTGTCGGGTACAAGGGCAGGTGCAATTGTTCCACTGAGCAGAAGGGATTTATGCCTTAAGCTGATGAAGACGGTCTAAAGAATTGTGATGATGAGGAACGTGCGTTTTGTAGGCCATTTAAAGCCAGATTATCTGTTTCGTTTAAGACTTCATGACGACTTTGCGATTTGTTAGATTTGATGTGTCCTTCCACGCTCATTTAACGAATAAATGCCAAAATGAAGCGTACTGAAGAACATCCCAAGGTTAGATGTGTTGAATAATAATTTTAGATCTAGAGCCACCCAAATCCTTTTCGAGTAATATGTACATCAAGCAAAGCCTTTCTTAAATTGTTTTCCTTCATTTAGGCCGCCGTTTTCTTGTTCTAAAAGTATTGCTTCAAACAAACGAAACCTTCTTCGTGTGAATTTCACTCAATCACTATTTTTTACGGGGAAATTCAAGACAATCGAATGAAGTTTAAATTGAATGCGTCTTGGAAGGAGTTCGACGAGAATTTGGAAAGCGATGTGAGCAAAAAAAAATTCTCTGGCAAACCTTTCGTCCGCTCAGAGGAAGAAAGTTCAATGTCATCTATGGAGATAAATCCAAAGAAGGTGTGCGTCTTTGCAAGATGCGGTGAACATCTTGTGCAGATGGAGCTTTTCAAAGTTGCATGTTGAAGGTGACAGACCTGTTGTCTTAAGTGGGATGGAAAATAGTTCAACGGTGGAGGAAGTCAGTTTGGCGATTAAAACGCTCAAAGTTGACTAGGTCCGCCGGTGTGGATAAAATCTGATCAGATATGGTTAAGGAATTTTGTGGCTCTCTGGTGTTATTTTGTTGGTCTGAGAATGTGGCATGAAATCTAGCGATTAGCTGAGTGGAGTAGTTGTTATTCTTTTCAAGAAGGGGACAAAAGAGAGTGATCCCATTACAGAAGCATATCTCTTTTGTGTCTCCTCAGTAAGGTCTCCCCTTAGGTGTTGGCGGCCCGTTCTAGATCTTGGGTTGAGTCCAGGTTGGGGAATGAACAGTGCGGTTTTCGTCCTGGCAGAACAACAATTAACCAGCTTTTTACTCTAAGAATGGTACTTGAGAAGGCTTGGGAGTGTGCTAAAAAAACTAAGAATGTTCTTTTGTAGATTTGGTAACTGCATACGACTAAGTCAAGGAAAACCCTGGAGTAATCTTGGTGAGTATGAGATTGATGATCTCCTAGTTTTATGCGGTGATCGGGTTAACGATAGTAAATCCACACCTTTTGTCGCCGTCGTTGGGCTTCACCAAGGGTGCGTCTTGTCACCCCTACTTTTCATTATATGTATGTATGGAGGGAATGTTACAGAGCGACGAATGTTCTACATTGAGAGATTTGAGGGTTAGTCATCTTCTCTTCACTTAGTTGTCCTCACATCGTCCCAGACGGAACTCCAGCTAGCACTGGATAGATTTGTGGCCGTAATTACTGATGCTGGAATGAAGGTGAACGTGGACAAGTCCGAGGTTAATTTCCCAAACGTCTACCCAATTCACTGGAGTGGGCTCCCATTGAAACAGGTAAAGAAGTTTCAGTACCTCGGGTCTTTGTCACGTTTGATGGGAGGAGCACCACTGAGCTTTCTAGGTAGATTGAATAAGCTTGGTCAATTTTGAAACAACTTGTAAAACGCATGGTGAGCAACGGCTATCACTGAAACAACACACGATTACCAATACCGCCCCGTCTGGGTATGTGACGCAGCCGGAGTAATGCTACCACAGTTCACTTGCGAATGACACAGGTATCTTTTAGCTAAGATAATGGATGATAAATGGCATTGTTAGTTGCTCCTGTCCTTGAACTTGAACCAGTCCTGGCCAATTTTTCTGGTTTTTTTTATTTTCTCCTTAATCCGATTTTAACTGACCTGTTTTGATCTCGGTGGGATTGACATTTGTTCACTTGCTACATCTACCTGCCGTTTCTTTGTCGTTTGGTTTGGAACGTACTCATATCAGAATTCTTTTTTAAAACTACGATTTGTCGTTCCCTGGTCAGAAAAATTTTGGCTCCCATATGATGGAACAAAATTGATGCAGATGTTCGCATGCGCCTGGTGAAAGCTCCCTTAACAGGCGCATGAAAGGAATGAGAGGATAAATCTCCTACTTGCCCGACATAGGCTTGTTGCTCAACTCAATCAGAGAAGCAACAAAGTGTTCACCATCACAGCAAACCAGAGCAATGTGTCCCATCTTTAACCCAATCTGGTGTCCTAGATAAACAACGCACTCTCCCTTTTAAAAGAATACACGTGCTCCGAACCATAGTTTCTCTACCAAACTCTGCCCAATAAAATGGTCAAGATAATTTAAAACCAAGTAAACAACACCCCAACACATTTCTTCCTCCGGAGGACGACCAGGCTATAAGGGATTTAAACTTTCGTCGCACAATCGCCTCATCAGTATCAAAATATCATTAACCCAGATTTGTGCTGCGCCGTCCATGAAGGTTAACCGCAAAATGATTTTCCATAAACTTTCTTAACAGTTTAATCACCGTCCTTTTAAGCCTGCCACCACGGCCGCATGCATGCGGAGCTCGATCATGGACGAGTGAACCCATTTGAGTTTTTAATTAACCCCCCACAACGAAATCGGTTTCATGCCACACCAGTGATGACGTCTCGGCTGGCTGCTGTCCCCAATTACTCGGGGGTGTAGTCGCTAGTTGACTACACACTCCATTTCAGTGAAGCGCAACGGCAATGTACCACAGCTGGCTTGCATGACATTTCTTGAGAGCTAACAGCTAATTAAGTTTGCTTTCCAATTATGTCAACGGTTCGATGTGCGACCCCATCGAGTGTGATAATCTGACAGGTAATCCATCAAAGACTCAACTCGACTCCTTCGATGAAAGCGGCTTGACCCTCGTCAATCGGGCCAATTAGTCCAATTAAAAGAGTTCAAATCCTGGTGAACTTTCGATGACCTTTTTTTACAGCGAAACGCCCCGAGTGGCTTAGCCGAGCTTTAGTTGTTTGCGAGATGTCGAAGTTTCTAATCGTCCTAACGACGGTGTTATTCGTGCTGGCCAAGTTTCTGGGCATTCTGCCATTTAGCTGCAGCCTTCAACAAAGGACCGCAACGTCGTCCATTGCCTGGCTTTGCTACACTGGGGTAATTGTGATCGCGATCTTCGCGTTTGGACTGCCGGTCGTTTCAATCCTTCAGACGCGCTTAGTGTTCCTGCAGAAGCAGGTGCTCCTGTTCTTCGTCGGGACCAATCGCTTTCTCCTCACTGTGCTGTGCTCAGCATCCACCCTGCTCGCGCAGTTGCTGCGGCATAGAAATGCGATTTTTTGTTGCAACGAAACGGCTCGGGTCTTCAAGTTGATTCGTGCGCTGCCGGCTGACGGTGAGCGCATGGCGTTTGACAGAAATTTTATGCTGCAAGTGCTTTTGAAGGCCATCAACATCTTGCTCTTGACACAGATGACGGTGTTCTTGATTGCGCACGATAGTGCCGCGGACAACATGGAATTCCTGTTCGCCTACTTGGCGGTGTACCTCTGTCAGATGACGCTGGTTATGACCCTGAACGTTTTCTTTGGTGCGACGTTAGTGCTCATCACCTTCACGCGCCACCTCAACAAACGGCTAACGAGGATATTGAAGGAGATCAGAGCGCTCGCAAGGCAACCGGGTCGTTTTAATTCGCTGAAGATGCAGAAGTACTGCCAATTTGCCGATGCGTTGGACGAGGTTATAGAGTTGCGCCAACAAGTGGGCGCTCTCAGTTTGATGATCAATCAGCTGTTCCAGATGCAGGTGCCGATCTTTCTCTTGTCCCTGACGTTTGAGGTTAGCATCCAGTGCTACATAATGTACTTTGTGGTCACCGATGATGACCCGTGCACTCCGAAAATGAACTTCGAACCTAGACCAGTGCTGTACGTCCTGGGGTGGTTTCTGGACTTGGCTCTGGTTATGGGAGCAACCGGGCGGTTGAATCGGACCTTTGAGGAGACGAGGTGGATTGTGAGGGTCGCTGCAGAAGTGAAGAATGTCGATGTGCGTTTAGAGAGGACGGTAAGTGATTAAATTGGTAGAAGTCCTGGATGCAAGGTTAATCGAATTTCTGTTTAGCTGGAGATGTTTTCGTTTTATCTGCACAAGGAGAACTCAGGACGAGCCTCTGCGCTGTTTTTCGATACCGGCAATCGCTGCATATTTACTCTGAGCGAACGGATCTTGACATTGACCCTCATACTCATGCAGTTCGACGCGGTTATCAAGCAGAAGAAGTGAGTGTGTGGTAAATTTGTTTGTAGTCCAGCTGAAAGTTTCTGCTTAAATGAATGTGAAACTCAGTCAGTAGAAATAAACGTTCTTAAGAAGAAGCAGCTGCAAATGTTTGCATTTTTGATAAGGACTTCTACAAATACATATGTATCTTTCATTGTAAGTAGTTCTTGGGAAATAAGGATTTCTAAGCGACCAAGGAGGAATTAATTTTGTTTGCTTGCAAAAGGCCGCCTCAAGCTTCAGTCCATTATTCATTCATTGGTTCCTTCCTTTAAACGTTGAAAACAACAAAATGTCCGTGCTTCGGTAGGAGTCCCAGTCCCATATCGCAAACGTCACTTGTATCAAGTAGGCAGGAGGAGGCTTTTCATTAAGTCAACTCATCAATTTCGATGAAAAATGGCCTCTGAACTGTTCAGCAAAAAAGGAATGCCGTCGAGTCCTCTTATCTGTCGCGGGGGAGAAACACACAACGATGCGTGCGAACTTTAAGCAGACCCTGCTGCATGCTTGTAACCAAATGAGCGTAGGCCATATGTTTCCCTAATCACACGCATAAACTCTGCCCTTGAGCACTGCTCATCACCTTATACCCTCATGAAATCCCTTATCCCACCCAGACAATAGTCACAGTCCTCCACTTGACATACATTCTGATTTAAATCATGCAAACTACCGCCTCCGCAAAGGCCTTAGCCGACGGATTGTGGTCCATATTAATAAGATTGCAGAGCTGGCACGTACGTACACACACCCACACACACACACACAGACAACTATGCCGGCTGACGTAAGCGTCGTGTATGTGGAACTGTAGTAACCCGAATTCCCGTTCGCAAAACGTTTTCATCTCTCTGTGGGGAAATTTCAGAAAATTTTTCACATTTCTCTCTAGTGGGTCTGTGGATTCATAGATCCAATTATTTATCTCGCAAATACACTCCATCGTCATTAAGTGCACCCAGTGGACGAGTTTCGAAGCTTTAAACTGATTTCTGTTAATCACTGAATCGTATCGCTAAGCACAGGAGCCGAATCATCAACCTTTTCAACTTGTCCAGGAGAGGAAGGCAAAAAAAAACAACACAGTGAGAGAGTCTTTTAAGGACTTTGCCTTTCCCACACACTCTCCCTCTCCACCCCACCCAATATATATAAGTGAGGTTTCCCAGAGGACAAACCCAGTGGGTTTGGCGAGAACGCCTACAATCAACTTGTTGGCATACACTACCGACAAATGGGCAAATTGCCAACTAGGATAAACCCATAAGCCTACTTCATCTATCACGCTCTATCCACCCCCACTTCTATCTCCCGCCACTCTGGGTGTGTAGTCGTTTCCTGGTTTTTCCTCAATTATCCCATCGTACCCCATTCATACACCAGCCCGCACCCCCACACCTCCCCAACCGACACCATCATCTGCATCGTGGCTCCATTGAAGATGAGATGAGGACTTTATCGAGAAATTCCCATTTTGTGTTTAAATTTTCCACAGAGTTGGTGCTCAGTGATTTTCGAAAAAAAAAGAAAATAAATATTCAAATCAGAAATGGTTTTTGGTTACGCAACTGGTTGTTGCTGGCGCATCCCTACTGTGAAATTATTCGCCTCCCAGGAGGGGTGGGATAAGGATTAGATGAATAGTTTGGTGAGACAATGGGAGACTCTTGAGTACAGTCACTGTCTATGATTGAAGTTTTCACACGAAAATTGCAAATTGAAAACCTTTTGTGAGTTTGAGTTGTGCTGCCATTTTAAGGTAATCCTTCAATTGTTTAAGAGAATTCCATGAAGGGGAAATACGTTGTATTGTAACTCGTGCTTCCGAAGCCGTTTCATTTAATGTGAATTGCAGTTTCGGATTAACGGTTCTGTAAAGCAGTTGATGCAGGCGTTCTGACAAAGGCTGCCATCACCGGAACGTTAATCAGCTTTTCTTGGAATTTTCACAAGTTTAAATTTAAATGCTACAAGTTTGAGTGTTTGACAACAACTTAAACCTTTATACCCATAGGCTACCCATTTGGTTATGCTACCAGCCGCCGTTCCAAGTCAATGGCTGAAGAGGAGAGACGAGAGCCAAGGAACAAAAATTAAAAGTAAAGGGTGCTTTCATCAGAAAAAAAGTGGATGGGAATTTGTAGTAGGAGACAAGTGATCATTTACAAAAATTGGGAAGAATGTGGGACACAAAACAGTGCCCTGAGGAACACCGGCATTAATAGGATAGATAACAAACTTGAACCCATCCAAAACAACTTGTTTTGAGGGGTCGAAAGATAACTTTCAAAGGAAAAGGAAACTCATCGGGACCATGAGCACGCATTTTTGACAAGAGAGCCTGACATCAGACTCTGTCAAATGACTTTGAGATATCAAGCGCAGCAATCTTGTCTCCTTTTTTATTATGCTAGGACTGGAAGAAGTAGAATCCTTCTGAATGAAGTATTTCAACAGATCGCCAGTGGATATATTGCTGCGAAAGCCGTACTGCAGGGCACTAAGAAGCTTCCACGTTTTCATGAGCATAAAAAGAGGGGATGTAAGTGCAATGGAATAGACTGACAAATGCTGTTCAAAACTTGATTGTGGTTTTGCCAGCGGAGACAAACACCTTCTTAGAAAAGTAGGTAATATAACATCCGGGCCAGCAAACTTATGCAGGTTGAGATCCTTGAGAACTTTTGCCGCTGTATGAGAATGTGGATTTGTTCCATGGTTATATGTAACAGATAACTTAAGTCCCGAAACACATAGGGGGCGCCACTTACACAAAATTATTAATTTAAAATTAATTTTTTTTGTTAGCTGAACTCCTTATGTGTCCCGGGACTTATTAAGTGATGTGTTATGCTCTCAAGTACAGTGGGAGATGAATCTTGAACCGTTAAACTGGCTGCGATATGTGTAACAACCACATAACTTATTTACTTACTTATCAGGCTGGCAACCGATGTAGGGTCAAAGCCTTAGCTAATGTTGCCTTCCATGCATGAAGGTCCCGGTTATGCTGTTTCTAGTCATCCGAAACAAGTTCCCCTCACTGCCGCAATCCCATGATCTTTATACAGAGGTTCGGTCTTCTTCTTCTCCTTGAACTTGGAGGCTGGAATTCAAAGATCCTTTTAGCTGGAACGTTGTTATCCATTCGATCGATGTGGTCGTGCCAGTGTAGTCGACTCTATTTTGCTTTTTTGACTATATCCATATCTCAGTACAGCACATAGAGCTTGCGGTTGTTTTTCTCCAACATATATGAGTCCTTCTCATTGAAAGGTCTGTACACCCGTCGTAAAATGTTTTTTTTTAAGGGCCGAAACCGCCCAGCAAAAAGCAGATTAGATTTGCCATTGAGCTGACACCTAAGTTGTCATTGTAAATGAGTGTTAGGATTGTTGGCCGATGCTTATGTCGCTCAATTCAATCTGAATGAGAAGATTGCAAGAAATGGATTTTTCAGAGTGTAACGAACGAACTACTACAGCTACGACAAAAGGAGTTGCAGGGAAGATCTAATCCCTAAAAGATCTAGTCTCTAGATCTGTGTGTCTGCCAATGGACCCAGCGATGACCCCAATAAGTGTTCTTATCATTGGTCTGTCCAGTCTGATTAAGAATAACGAGTGCCCAAGGTTTATTTTGGGTAGGTTCGGTTCGTTTATATGGCAAGTTATGCCTTCAGGCCACTTAATAATAATGATAATCGAGTGGCACTTTTATACAAGGCGACACGCTGTCATGTGACTTCTTTAACATCATCCTTGAGAAGATCGTGCGTAACTCACAAGTCAACACCAGAGGCACGATTTTCCAAAAGTCAGTTCAATTGCTATCTTGCGGAGATGACAATGACGTGATTGGACGAGCGAGCCGTCAATGAGGCGTTTGCTGCCATTGAAGCAGAAGCGGCTAAAATGGGTCTGGTGGTTAATGAGGGCAAAACGAAGTACATGGTGTCATCAAGGAAGGACAGACAACATGGGCGTCTCGGACAAAGCGACACACTAGGCAGCAGAAACTTCGAGGTAGTCAAGGACTTCGTCTACCTCCGTGGTAAACAGGGACAACAACACCAGTACCAGGCAGTTGAGTAACAAAGCCCTCACTCGAAGGACTAAGCTTGCTTCATATAACACCTTAATCATCCCAGTCCTACTTTACGACGCAGAAACCTGGACATTACTGAAAGCGGATGAGGAACCCCTAAGTCTTTTCGAGAGAAAAGATCTGCGTGCGATTTTTTGTCCTGTTTGCGTTAAAGGCATCTGGAGAAGAAGATTCAACGACGAACAGCTGTACAACGACATGCGCCTAGTCAAGCGTCTACGGATACAACGCTTACGATGGCTAGGCCATGTAGAGCGTATGGATACCACTGCTCCGGCCTGAAAAGCCTTCGAATCTAAGCCATTGGGACAACGCAACAGAGGACGGCTCAGGCTAAGGTGGCGCACACAAGTGGAGAAGGACCTCAACCAACTTGGAGTGCGTAACTGGCGGCAGCTGGCGAAAGAACGTGCTGGAGAGGCATGTTGGTTGACGCTCAGGTCCACCCAGAACTGTAGCGCCACTAAAAGAAGAATTGAGTGGCACTACAGCCCACAAGGGACCAGAGCCTAGCTTCTACAATAACTATTTGTGTTGTGCGTACTGTTCTCTCACGAGTAGAAGGGACTTGCAGTTTTTTGCCGACTCCGAACGGCGAGACTTGAGAAGCTTTTCATAGACAATTGAAACTCTTTGAATATTGTCAGCAACTCGAACTTGAAGTGATGTCCTGAAAAACTACAAGGTGTCCCGTCCAAGAATCGAAACTTCTGGCTGCCTGTGATTTTAGTTATCATGTCCAGCTAAAGAAGATGTTTGGAAGTTGAGACAAGGTAAATTATCGTAGGCAGGAAAGAGGTACAGGCAAGTTCAGCAAGCGCTCACCCAATACACCATGTTACCAAGCCCGACAAACTTACAACCGGTATCATGCGTTGAATTCAACAGGTATGTGCAGAACAAACAACTGTCGTCGTTGCCAGCAGTTCGATTTCCAGAATATGTTCCATCAGTTATGGAACTTAAAGTTAAGTAATGGATAATTAATCAGTTTAGTTAAGTTCAAGCATTTTGACTTTTCAACTTCAATCTACCACAACATATAAAAATTAAAAAGGAAAAATGGACAACTCTGGATATTCTGGAAGAAAGCTCCCTCCATGATATTCAGTTCGGTGTAACAAATATCTATCTCACACGGTTTTGAAGTTCTTGCAAATTATTAATTTCTGCGATAGGCTGAGCAGATACTCAACAAGCGGAAGACAGTCGAAATTCCGTCTTTTTTCTCCTTCATAGCCATTTCCTTTCCTCATTTGCACACTTTCAACACTGTGTCCTAAATGCTGCTTATCCTGTGAAGCATTTATTTTGCCGCAGTCATGTTTATCAACAAAGCAAAAGGGAACTTCCGGATGAGTGAACAAACGGCATCTCTCTTTAAATTGATTGATGAATCATACTTTGCCGTTCACCAATTTCCCGATAAAAAAGGGCACGTCCCCTTTTGCGTATTGTTCCAACTTTCCGCACTTCGTCAAAGAGTTTCCTTTTGATTAAAAAAAAAACCCGCAGTAATCCGACTGTTTAATCGATAATTGGTGTTGAAGGCAGAACAGTAGTTGCTGGTAACCGCTGTGAGTTTATCCGAGTTATAAATATCAGACCTCCGTCTCATTGGGTTGAGATGAACTTTCCTTGTTAACGCAACCTTCATCGCAGTGAACGCGACGTCAAAAGCAAAAATATTTGGGTTCCTTGAAGCTTGGTGCTTGAAAATGTCCCCTACCAACTGTAAGTGGTCTCTGTTTGCAGGAAATAATATCTATTTGATAGCCACCCACACGGAATATGTCCCCAATCTATGCAAAATCATTCTAGTGGACACCGAGCCACTAGCTTTTTAACCACATAACCCCAATTGAGGGAAAATCCTTTTTATCATCGAACCAAAGGACAGAATAAGCTGCCTTTCCGCACAAGGATGACTCAACCCGCCTCGCACGCACACAATAAGGGCCGGGGCAGAATAAAACACACACACACACAACGATCCACAAAATTGTGCAGAGTCGAAGAAAGAAACCCATCACAGGCCAGCGATTGGCCTTTGCTGATGTCATCACCATTCCCAAAACCCATATCGTTCAGTTCATCTCCGCCTGGGCACACACACATCCCTGTCATCTGCCATCACCCCGCTCTCAACTGAATCGGATCTAATCTTAATCGAAATCTATTTTAAACCACACTACATAACAATAAATCAATAGACTCATCCACGTCCATCCTCTGGAGCATAGGAGCATGACAGCGCGGATGGCGGTGGCTGGCATGTAGACGTGTCGGCCTCGAACTCCCAAACTACCGGGCAATGGGTAGCGGCCCCATTCTTAACGCCCACCGCTATATTGGAGGCTGCTCAGAAAACAATCCACCTTAATTAACTCAATCGAACTGTTTGCGGGATGTGTGTGAGTGCGTGCTAAATTGCAGTTATAATTTATTGATTAAGTCGTAAATACCTCGCAGTTCGCTTTATCTGGCGGCGAGACTCGAAATTCACGCTGTAAGGAGGCCCGCCGTAAGCACAAGCCTGCACACCATCAACAGCACTCTGCCAACAGCGGCCGACGACGTCGTGATAACGGGGGGAGCAGTGGTGGCGGTGTTGGCTCCAAAGTGAAGGAAGCTCTGACAAAGGCATTATGCCTCGGCAAGTCATTCAATACTCTCCAGCTATTGACTGAGATATTCATAATCGAGCATGGCAATGATAGCTGTGGGGAATAGCGACTGGGGGCCTCCCGTGTGCCAGTCGTGGATAAACATGTTTGGTGGCGTGGTAACGGTATGGAAAATATTCATTTATTGCATATGTGCGGTGGGAGGGGCGGTCGCTGGTGGAAGGCTGTGAATTCCTTAACCCGTCCGTCCTTTGCATATTTCTTTTGCTGTGATCCTAAAAATATGCAAATATTATCGAAGCATAAATATTTGAACCAGATAAGGCGAACGGGGGAATGGCTTTCGCTTATCCCGTCCGATGTGCATTAAAGTAGCGTCCCCTTGTTTGCATTTATTGCCGCCGACACACAGCCGGAGAAGATGATTGATCAATTGCTGATGAGAATCATCGTCTCGTGTGGAGGGAGGGGTGGTGGGCTTTGAGTCCACACTCGATTTGAATTGAATCTCGAGTGGTTGTTGATTTATCTTCAGGCTAAGGGTGCGCCACCACCTCTATCTGCAATAGGACGTTGAAATTGAATTATGTTTTGCCATTGGGAAAGTATTCTATTTATATACTTTTGTTTATGCTTCACTTTGAAGACAGAGGGAGCTGGAAGGACGAAAATAACAAACTGTTGCGGAAAATTAAATCCTCTGTAGCTCATTGACTTTATATTGTTAAGTTTCTTTTGAACTACATACTTGTAGACTACTCATTTTTGTGGATGTGCATTCTTTGTTCTAAGCCATAAATTTAAGGTCCACTGTACTTGGTCAGAACAAGCGAATGTAGTTCACGCAAGAGACGATATCGGGGTGAAACATGTGCTCTAACAGCAGAGCTTTTAAAATCCATCCAGTCTTTTTGCTGTCACCAGTGAACGCGTTCTGGTCCCCTGGATGCGTAGTAATAAATGATTTTTTACACGATGCGTGTACATACCGAAACGTTTTGAAAGGTCAGCACATGGGAATTCTTCTCGTTTCTCTCCACTCATATTCCCCGACTTCAAAGCGAACCAACCAGTCACAAGGCGCCTTAAGCTGACACCACCAGCGGAAGCCAGCATATACCCGCAAGAATAAACAAATATAATGAACTGGCATTGTGTGATGAAAGCAGAAGTGTGTGCTTCTGAATTTATTCACCCATTTTCTCACTCCAGTCGCCTCCACGTTCGCAGAATCGCAGCACATTAATTAAACGCGCTTCAAGCCGTCTATCAACACACACACACGCACACTGTTCAGCTTGTTTATTTAAATCAAGGACCTGTAGGGTGCTTGGTAGCTCTTCCAAATGCAATAAACGTCAAAACATCGAACACCCACCGCCGACCGGAAGGGGGGAAAGAATTGTAAAACAAAAGCAACTTTTTTTTCGAATGACATCAAAACGAACTTAAGCAATTAGGGCCAACATCTGGGTGCAAACACCATCATCACCATCAGAGCTTGACTATAGCATTTCGACAACAGCGACAACAACAAGGACATCGAAGGAGAAAATGTGAAAAAAATCACTCAAGAATCAAATGCCCCAGAAAACGAACAACGCACGCTTAACATGCAACGAGTGAATGCTCTACATAGCAGGCGGATATGTGAGGACGGATTGTGTTCTCCCATAGCGGAACAGGGTTCCAATTCACAGCCCCTACCCTCTCTTTGTGCGGCTAGGACAATGAACCTTTCTTTCGCACTCATTACCCAGTCGAGGCAATGCATATGAGTGTGGCAGGGATTTTTCTGCTCACACTCGCATCCATTCCATTCCCCTTGCTGCTCCTTTTTTTTCTTCATTTCAATTTAGCACTATTCCAATGAAACGCAATTAGAACGTGCCACAGCTTTTGCGATGGGTGCTGGTTTATGAGTTCCATCACCCCATGCAGGGTGGGCTGGAGGGGACATTTTAACGAAATGTACGAGCGATAAATGCAGCTCTCAGTTGATTGCTGATTCTGGGTCCCCGATGGCAACACAGAAGGAGGAGAAGTGTTCCCTCCTCAATTAGACTCTAATTAGATTTAGCCAGCTCCTCCCACGTCTCCGTAATTATCACAAAGGAGTGTAGGATATCACTCTCCCCACGCACCCGACTCATTTGGTGAAATGTCGAATTTGTTTTGGAATTTCAACAACACCGACGCACGTACACCGCACCCGACTGTTGTTGACTTGGCTGTGTCTCTCCAAGTGCTGTGCTTATCTTAATGGCGATGATTTTAAGATTCCCCATCCCCTACTCAGCGAGTCGGAGCAGCATTTGCTCTTGGTGACTTTTCTGCTGGCGAACAGGTTAGTGCTCCATTTGCCAGCTGCTCTGCTTCCCGTCACGCCGCTCTGATGTGTCAATAAATGTTAATGGACTTTTTATTTGCCGCATACAAGAGTCTGACTGTCATCTTGCTGGAACTATTCCTGAGAGTGTCTGTTGGAATGGAAGAAGTAATGAGAGCGGTGCATGCAATTCTCTGCGTCGTCGTCGGGTATCTTAGAGAGCGTCATCTCTACGTTATCATTTAATCTTCCGCACACACCGCCACTCGGCCTGTTGCAGATCAAACACACACTCAGATCCAGCCGCCCCCTCTGGAGCTGTCGGTTTTAAGCAAAGACACTGAAGGCTGTCATTAATTGCTTCTTTCTGTGATATACGAACGAGGTGCTGAAACACGCGATGGAGACATTTCAGTTTTTGTTTATCCGAGCACTGTCTAAGCGATTAATTTTATTGTTGGAAACCCATGCGGAAGGGGGAGGGCGCAGTGCACGAAACGTATAAACGAAACGCTTAAGTCATTTGTGTAAATTGAAAGTTATGACACAGTCGACACGATTGCAGGGAAACACTGCCAAAAGCAACGAGATAAGATACAAATGAGGAAGCTCACATGAACAATGCGGGCTGCGTGTGGGGGTGTGGGGAATTTCGAACAGACCATCTGCAAACTTGAGTTGATTGCGAATTTCTTTGCGCCCGCGGGGGAAGTACGCCCTTCAGGTTTATCATCATGGTTGCCATGGCTATTGCTGTTTATCTGCACCGTTCTCATAGCAATTTGCTGATTGAAAGTCGTTTTCCTTACTTCTCGTTGTGTGTACTGCTATTTCCGAGTTCATTACTTGGGCTGGATTCGAGTTCTGTAGGATGCTGATAAATTGTATGCGAAACTCGATGACTGGATAAACTGCGCTGTACTTCATCGGAGTCGGAGAGAGTATCAAAAAAAGCAAAATAATAATAAATAAAAAAATTTGTGCCCGGTGCGCACTGATTACTGAAATGTGCAGCATAAGGTTCCAGGAACTCTTTTCAATGTATGTTGCGGTACACACATACAGAGATAATTTACATAATTAACGTTGCAGAAGCATTTGAAAAAAAAGGATATGACACGACAAATGAAATAAAAAAAAACTCCCAAAGGCTTGAGTAAAGTTGATACTTTTCTATAAGGAAACACGCAAGTCGACATGTGTCAGGCTTTCAACATTTCTGCCTTGACTTCAAAGAACGTTTGCTATACAGATTATTGACTGTACTTAGACCACCGACTTAGGACACCGATGAGTGTTTTCACTGGGTATTGTGCCATTGGCACCCACGCAAACAGGCTAGGTGTTCTTTACAACCACTTCTGTCGTAGCTTCAGATATGAAAAAGAGGAAAAATGCATATCCATCGCCTTCAGGTGCACCCTTCTTCGACGATCTGACCGAGTTGAATGATATAAACATCAGACAAGTTTTTAATTTGAATAGTATTTCTGGGTTTTAGGAAAGGGGCCAATCTTTATCAGTTGATTTATGAGGTTGTACAGAACAAATGGCTTTAATTGATTACTATATTAGTGAGTGATGTTTCCGGGGGCATGGGCCTATGCACACGAGGCAATGTCCTTGATCGCGCTCAACATGGCGAGCTGCCAAGGCTTTCCTCGTCCGCGCATAGGTCAAGTTGACATACAGCCTCCCAGTGGCGTCCCCTGGATAGCCATCACAGCATCCGCTGTGTGGCGAACCAATGTATGCAGCGACTGGCCTACCAGTCTGTAGGTTGTGCGTGAGGCTAACTCCCTCACCACAAAAAAACAAACCCAGTTCAGAAACAACAACATGCCTCGGATATGGAAGGCAGCTGGCGAGAGACCGTGCTGGCTGAAGAGGCATGTTGGTTGAGGCCCAGGTCCACCCCGGACTGTAGCGCCACAAGAA
Source organism: Eristalinus sepulchralis (assembly GCA_944738645.1). Classification (NCBI taxonomy): domain Eukaryota; kingdom Metazoa; phylum Arthropoda; class Insecta; order Diptera; family Syrphidae; genus Eristalinus; species Eristalinus sepulchralis. The sequence continues at coordinate 44,237,913 of OX122885.1, forward strand.
GAAGAAGAGTGGTGTTTCCAAACATTGGTTGGAGACCTACTGTCATGTCATTTCTCACTCTGTTGAAATAAGTAGCAGAACTTTTAAGCATTTTAAGTATATCTAGTTCAGTGTTAAATAAATTGATTTGCATTTAATATTTCATTTGAAAAAAAGGGCAGAGAGTCGTCGTATTTTGGTGAAAGTTTGTGGTGACGAAAAAAGACATATAAGCTTGGCGTGTCGCTCACCAAACAATTTCCGATCATTTTAAAATTAATCGGAGTGAACCGAAAGGAAGCACATTTTATGCCGTATGATTTGAAGACAAGAAACGTTGAATAATAATAATTTAATAATAATTGAGTGGCACTACAGCCCACAAGGGACCAGCGCCAAGCTTCTACAACAATTACTCGTGTTGTGCATGCTACTGTTCGTCACGAGTAGAAGGGACCTACAGTTTTTTGCCGACTCCGAACGGCGAGATTTGAGAAGCTTTGCATAGACTCTTTGAGTGTTGTCAGCAACTCGAAAGAGGTGGTGGCGTGAAAAATGCTAGGTTTCCGGTCCGGGAATCGAACCCAGACTTTCTGCGCCGCGGTCGATGCACTAACCACTAGCCACGGCGACCGACGAACGTTGAATGGTGATGTAAAATATCTGAAATGTTACTTGAGCGCCCAAGAAAGGAACTTATTTTGCAGCCGATTGTGGTTGGTGATGAATAGTAGGACCATTAAGGCGGGCATCGTTACTCTACCACTATCATGTCATATCGCTTCAGGTCGCTCTGATAGTTTTCCACCAGAAAGTAACGTTGCAACTAAGACGCTGCAACCGAAAATTTACATGCTACACAAGTGCAAGTTACACTTGAACACGAAGGTGTTGTATAAACTTTGAATTACTTGTGCAACTTTTCACATCAAACCGATTTTCGAAAATATGTAAATACACAAATCTACGTCACAAAACCCAATCACTAATGTCACGCCCTTCAAATGTGGAGCTTCACATTAAGTATATTCACTTAAGTTCGTGTAGAGCACATCTAAGTTGAGTTAAAAAAGTATATTCTCCCACAAATGTTTCACGTGCACATTATTCGAAACGGCATCATTGATACGAAACTGCTGAACTGTCGTCTGGAGCATAGGGAAATATAAAGATCACTGCACATTCCAACGTACACAAGCGGGCATTCGATGGAACCCGGCTAAATGCAACACCGTTGCACCGAGTCGGTTCAGAGACAATTTCAAGGCATTTAAGTTAAACTACTTGTTTTCAGTCGTATTCATATGCGTCATCGAAAATGTCCGGACTTATCCTAAATAAGCAGCATTCACGGTAAGTTTTGATTTTTTGTGTTTTTAACGTAGAAGACATAGAGCGTCTTGGCGAGTCCAAAAAGTTTGAAGATGAGGAATTGGAAGCTTTGCTAGATCAAAATCCGTGCGGAAATGACTCAGCAAACAATTTCCGTTTGATTAAAAAAATTTGGATTAATTTAAAAGCAAGGAAATTGGAAGCCTTACAAGTTGAAACCGAGAGATGTCCAAAAAGCAATTTCTCACCTCGGACATCAATTTATGGAATTTTTGCACCGGATTGTGATTGAAATTGAAAAGTGGATACTATACATTACTTGGAGAACCTGTTCCATCCTCTTTCATCACAGTTCCGTCGGATATGATCTGCATATGGTTGGACAGGACGGGTGTGGATTACTATAGGCTGCTTAAGCCAGGCGAAACCAATGATGGGAAATGTTATCGACTACAAGTAATGCATTTGAACGAAAAGAAACGACCGAAAGGCATGACTGAATCATTTTGAAACATAATTTCGCTTGGCCCCACGTGTATGTAGTGGTCAAAAACTACCTGGAAACTCTGATATGAGAGGTGTTACTCCACCCGTCATATTCTTGTGACTTTGCTCTTCCCGACTACCAGCATTTTCGAAGGATGCAAAAGGATTTGGAGGGTCACCGGTTTGAGTCTTTCGAAGCAATCGAAGAATGGCACAACGATTGAATCGATGCCAGAGAGGACTTCTTTTTTAGAGATGGTATTCGAAAGATGGAAAAAGGACCCGCTTCTAACGGACAATATTTTGAGTATTCGTTTAGGTTTTTTTTTTTTCAATAAAAACAATTTTTTGAAAGCAAAAAATGGCCCAGGCCTACCAGGATTGTAGTTTTTCTCATTTCGATCCCGGATTAGCATGTTTCCAAAGCATCCAACTTTCTGCCGAATTTCTTGTCTCACGGTTCTCCTTGAAACATCTTGTTTTGGTAACTGATTTTAAAGACTTCAAACGAAATACCTTTAAGTCGAACTTATTTCGTAGATAATCGAGGTTATTAAATTTGTAATTCTGGGCCATTGTACAATATCAACTAGACGGTACTCTGTGGCTCGTTAACACCTCACGTAAAACTGTTCATCTTTTGTTTGACGTTCACCATTTGCAGAGTGGCTTGTCACTTACTTATGGACCGACGTATTTTTGTATGTGGTTATTGCTACATAATAAAGTGAGTTTTTAAAATCCTAATCAGTCAATCAGTCTTTCGCATTTAAGGAAGTGTACCTTGGTCTGTTCAAATATTGTAACTTTGTCGGTTCCCTCTCCCACTAAACATATTCATTGTACTGTTTGCGTTGAACGTAGGCCTCATCCAAAAACCCTCTTCAGTCCCTGGCTCAAGGACATTCTCTGTTACGTTGTCCAAAAGCCTCCAATTAAATGACTCTTTTCTATACTGTCCAATTTTCCAAGAATTAACTAAATTGTACGAGTATACAATTTTAATGGTATAAAGAAAGACCATTAAAATGTTATCCCTTTAAACCCAAAATCGCGGTTCCTTTTTCTTCATTTTCTTACCATCTCTCGAAGACATTCAAGGTCGGCAACAGTCGCCTAGAGGCACTTTGTTTAATTGATCCGTCAGAAACATAAAATGCGTAATTAAAGATTTTCAATTTCCTTCACCAGTTCCCTTCGCTGCTACGAAATCTGTGTTGTGCCAAATCAACAGGCTCCACCACTATCCAACGGCGATGTCGAACCCTTTTAGATTTGGACTGAAACCAATTGCAACCCACATCAAAACTTCCAACAACCGCACGTCAGAAACCTATCCAATGTTCAACCGCGGGAGAGGTCCTTAATTATCTTTCAAATGTAAACTAATCTACGCTCACACTTTATCGGCTGTCCCTTCAGCCGATGACAAGCTGAATTCATGGCAATGACAGCCACTTCCTTAATGAACTTCCTCCCAGCCCCAGGAACCAATTAAAATATGTAAATTGAACCTCTCTCTCTCTTCCACAAGTCTGAGCACGAGCTTCAAAGGCTTTGCTTTCAAACATTAACCAACATCTTGCAAGTTGTTGCCGCTTTTCGACGAAATTGCGTCATAACGGATACATTTTATCAAAATCCCCTGCCCGTCCAGCTCCTGGGCACACGTTGGAAGCAAAAGTGTGAAGTTGCATACTCTCGGAAGGGCACAATACAGCGAAACACCCCTGTCCCTGTCCAGACAAAGGAAACCACAACACAACCGCACCACAAGAAACCCCACACAGTCAGCCACCCTTTCCTAGTCGCTCTCATTACCAGAGCGTATCCTGTTTCTGCTGGGCAGACAAAGAGTGACTTCTATTCAAGTCAGGCTTCATGTGCGCCGCATGGGAATGCAACTGGCAAACCATCTGGGTCTTGAATTCATCATCTCCTGCCCTCATTCCTTCGCTCGCATTCAAAGCACGGTGCCACCATAATGGCGAAAGAGCCTGGTTGCTCTGCTTTGTGGAAGTGCGAAGGCCCCCCCTTCCCATATGCGCACACAAGCACCGCGTATTCATCCGTCATCGGGAAGTCATTAAGTGTGGGGTGCTCCATAGATCCCATCCTTGTGCCAGGTATTCGATACTCAGAGAGTGGGACACATCGCTGGAGACGCAAACTGTTCGGGCTTAATCCTCGAATCCATCAAAACAGGATAAAAAAAGGGAAAGAAACAAAAGTGGGATCAGAAGACAAAGACTGGCACAAAGCACTTTCTTGCGTGTCACATCAGCCAGTCAGCCAGTCAACCAGTCAAGCAGTCAGGCAAAGAAGAGTGACTCCTCGGTTCCCGCAGGCGAAGCCCAAAACGACTCTGCCTCCCGTCACAAAACGGCGCTGTTGTATGCAAAGCACGAAGGAATAATTGCATTGCGCTATCGGGCACAGTAAATCTGCTGAAAATAGCCGGGACTGGGAAGTTCTCGTCGCCGGCTTGCCACTGCCCACCGTGTGAGGAGTATCCTTGCTTTTTATGCTCTTTTCTGTTTTGCGAGTGGGGTGACACGGGCGCACTGTGTGGACACATGGAGAAAAGTTCTGTTTACCAGTCGGTGCGATGGAACTGGCTTCTTCTTCAAATGCGTTTCCGCTGAGAAACGAATGGGAGCAGAGTGCAGCTGATGGCCAGGACGAGGAGGGACGCGACTTGAAGAAAATCGATTGCTGTAAGACGGAGCAAAGACAAGAGCCATGAACTGCTCCCAACACTGGAAACTTTTGCTTGTGCGGAGTGTACTTCTTTCTTATTCTCCAGACACCCGGTGGTTGCCACAGGGCGAGTTGAAGTTTTCATTACTTTGCACGTCTCCTGGCGGTGTGGTGGCTCGTACTCGTGTTCTCACTGATGCACTGGGCCTGACCCAAGGAAGTTAATATAAAATTACCAAAGGATGTGTGTATGTGTGCGTGTGTGTGTGTGTATGCAGGAAATTGTTTTCATCACGAAGACGGGAGTATATCAAGCTTGTCCCAGCTTATAGTGCAAACTGGAGAACGACCAGCAGTGGAGCAGAGCTTCCAAAAAAAAAAAAAGAGTAGCAGGATGCTGGGCGTCCTAGAGAATGCATTCTTGATGAAGATTAACTTGCATCTCGAGGCGATGTTAGGTATTTCGAGAAGGCAAGGTTTTCAGGCGATAGGAGTTGTGTTCCCTTCTTTTAGGAATCGGTATACGAATGCGGTAAAAGTTGCTCATGAGTTGATTCCAAATGCGGCGATAATTCATGAATAATCTGCATGTGTCACTGCATAGTTTCTTCATGAGTTTTTGTGTGAATATTCAGCAGATTCAAAGTTTGATGTAAAGAAAGCAGTGGAGCATCCGCCACTGAACTTGTAATGTGGTCGGCGTCCATCATAAAATCGTTGTCCTCTCATTTTCAATGGTACGACGTAAGCAAAGGTATTTGGAAGCGAGGTCAGAAAAAATGGAGGAAATGAGATTAAATCCGACTTCGGTAATCCCTGCAATGGACACGCCCTGTTTTTTATCTGTATAAGACCGTGTGAGTCGCAATGTATTCCTGGACCTTCATAGGGTACAACAAATAAGTTACGAGTAAATTATGTTTTCAGCTGTGACGCCCCTGTTCTACTGAGAAATCTTACAATCGTGGAGCGTATTTGCAAAAAACCACAAAGCAAGTGCAAGTTGCACTCGAACAAGGATTCGTTCACACAAGGGATCCACGTGGGTACACAACTTTGAATTATGCGGTTCGCGTTGATAGACCGATTTAAGGGGAACACTTCTTCTTCTTCTTCTTCTTGTGGCGCTACAGTCCGGGGTAGACCTGGGCTTCAACCAACATGCCTCTCCAGCCAGCACGGTCTTTCGCCAGCTGCCGCCAGTTGCGCACTTCAAGTTGGTTGAGGTTCTTCTCTCCTTGTGTGCGCCACCTTATCCTGGGCCGTCCTCCGTTGCGTTGTCCCAATGGCTCAGATTCGAAGACTTTTCGGGCCGGAGCAGTAGTGTCCATACGCTCTACATGGCCTAGCCATCTTAGGCGTTGTATCCGGGGACACTTGACTAGACTAGGCAGCCCATAGAGTTCGACGTTAAATCTTCTCCTCCAGGTGGCATCAACGTAAACAGGACCACAAATCGCACGCAGAACTTTTCTCTCGAAGAGACCAAGGGCATCCTCATCCGCTTTTAGTAGTGTCCAAGTTTCCGCGCCATAAAGTAGGACTGGGATGAACAATGTGTTATATGAAGCAAGCTTAGTCTTTCGAGAGAGGGCTTTATTACTCAATTGCCACTTGAGCTCAAAGAAACAGCGATTGGCAAGAGTGATTCTGCGTTTGATTTCGGTACTGGTGTTGTTGTCCCTATTTACCACGGAGCCGAGGTAGACGAAGTCCTTGACTATCTCGAAGTTTCTGCTGCCTAGTGTCACGCTCTGTCCGAGACGCCCATGTTGTGTGTCCTTCCTTGATGACAGCATGTACTTCGTTTTGCCCTCATTTACCACCAGAACCATTTTAGCCGCTTCCGCTTCAATGTCAGCAAACGCGTCATTGACGGCTCGCTGTGTTAAGAGTAATATTTACATCCGCCAAATTTTCTTATGTTTGGCGGTCTTAAAGGTCCTCAAAAGACCTTACAAAATTGAGGTTTAAAGTTTTTGAAATTCGAATTCATTTCAAATTTGGACTAAAGTGTTAGCTTCTGAAAACGAAACCTTTAAAGATTTAACAAAATTTATGGGTTGTGGTTGATGCGTTGATTCACTCGCCGAAGGTTTCATTCCCGGGTTGAACTCTAAGCATTTTTCAAGACATCACCTCTCTCCAGTTGTTAACAATTTTTAAAAAGTACTACATTATTATTTGTGAGCTTTTCAAATTTTTTAGACTAGACAACAAAATGTGATTCTCTCTGCGCATGAGGGAACAATAGCACACAAAGCATGAGAAGTTGCTGATGAAGCCGAACTAATTTGTTTTTCAACTCATTTCACACAAAATACGGAGTATATCCTGAGGACGAGAAAGTGTCGCGTGGAATGACCACTCTCGTTTTTAAAACAATTCACCTTTCTTCCTTCTTGTCTAGCACACCGCTTCTGATTAATTTGACTCAAATTTGATGAGTGCACATGGCCATAGATGGTAGACCGTTACATTTGCAGAAACTCTAATTCAGATCTTGATACAAATAAGGTGCTGCATAATTTCAATGACAGCTGTCTCTCTGCTATTCCTACACAGATCTGCGGAAGCAATCACAAGTTTGCGAACAACAGGCCACCAAAGAGATAATGTTCACTTTGAACGACTAGATGTATGACGCGGCCACGGTATGAAGTTCGTGAATGGATTTGTTGTCCATTCCGGTGATGCATGTGGTATAGCCACCCATCCTCCTTCAAATCAGAGCAGGGCAATCATTTTACCAATTTCCTAGGAAGTCCATGGCCAATGAAATTCCTTCTCATCTTTGCCGAAGCCAGAGACGAGGAGATTCGAAACCGATGCACGATGAATTCTGCCTAGACCTGAATGGATACTGTTTCCAAATTAAGAACTCTCTTCGGAAGGTAGCCTATTTCAACTAAGCCCAAATGTGCGGTGGAAAAACGAAATGCATATGAAATCCAGTGAATTTTGAATATCCTTCAGTTTCTCCTGGCATCTCACTCAGAAAATTACTGTTTTTTTTTTTTTAAGGACAAAAAATATGCACAACATCCGTCAAACTCAACCATGTGTGACACAAAGGACACCAGCAACGAGGTCACATCTCAGGGGTTGCATTCGGCGCAGAGGAATCCCTACAACGAAAACTAAATACACACAATCCCACACCAGCTACGAACAGCATCCCCAGGCATCAGCAGTTGCATCCCTCGCAACAAATCAAACAAAGCTTAACACGAGATGTCATCCTCGCCGTGGGTTAAAGAAAAGTTAAGTCTGTCACAAGTCAATGCTCCTAATTATTTTGCTCCCATACCGCGTCGTACCTGCTGTTCTAATAAATCCACCCCCCAGCGCATTCCTGCACGTCCTGGGAGGAAGGAGGAAAACGAAGTTTTTTTTTCCACATCTATCACCTGAGTTGGAGCAGTTTAATGGTGAACCGGTGGCGGGGAGGGCGTGGGTCACAGTGAACTGGCATTGTACAGCGTTGACTTTAATTTCGGAATATGTTGAGTTCGCGTGTCGAGCACCCTTGCTTCCTCCTCTATCTCTGCTGCAAGTGGATATTCGTAAAAAATAATTGCCTGCATTTTTCCAGTCCTCGTGCTCGTGCTCGTGCCCTCCGTTCCGTTTGTTTTTTTCAATATTTTCGGCCGGGCTCCAGTGAAGAGAGGATATTCTAGATCCAACAGGCAGTGAGGGAGAGAACCAGCTACGTGACTGTCTCTAACGCGGGTGCTGGTGGAAGGCAAGGGAAGGCGGTGAAGACTTGCAAAGGGTTGTTGACTTTCTCTCTCGCGGATATTTTCAAACTGAATTGATGTTTGCCTTTGTGGTGCTGAGCGGATGTTTTTTTTCGATTTATATCCATCCCTTCCACTATTTCTTTTATTCTCTACTTTTTAACGCCTACCAGGGCGCCTATTGGTGGTGGCAGAATGCATGTGGAATGAACCGTTGAAATGAAATGGGAAGAAGTGGACGGATTGAATGCGACGGGGTGGAAACCCCGTCCTCTGGGGGATCATCGTTTTTTTTTTGAAGAAATTGGCTTGACGACGACGCCTGATTGTTTGCCCTGACTACACTGATGCGGCCGAACGAAAAGCAAATAAAACGCGAGACATGCAAGCGCACCGAAAATCGTCGAAAAAGCTCATCCTTCAGTGATTGAAATCACAAATCTAATAACGGCTTCATTGCAGAACGTTTATTTTCGCTCATCATACGGGAGCAGCGTGTGTACTACTTTATTTTGTGTGTTGGGAAAGTTTGCGCACTGCTGCGGCGGAAGGGCAAAGCGTGGCTACCGTAGCTGGAAGGGAAAAGTTGCCTGCATTCTGACGTGGCTTACAGGGTGGCCAGCACATCGCCGACTGTAACACGATGATAATACATGCAATCAAACGAAATTGCTTTTCAAGTTGAGTTTTGAGATTAAAGGGAAAAGTTTGCAGCGATTGCTGCTACGGATGCATTGCCAGTGGTAATTTCCGAATTGCGTTTGGCCGTAGGAAAATCGAGTGTACTACATTACAGCGAAGTGCTGCTCTAGTTTCGCTTCGGATGAAGTGCATTATGGGCAACGTCCGCTGTGCATTGGACACATGCGTTCAGAGGGACTATGCATCATCGTTGGCAACTTGCATCACTTTCAGTGATTGTAAATTTAATTTTGGATAAGGAGGCACATGGAGTAATCGAAACTTAGAGAGATTCTCTGTTCTCCACTGTGGATTTTTTGTTTTTTAAGTATGATTTGATGTTTGTGTATCAATAGATATACATACATAGATATGTATTTATCTAAATTTCTACATACATATATTTTAGGCTAGCAGAGGATATAAAGGTTACTAGAGTAAAATACAAGAAAAATTTTATTTAAAAACAACTGTTGTCCAGTATCAATTTTCGAAATTTTTGAGTTAACAAACCATGATTATAGATTCTTTGCGTGCACCTGACTTCTTTTTATACGAATTTCAAAGAAACCTTCAAAAATTTCGGTATCTGAAATGGGTATGATGTGAGAACATAATGCCTTTACATTAGAATGACAGTTTGAAATACTTTGCAAATAGAAAGCAAGTAGATTTTAGATAATTTAAAATTTTTTTGATCGAGTTCGACTAGTGTCAACTTTTTGGTTTTGTGCTGTTCAAGAAGATCCAAAAGGATTTGAACACTTTTCGTGCTTCCTTCGCCTAACCCAATATATTGGTGATATTGAAAGGATCTTGTTCGGGAAATTAATGCTGCTTGGAAGTCGAAAAATGGAAAAATTTTCAGGTTTTCCTGTTGAACGATGGAGCTTATACAACATCATTCATTTCGTGGCTTAGAGTTCGTTGCGCTGACATTTGGCAACTGCCTAACTCAGCCATTATTTGTAGCGTCAAAATGTTAGTTGAATAATTGCCATTTACAATAATTGATCGCATAACAATACCGTTTAATGATAAATTATTATGTGGCCCTAGAACCCACAATGCTCTAGCTTCTTTAACATCTACTCGCCTGCTACGGTTTTCCCACGAGTAGAAGGGACCTTCAGTTTTTTTCGACTTCGAAGTGCGAGATTTGAGAAGCTTTCATAGACTCGAAAGTGGTGTCCATCACGGAACCGAACCTGAGATCTTGGTGTGTGAGTAGACGCACTTACCCACAACGACAAGGCTACCATCATAATCCAATTTCTTAAAAGATCACTTTTATTATAAAAGTGATGATTCAAACTTTTTCGTTCGAAACAAGGGACAATAAACGTCGATTTTTGGAACTGTGTACATTCTTTTTAGGAATAAGGCATTTTTCTCAGCAAACAAAATTCCCGCATACGGAGCTCGGAAAACCTCATCGAAGGAGGGTGTGGTTAGTGTGGTCAGATGGTTACAGTCAATTCGGTGCAACATGGTCAAACGATTGTTGAAGAGTGTCCGTCGGTTCCAACATGACAGGGTAACAAGTCATATTATGATCAGTTGTGACTATTTTGATTGAGGGGTTTTTCTAATAGCGTATTTTCACATTTCACTACGTCAAAAGACCACCCAGATCATCCAATTTAACACCGTTTCAGTGTGGCTACACGAATAATTCCTGAAGTTTGGAAGCAATCAAAGCCAACATTACTGGTATTATGGTTGAGATACCTTTTGAAATATGCGGGATAAGTGGTTAAGAATTACTTAAAAAAAAACTCATGCTACAAATCTTTCTGAGGCGGTCATTTGAATGGTGTTATCTTTCGCACTTTATGACAAACTCCAAGCTTGGTAATACAAACATAATTACAAACGAACATAATTCAGCTTTAAGCTTTATTTTCGACACCCCAACCTAGATAGCCCTACAATAACATATCCGCTTTAAAATGGGAACCGGTGGAGAGGTGTGGGTGGATGGGCACAAACTGTTCAATGCCTTGATTTGAAGTTTGGTACATTTAAAGAAAACTTTAGTTGGCGGTTTATGGAATTATAAGAATCATAAGGAAAATAAAAATTGTTTAGATCGGTGAAGACAGCCTTCCTGAAACGATTTTCAGTAAAGCCTAGACTGCTTTTTGGTACAATTGGGTATTAACCGCTTACATATTCAATGACAATTTTAACAATATTTGAGATACTCTGGTCACAAGACAGTCGACAATGTTGGATTCATCCTCATCCATGAAACATCAGCCTGCGCATGGAAGTTGCATTCCTCCTCTTCAAGAATTTACCCGCAATATTCGCTTCGCTAGAAATGCCCTATCGTTCACCCTTAAGCCTACCTTCGGACGTACAGTTAAGTTTAGAGACTCGTTCTTCAGCCGCACCACACGAATATTGAATGCTCTTCCCAGCTCAACTTTCCCTCATTACAATCCACAGACATTTAAAACCAATGTGCACCGGAACCTCATTTCCATCTTTTCCTCTATACATTCGGCCCGTGCTGTGACTTAATTCCCGCACCTAAGGGTACTAAATAATCCCTTTCGCGCGCGCCAATTATAAAAAACTGGTAAGTTTAGGTATACTTTGGAAGCAGACCTATGTATGAAGAGGAGGATAAACATATTTTCACCTCATCTGCAGTTGTCCTGCTTCCATAAGGTCGGAAAACTTAAAAGCTGCGAGCATCAAGATCTACACATATGAAGTATTAGAAATTTAATGCCAAGAAAAAGGGAACTTTCGTTCAAAAATCAAAATGGTTTCTTGAGTAGGGTTCAGAAGCAGGCACTCTTACAGTACAATGAACCCTCTGGGTCCAAGGTGATCAATTCGAAATGACGGAAGTCGCCATACGTACATACATACCTCAAACTTAAGTTTAGGAAAACAAAACGATCGAAAAAGCGACTCAAAAGTGAACTTTTTGTAACTTCCTCTTAAGCTGAAGGCTTAAGGTTAGGTTAGGTGAGATTAATTGGATGTGTTTAAGCTATACGAACACATACCTTATAGTTTAAAATACTAAGCCTCAGTAAATGTGCATCCACATCAGAGCTAATAACAACTTCAGAGAGGAAACTGAACGTTTGATACTGGTTTCGAGACATTCTTCTAGATAGTTGTACATATTCAGATGTTTGCTTAAAGACAACAAAGCCCTGCAATTATATCTGCCAACAAGCTTTCGAAAATTAAATCTCTTTACACAAGAAAATATCAAATGGTTATATTTATTTTCTGAAATTTCTTAGTCCAAAAATGTAATTCTTTTACTTAATTTCCAAATGGCACGCTCAAACCTGGCAAATTTTCATTTCCTGACAATTTCCAATTCCCTTCATCTTAAGCCCGCAGAAAGTGCAAGTTAAAAATTAATTTCATTTCAACCCTCACCGCATCAAATATCTTTAAGTCCAGACAGCCGTGACAGCCCTACTTGGGATTGTTGCACACTCAAGCCAAACATCCACAGCAACAAACTAAAAATACTCACTTTTATCCTTTGCACCTTGTCCAATCAATCTTCGAGCATACCAAGTGCCGGGGAACTGAACTCATCGATCTCTTCACAATTCCGTACCCACTATCTCCCGAGTCCATTCCACGTGTATATCATTCCAATCAGATGCCTCCTTCCGAGCTATTCCCGGAGCAATTAATTTCAAACAGTCCACAACGACTGAGGGCGCAAATTCCCACCAGAGAACACATTTCAGTGTCTCTCACCGCCCGCCAATCCGTAGCGAGAACCTGTTGCACGAGCAATTTATCTCCGCGCCCCACGCGTTCTCCCTCAAATTGGTTACATCAACTAAACGTTATTACCAAAAAATTACAATCCTTCGCAGACGGTCGCTGCCGCCGCGCCAGAACAGCGCTCTCTTCTGCGCCTTGTGTCCACTGGCGAGAACCTACCCCAATAAATTATGCATGCCTCGGCCGGTCCCGGCCCACGTAACGCAGAAAGACGCACAAGCGCGAGGTGAACGGATACACATTGGTACGTGCGAATGTGTGTAGAAATTTATAAATAATCTGTGTACTTACGATTTCCCTTTGGAGCTTCGCGATGTTGTAGTTTGCCTGCGCCAGCCGGACGCTCAGCGTGGCCACGTCGCTGGTCAGTTGCGCTCGTTCCCCTGAATTCCGGTCGACCAGCTTCAGCAGTTTATCCTCCAGACTCTGATTTACCTTTTGCACACGTTTGTGTGACTCATACAATCGATCGTACTTATCCTGCCACGCTATGATACTATCTTCCAGTTCGACTTGTCGGTCGGACTCCCGCAAGCACGCTGTCTCCATGGCAATTAATTCGGTTTGTTTCTCGACGAGAGCCTGCTTCAGAACTTCAATCTCTGCATGCAAATGCACATCACAGTTGTTCTATAAGTAGAATAGAATAGAATTACACCAACAGCACGACGCACTCCGCCGGAGGACAATAAATAACAGATAATGCAAGTCTTGAATAAAACGCAAAACAAAAGAGGCGAAAAAATAATGGCAACCGAGAAAAGACGGCGCAGATGTCTGCCGGCGCGAAGCGAAAATTCCAAAAGACTGTGGCTTGCCTGCCTGGCAGAGGCTGGGGTGGTGAGGTTGTCTGACGACTCGGCGCGATAAGAGGCTCGCAGATAAGAAGTGTGCTTGGAGGAGATTGGAGGATGGATAGAGCGGGTTTAGATTAGGCCGGGATGTTATTAAAAAGAAATCGCCCACCATTCATCATCGGTTCGTGGTGCCTCTCCTTCTCTGTAATCATTAAAAAGGTGGATGTCAGCCGAGATTAGAGGCGGCGGCGATACGATGTACGATGTGCGACAGTGTGTGCGGGGCGCGCTTAGAACGCGCAATACTACAAGGGATGGAAAATCACAAAAAAAAAAAAATTGCGATAAGGGAGATGGGGTCGCGTGGGCGGAGAAGGGCGGTGGCGGGAGCCATCCGAACGTGGTAAGAAGCAAATTGAGAGAATTCAATCTTGAAAGACAATCAAAGTTCATAGGTCTTCAGCCAGTCTCGGGGGCTTCATCGGAGAAGATTTAGTGATAGCGACTGCTTAAGGCGATGCTCTCATATGCACGAGGGTGCGTGTGCACGTTGTCGTGGGGTGCGCGAAACGGGATCAGACAGCAATGGGAGAGATGCGCAATTTGTGAATTTTTCGAGCGTACAGAGGGGAGTGACGGCGGAAGGCCAAGGACTAAACTAATATGCCCCGGGTCATATGGAGTCGGTACGAGTTGAACGGCAGCCTTTCTATTTCAGACTCCAAATGGTGAAGGACACGAAGTATTCATATTTTGAGATCCACAAAACATTTCAATAAAAAAGAGAAAACATGAATTCATGACACGTGATGGGAAGAAGCCTTTAACAGCACGATGTGTTGGCATCTTTTTTTTTTTGGGTCACATGGTGTCATTTTGCTGAACAAAAAATATTGTTTCACGTCTGTAGCATCAGTTTTAAGGGGGATACAAAGCGAATGAGTTTTGCAATCCATTAAGCAAAAATTTTGCTTCAGCATTAATTTCATTCGGTTATATGCCAATAACACCACCCATCCATCAAGCATCAACGGCTCTTTGAATGAAAAAAATATTCAGCCATTAATTGCCTCCAGCTTTGTTAAATCAGATGAAACGGTTTTATTTACAAAACATATCACGACCCGAAAGAACGCTGAAAAATTTATAGTTTGGATGCATTTGTCGTGTCACTGTTCATGCATCTGTCCTGAACTTATGCAGCGATTTCCATAAAATTTTGGATGGACGTGTGTATGTATATGTATGTGGGTGCATTTTGGACACTTCATTTTTGGGGATAAAATTGCAAGTTATTCCAGTTAAAGCAACATTTCAAATTTCGGTGGTGTTCTGAACAGTTTAAAGTGGTTCGCACAGTATGACGGCATTATGTCAGTTTGAAGTATAACCAGTTTTCGTGAATTTTCATTCATTTACTTTCATCAGCAATGCATGCTTGTTTTTCTTAGCTCTTTATGCGGGATTTAAAGTTGCCTAGGAGATCAGTTAATTCATATAAGGATGGTCACAAAATGATGTCAGAAGTGAAGAAGATGAACGTGTTTTGGCAAGAAAAACTTCTTTTTACGCTACAGACCGAGATGGACCTAGGCCGCAATCATTAAGACACGTCAACTGGCAAGGTCTTTCGCTTGTTTTTTTTCCATTTGCGGTCACCAAGTTGCTTGAATTCCCTCAGCGTATGTATGTGTTCTGTCCTTCTCCCTCTTCTAATCCTGTTCTCAAGCAACATCCCCTCGCTAGATGTCTCCAATGTTACAGACCAAGGTGAGTGAAGACCTTCTCCACCTGTGTGCGTCATCTTAGACGAGAACGTCCTCTATTGTGCTATGACTCAGATTCGAATACTCTTCGGTTTGTAATCCATATGCTCTATATGCTCTAGCTTAAGCGTTGTATCTGCCAGGTTTCCCTAGTCGTACAACGCCGTACAGACAATAGAGTTCGTCAAAGAATCTTCGCATCTTAATGCCATCAGTGCACACAAGGTCAAACATCGCAGGCAGAACTTTTCTCTTGACAAGCTGTTCATCACACATTACAAGCCTTATATCGTGATTTTAACCAAAGTGTGCTTATGTGTTGGCTAGATGGTGCAGATCATGATCAAGATCTGTTTTGTCAAATTTAAGAATACGACCTAAAGCACTGAAGTTACTCGGTACGGCAAATTGTGAACAAGAAAGTCAATCAGTTCAGCCTCCAACTGAACGAAAAACAAAACGCCAGAAAAGATCGTTCGTACCATCGAACGAAAAATGTCTCGTTGAATATATGGTCTTGTCAGTGATTAGGGGAAGAGGTGTAAAAGTAAAAGTGGATGCAGGGTGTAAAAGATGCGGATGCAGACAAAAAGGTCAGTTAAGTTAAGCAAAGACATAAAAAGTTTCAGCTTCGAGTCCCAAACTTCAGGCTCGAAAAGATGAGGAAGATTGACGTGTGCACGTGACGTAAAGAACTAAATCTTCTTCAGTGTTTTTATCGACATTCGGTTCAGTGCTAACATGTTGGAGTTAATACAATGCATTCAAGTGCGTCGACGAAGCATGTTTAGAGGCATATTCATCATGTTGGCATCATCAAGACAAATTTTGGGAAACAGACATAATCACCATAGTCTGTTTTGAGTTTACAACGGTGAGTGAATCGAATTTTGTTGCCGTTTGTCTACACGAACAAACCCAACGCTTCTTCGTTTGTTTTGGTTTAGTTCAATGTAGTTTATTGCTCTAGAAATTCTGTCCGGGTGCGTTTTTTGTCATTTGGTGGCCGAGTCTCCGTTAGCTCTTATCGTTCCAAAGTGTAGGAACATATATGACACATACATAAGTTGCGTGAAATACAGTTACTGTACCCATAGACATTCCCACATTTGTGGAAAATTCTCCGTTAAAGGGGATTGCCACTTAAAAGTGGTGTTTGTGAAAAACCGGAGAAAAAACAATCCACAAAGTTTCAAGGTCGTTAGTAACAACTCGTATTGTGCATACTTATTGTCACTCACGTGTAGAAAGGATCTGCAGTTCATTCTTGACTAAGAATGGCAAAATTTGAGAAGCTTCATCTAGCCGATAAGTACAGTGAGGCAGTGATGCAACACAAATTAAAAGAGGCGGTCTAGAAAGCACCAAGCGTTTAGTAGAGAAATCGAACCTGGGACCATCAGTGTTTGACTAGACGTACTTCCCACTAAGTCATGGTGGCACAAATTAGACGAGATCTAATGCTCGCATATTGCACACTTATTTTCAAAATTCTCTTCACTTATGATATTTGATAAGCCACTACACACACATTTAAGTATCCAATTAATTCAGTTTAGTTTGATTTAGTATGGAATACCAGAGTTTGTTGAACAGCATTTGAACTATGTATATGAACGAAACTAAAATGAAATCGAGGAACTAGTTCACTTGTAAGGACTTTTTGAACTAGTTCATTCCTGAAGTAAACAAACCGACTTTGGACGAATTCGAGATAGATATTTCTGACGGAAAATGTCACTCACTGTTTACAAATGATGCACTATGCCGGCGAAAGAGACATGAAAAAATAATCAAATAAAGCCAGAATAATTTTTCTCACGTAAACGTATATATTTAAGCAGAAACCGGAAGAAAATGTTCAGTTGATCAACTGAAGGTAGCCTGATGTAAGTTCTTTCAAGACACCTTGTACACTTACTTTGTTTTCACACGCTGTCTCTTTGACAGATGAACATACAAGACTCAGGGCTATAGCTACGCCGTCTTTTGTTCTGGACGATATCGTTAAGCCTCAGAATTATTTATACACACAGTATTCTCATTGTGCTTTCCCATCTTTGTAAATGATTTATTTCGATCACAATCTTGTTTTGTGTGCTGTAAGTCATCGTAAGGTCTGTTATCGCCTTAAAATTCCAAGCTTAATTTATTTATGATACTTGTGGGTGTGGACTATGCTTACATCTCTGACGGGTTGACACAAAAACTGATCTTAGCTTTCTTATGCCATTCAGCAGCTCTCGGACAATCAAACCACTCACTCATAAGCAGTTAATATTTTGAAGGGTCAGTTGCAAAGTCAGGAGAAAACTAAAATTTTAAGTATACGTGAATTCCTGGAAGTATAGACAAAAATAAAGGCAGAAAACCCGTCAATCATGACATTGTGCATAACAGTTGCTTTGTGTGATTGACTTGGATTCATGAATGTCTGTTCGTTTCTCGAGTTTCTTGAGCAGACTCCGAAGAAAAGGCGCAAAAAAGCGCACTTGAATTTTAGGTCGGTAGAAAGGCTGTAGTCGTAAAGTGGTTCAGTGCGGCGATCTACACGCCAAAAGTCTAGGTTCGATTCCCGGACGGAACACCTCGCATTTTTCACGGCATCACCTCTTTTAAGTTATCTTCATCACTCAAAGGGTACAAATTGCCTATGAAAAGCTTCTTGAATCGCACCGTTCAGAGTCGGCAGAGTAGGTCCCCTCTACTGGTGAGAGGACAGTAGTTGCACGCACAATATGAGTAGATATTGCAGAAGATAGGCCCTGGTCCCTTGTGGGCTCAATTAATATTCGTCGTTTGGACAAGGCTGACTTTAAAAAAATTCTTGCCGCTTTGACGAAGTGCGTAATTCGACTCACACGCTAAAGTTCCCATCTCGCATCACCTCTTTCAAGATTCTGGAAGCACTCAAAGATTTCTAACTGTCTATGAAAAGGATTGTCTAGTCTCGGCGTTCGGAGGCGGTAGAAAGGCGTCTTTTTATGCTAGACCCGTAGCTGCTGCGGTAGCAAGGCCTTGGTCCATTGTTGGCTCTAGTGGTGCCACAAAAAAGCATTTAAAAAGATACTTAAAAAGCTGTGTTAAAAGTTGATATATGTATTACAGTACAGTTTTTGCTCTTGTCAATTTTTATTCTGTTTTATTAAATCAACCTATCAAAACTCAAAATCATTTTTTTCCACTATTCGACACACTGTGCTTTGGTGTCTTCCCTTGCAAACTGATTTTTTAAACAGAGTCCGTCTCAAAATCAGACTTTTAGGATGGCCCCAGTTCACAACATCCTACCAAAACTATTGCTTAAATTACATATTCCAAGCGGAATAAAATTCACCTTTCTGTTGTCCCCTGACATCAAACCGCTTTATCAAAGAACTAATTATGCAGACATTTACATAAATCTGCACAGTTTCGAGTGAAATATCAATTTATCACAGAAACCACGTAGCAGACGTAACACTGTCTGCTTTTAAGTTCTAACCGCTGCATGCAATGCTGCATAAAGCCTCTTTGAATGGGATTTCAAACAACCAATAACGTAAAATCACCACTCATTGTGCCTAAGATCATAACATCGTTGTATTCATGAAAGAACGAGGAGTTTCCTTATTCACTCAGAACTGCATTAAGCTTTACCCAGACGCATGGTAACTGGAGGCGGAGTGTACTAAGCACTACATATCAGCGGGTGTCACATGCAAGCGCATTCGGGCAGGATTCCATTCCACAAATGCCTCCCACAATATTGCGATGTCATTGCACTACCGCATCCGCATGAACACATGTCTGTGAAGTGAGAAACAAAAGCATCCTCGTAGCTATGTCTACAGACTCAGAGAACAGAAAATTTAATCTGTAAACTGAATTCAGATGGAGAATTGCACACCATTACCTGCAGTCGTACTTAACTTTGAACAGATGAAAAACAAAACTCTCTTCGCAAACTCAGTTCTAATGAACGACATAATCCGCAGAGCTTCGGCAAAGTCAAAATTTTTCCAACACCTTTGGCTGTTTCCCGAAACAGTTCTCGCCGTGCGCGTAATCCTTTCGAACTCGTCTCATAAATAAATTTAACCTCTCCACAGTTCACGAATGTGAACAAACCCGGCCGCAGGGAAAGTGCACTTCGTTTTGGCATTCACCCAGCAGGAGCCGGAGATTCTCTCACCAGCTCTTACCCCCCCTCATTCCCTCATTCTCATGACGGATCTGACAAATTATCCTTGCGCTCACAGGCCTGAGGCTAATTATAAGATTTATTTGGAATAAATGGATTTTGCGGATACCGTATTATAGCCATTAACCTGTCAGGTGAAACGTACAGCACTATTGAGGAAGAATATTGTCGTTCTTTATTGGATGGCGTAGGAATTAATCTGTTGTGGGAGCATGATGAACGTGCTCTTAACTCAGTCCTGGGATTGAGAAAGTGTATCAGGTGGCCTTGGTCGTGGATATTCGTGCTTAACTTCTTAATGGGTTGATTATCGATGAAATAGAAACATTTGTGGTTGGTGAGGGGTGAACATGGGGCTTAATGAGGGGGGTTGCTCAAATGATTGATTGGGTAAAAGGGTTAAGATCTCGAGATTTTCAAATTACATTAGTCTTATGTGAGAGAACGAGTTTCCAGAGTCATAGCCACTAGCCGAGATTCGATTAGTTTTGGAACAGTAATAGTTGAAGTAGGGCATGGGATATATAGAATTGCTAAGTGATGACCAGTGATATAAGGTATATGCTGTCAACATTGGCGGCTTGACCAGAATATCACATTAGGCATCTATAACTTCGAGTCTGTAAAGGACTTCGTTTACCTCGGCTCTCAAGAATAACTTTTGTTAATCGCTGTTTTTTTTTTTTTCATTTAAGAACCAATTGAGTAGTAGAGCCGTAACACCTTGATCATCCCTGTCCTCCTCTGAGCTACAGAAGGCTCGATAATCTCGAGCAGAGATGAAGAAGTAATTTTGAGAGAGAAGTTCTGCATCAATTTTAGGCACTGTTTGCGTAAATGATATTTGGGGAAAAAGATACAACTATCAACTGTTCATCGACACGAGTCTAGCCAGGCGCCAACGGATTCAACGCCTAAAATATCTAGGCCATGTATGGACACCACTGCCCCAGCCCGAAAGGTCATCAATTCCGAAGTGGTAGGACCACGAAATAAAGACAATATTGGAAGCAGCTGACTAAAAATCGTGCCAGTTGGAAAAGCTTTTTGATTGAGGCCAGGTCCACCCTGGAATGTAGCGACATATGAAGAAGAAGAAGACAACTTTTGGTTTTTTTTTTAATTAAAAGGGGCCATACCGAAACAAGTTAAATTTATGCGTGATATTTCAAGCAGGCGCAAATGGCAGTCACAAAAAAGGAATAAGCTAGAGTGGTGGTAATTGAAACCGATGTTTGGTCAACCGCTAGTTCTAAGTTCAATTTGGAATGTCCTGAAGTTAAAAACTAACAACATGGACTATCATAGAGGACAACGTTTGAAAAGCAACTACTGAAGTACTCTACCAAGATTACAGATATAAGATAGAACATTAAACTATCTGGTGATTCATCGTGAAGTAAATGAATTTCAATAGGCTTTCGTGAACAGATTACGCGTGACTTCTATCAACCTGCTTTGTCATAATTGTTAAGTATCGCTTGTGAAGTCATAATAGAAAGACTCACACCACAACAAATTGTTCAACTGTACTACGACGTGCGATTCGAGCTTACGTTACGTAAAATCGATCTACTGAAACCACAATTGCCAAATTTGTGTCCCAGTTTACATTAGTGGATGATACTCGATGCGGTATTAGATAGAACACAATCAGAACTTAATAAAGAAACTGCAGCAGCTGTAGCTGATAGTGTAGTCGAAGATCGTAAAAATCCATTCGTCTTTCTCAGCAGATTGGATTGGCGTATTTAGCGTGAGGATCTCGGCCTTAAGGAATATGCAATTTTGAAAAATGCACTTTAAGGCAAGCAGCTTGAGTTTGTAAATGGTAATTTTTTAGAAGCTATAGGAAAGTTTTTTGAAAAAAAAAACACACACACAAAATTCAGAAAGATGCATGAAATCGATAGTACGGTCCATATAACTTAATGTTTGATGATTATTTCATGAAAATGTTGACCTTGACTGTGACTGCGCTTAGTCAAATTTTTGCATACTTTTTTCAACATTTCGGCCGGTATCTCACGAATAAATGCTTAAATGTTGTCTTCCAAAGCGTCAATTGAAGCGGGCTTGTCTGTATAGACATGAGCTTTAACATAGCCCCACAAAATATAGTCGAAAGGCGTTAAGTCGCACGATCTAGGCGGCCAATTGATCGGCCTCGAACGTGAAATAAAATGTTCACCGAACTCGCCGAACCGAACCGAACTGGCACCGTCTTGTTGAAACCACATGTCATGCAAGTCAAGCTCTTGCATTTTAGGTAAAAAAAAGTTGGATATCATCTCACGGTAGCGCTCACCATTCACAGTCAACTAACGATTCGCATCATCTTTGAATAAGTACGGTCCAATGATGACACCAGCCCATTAACCGCACCAAACTGTGACTTTTTCTGGATGCATTGGTAGCCTTGCATCCTTGTTTCCGGCTGATATTCACTCCAAAATCGACAATTCTGCTTCTTTATAAGTACCCATTGAGCCAAAAATGAGCTTCGTCGCTGAACACAATTTTTCGGTAAAATAGTGGAACTTTCCAAGAGCCCATTTACCAAAAATACGTTACGGTATGTCGTTCGGCTTTAATTCTTGCACCAGCTGTATTTTGAAAGGTATTACACCTAAATCCTTCCGCCAAATTGTGCACGTTGTTCAGTAACAGAGGCCTAATGGCTGCGAACGACGACTAATCGATAATTGATGGTAATCATTAACACTGGCCGATACAGCTGCGATATTTTCTTCAGTTCGCACTCAATTTGCAAGCGTTGTTCGTTTGTAAGACGATTCATGGTTAAATTATAGACTAAACTGAAGATGTTTGACAGTGAAACAAAACACGAAACAGGCGTCAGCTGTTTAAACCAGTGTTGCCAAAAAGATAATAGCTAAAAAATCACCTTTTTTACTTCAGCAAGACTACAAACTTTTTAATCCTTCAATTACCCAGCCTGACAACATCCTTTATATTATATATCACTCGTCGAAGCTTAGCATTGTTAATTTTGGGGGAACAAAGTTGAAATTCTTTAAAATTCAAAAATGGTTTCCTTAGAGAGGTCTGGTGCAATCCGACTGTTTTTCTTAATCAGCGAAAAGCGAGCAGACAAGTTCTTTTTAATAGAATTCCTTATCGTACAAAACTTTCGACAGAAACTCCAAAATTTCATGAAAACAAGCTATTGTAACCATTTTCACATCCATAGTGGTACATATAAGGACAAACCGCGACTGCAATGCATCTTTTCACGCAGTTTCTTACATTCGCCTAGTTTTTTCTTCTTCGATTCCATAAGTTTATCTTCCACAGCACTAAAGTTTAAACGTTCCAAAGCAACACTTCCGCCCACCTAGTTTACATCTGAAACTAACCAAGCCACGTCCTAAGCACTTTCAAAGTCACTTATTCCTGTAAGAAAATGCCCCATTCACTCAAACAAATGAACTGATTGGAAGGGCATATGCGGCTGATTCTTATGTCGTGTCCTTTTTGTGAAACGTAGCTAATCTCTCATTAGGAATACATATTTGAAGTCTTCTCCTCCCAACCTCACCGTTTAGGGGCAAGATTAGTGTCCTCCCGACCGTAATCGCAGTCAAGAACAAACTTTTTCAGTCGTTCGTGGAGAATGCAAAAGACATCACATCCATTCAGATAGCCTACGTTCGAACTAAAGCCATCGACTGTCGCTTGAAAACGAATTACTCTCATTTCGGCAGGACTTCCCCACAACCAAATCCAACGATAAATTGTTCTCCGCACAATCCGTAGACACACGTGTAATCTCCTTATCGCATTTCATTGATCCAGCTTGGATATCCATTTTTTGCCAATTCCACCTCCGATGAGCCAGGTGAATAGCCGCCCCGCATGCCAACCGAAAGCCGTTTCAACAATTCGCCACAAATGAATCATCTTCCACAAGGATAACTGCAAATAGTAAACAATGCTCTATTCTCCCTTTAATTTTTACGGAAATCGTTGGCGCGCTCGTAAGCTCGCATGCAGCCGGTTGGACTGTGAGGACGTGAAGTTTACGTGTGGCATAAGCACGATGATAAATGGCCAAAAGCCTTTAACCGCGTGTCAATAAAGCAAGTCAGAAAAAAACAGGTGAAGGTGGTACGAGTACAGTTTTTTTGATAGTTGCTATCGATTTGTGGGGCCTTTCACGTGTGCGGAAGCGGAACTATAAAGTCAAACACCGATTAAGGATCCCCATAAAAGCGCGGAGACTACAACAAACACACACGCATGACATCGAAGCTAATGCCCAAGGACGATAAACATAAATAAACAAGCCGCTGACTGTGATGGAATAGGGGAAACGTGCAAAATCCGCTCCGTAATTGACCCAAATTCGTCATTTTAGTGCTTTCCATGTGTAGCGCAGTGCTGTGCTGTGCTGCGCAGTCTGACGGGTCCTGGTGTTGCTGAATTTTTATCGCTGCTCTTTTGATTACAATGGCATCGGCTGTTGGACGCAGGAATGGCCTGGCGCTAATGTATTCTTTTAGCAAATCCGATATTGACAGGATAAGGAGATTTTATGTTGAATTAATTTTGTGTGATATAATCGGAAATGCTAATTGTCCTTCGGAGCACACACGCACGCCGCCTGTAATGAGGGCGATGGCAACGGGGACTGCGTGAGTCACAGACAGCCGGCGTCGGAGTCATTTCGGCGCTTATCACAATAATTCAATCGGCCATTCGTGATTTTCTTATGTCCCTTGGGCTGAAGACAGCTGTTGGAATTGAGGATGGCTGGCCATGGCGGAAGAACGATGGCGCCCGAACTGAGGGTGCCGAGCCGGCTGAATCGAGTTAAGAGCTGTTATCTGTAGGAGTGTGGAATTTTTTTTTCAGTAGACTAGAAGGTTATTCATTTTTATTTTCGTTTTGGGAGAGTGCGAGTTGACTACTTTGGTATGCACATTGCATGGGCTATTGAGATTATGAGCTGGGGTACAGAAAGGCGTTTAATGTTTTTTTGCATTTCCTCCATCTAATGACTATGTACATACTTTGGAATTGAGATAACGTCATGAAATCGTTTAACACTTTTGAACAGTCATGTATGCGGTGTGCCTCTCACGCTGACGTACATAGTTGACAGATATTAAGGTGGAGTCCAATCCAATGCGTTTCATTGAATGGTAGCCGAAATTGAAAGTAAAAGAGCCATTTTTACTGCATCCTCGAGAGGGCAACATCCCTGATGGCTTGGGAAGAATTTTCGCAGAAGCTATTACCTGTGCATACAGTCTTCTGTGAATTCTCCTTGGTATAAACACTGCCTTAAAGCAAACTCAATTTAAGCTCTTATTATAAAAGAATACGCGTTAATCTAGAAATTGGCGCGATTATCCTTTACCACCCAGAACCGCGTAAAATGTTCACTTTTTTGTTTTTCTATTGGAGAAAGGTTGTCAAGGGTAATTCATCATGAAGTTTGATTTATAACGTAATATGAACCCCATAAATTTGAATGTGAAATCAAAAATGTTATTATAGGTTGAAAGAACAATTTACGCCATTAACTTTGAAAACGTTATCATGCTGATGTTGGTCACGACTACATAAAATTGGACCTCCATTCGGGAGGAGGTCTTACGTCTTGCAGTAAATGAAAGTTGGCTAATTCCAGAAAACCTGAGACTTCACATATCTTCAGAGCAAATAGTTCAACGGCATGATATTCCACGACCTCTTGTAGATAGCAAAGTGCGCACCAAAACGTTTCTCAACAAGTCACTTGTTCAAAGCGCTGTGGAACTCGTAGCGCGGTCTTGTGAAACCAGATGACAACAACATGGATACTGCCAATCGTTGTCGGGCTTAAATGAAAGTTGCGGATCAGAATCAGACCTCAAAAAATGAGGCCCCTGATCTTTCGATACGTGCGGTATTTGGCCCAATGCGTTTGGTGTCATCCGAAGCAAAGGATTAACTTGTTGAGACTCCAGTGCATGCCTAACCATAACCCCATATATGTAAATCGCTAAGTTTCTTGCTTAAAAGCTGCCTCCGTCGTAATCGTAAATCACAAGTAGACACAACTGTTGAACCCACACACGCCCCTGTATTGGAGCCTTCGGTTAAGAGCTCGAAATAAAATTTTTAATATTTCTCCCCCATCTTCTTCCCATGGGGAAAACGGGTCAAAGCAACTCGAACAGCTTTTTCGGCGCCACAAAGCATCGAGTGAGAATGAGCCCATAAATGTTCGGTTCCCTAAACACGAATAGGAATGCCTAACTCCTAACATGCCCATTGTCTCAGTAGAAAAATAAAATTCAAGGACCATCCGATTGACGTGTAATTCATTCATGTTTCCCTCCTCTCTCTCTCGGAAAACAAATAAAACCGAATAACTATTCAAAAATTCACAGGCAACATCCCAG
This sequence comes from Eristalinus sepulchralis, assembly GCA_944738645.1. Lineage (NCBI taxonomy): Eukaryota > Metazoa > Arthropoda > Insecta > Diptera > Syrphidae > Eristalinus > Eristalinus sepulchralis. Next base: position 44,263,770 of record OX122885.1, read on the forward strand.
GATTGATTTGAAAACTACCGAAAATTCAAGGCCATCGCAGCGAAGGCACACACCATGAAATGTAGTTTTATGCCTGCTCGAGTCGTAAAGCCTGCCCCAAATGACCGCTTCAAGCGTCGCCGACTAAAAATCCCTCCATTAACCTATTTTCTGTGTGAGAACGTAAGCCATTTACAAGGATACTGTTGATGGCCATAAAACAATTTTTTTCCATCAATTTTCTTTTTGTTTTTGCTCACAAAAATAAACATAGCACAGCACTTGTCCTGACACACTTGAGGATAGTTCAAGGGGCTCTCCAGTCGGAGGTGAACAGTATGCGCCTGGAAAATTTGCATTTCCCCATGAACGCCCGGCTCCCAAGTACAAAGGCACTTGATTAGCATTTCAAATGCCTTAACAAAGAGTCCTAACACCTTGTCGATTGCACTCGTTCCTCGAACGAAAGGGAAACACAGAAGTCCTTTCCTCGTTTACTCGTTTCTATGTTGTTGTTTTTTTTTTCCTTTCCATTCCATTTTTTTTTTTTTTTTGTTGTGAAAAGTTAGTTTCTGTTCTCTCTTCTTTTATAGCGTATCGTATTTTCGTTGACACGGTGGCGACGACAACTACAGTTTCACCGAACTCTCGGGGCACGGATGGCCTTTAGAGCCGCGCAAAGGACTCTTACTTTCTGTGCGAATCGTATGTGTCTCCTAGAGTAGCCGTCAAAGTGTAAAAACATCCCATTTGGCTGGCTTACACGGTGGAAAGGCATCAACTACGTGGAAAGGCGAATTAAAAAAATGTTGCTTCAACTTCCGCTTCCGTCGACGACAAAGTCGACCTTCATTCAGCGCTGCGGTGGCGGGGGTGGTGAAAAGTGTTTTTCCATTGCCATCCCACACTTCGGAGTGCGCTTATTTATTCGTCCGCATCTTCCCAATCAATGGAATGAATCAACAGCGGGAAAGAAAGAGAAAGCGCAGAGCGAAAAAAAAGGAAGGAAAGGGGTTCAATGACAGCAGGTCCGCCGTAGTTCTTGCTCCATCTCCGCATCGCGGACAAAGTGCATGGTGCCCGAGGGTCAACCTACCCTTGGGCGGCCAAGAGTTGCCTGGGTTGCAGTGATGGGTGGAGGGAAGGGGAGCACGGTTGAGTGAAGGGAATTACTCGAGAAGTGGCCATCTTTGTGAGAGAAACAAGAAACGATTTAAATATCCCCTTCCTTTGCGTCTTTGTTTATCGATGGATGGCTTTCGAGATGACGTTGGTCGCTTTCGCTGGATAGGGGTTGGGGACAAAGGACATCCTCGCAGCTTCTTTTTTTTTTTGTTTTTTCTGTCGTTTTGGAATTTTCGCCGGGGAAATTTAAAGAATTGCCTTGAAAATGGGCACACTTACCTGCTCGCTGTTTGAAGACATTGTATATCCTGGCTATATCCTTGCGGTTTTTTTTGGTTACTATGGCCACGAAATGTTTAAATCATTTATACTCGAGTTTGTCGCGACACACACACACACACCGAGTGCTTTTGGAGAGGTTTTTCGTTTCACGATTTGAGATATTTTCTTTCTTTGCCGTCGCAGCGGGCAGGGAAAGGAGGATAGATATCCTTGGGCGCAATCAATTTTAACTGACGGCGGACGGTGAGTACTTGCTTTTTGTGTTATTTTGATTTTCTGTTAACTGAACTGCACACACTGCGAAAAGACAGCGACGTTTCGCTCGGGCGAAACTTTTCTCTCTCTCGTCTCCTTTCGTATTGCGTTTGTGGAATTTTTGCAGTGTGTATTTTCGAAGTGACAGTTTGTGGGGCAGTGCGCAGGATCTGGATGAAGTTAATGACGATTGCTGTAATTTCTAAAGGATTCTGTCAATGGGTGAAAACAAGGATGTGAAAATTTGTAATTTTAATATTTTTTGTGGAAAAAATTATGAGGCAGTCTGTGGCGTGGCGAAAGAGATGTCCTGCATATTGGAATGATCTTTTTGAGAAGCCTTAAGGACTTGTGTTGAATTTAGGTCTCACGAACGCATCCAATGCTCTAAGGACATGGTTACATTGTTTAATATACTCCTGGATTATTGGATACTTAAAAAAACTGTAAGGGACGAGTTTGTTAACAGGTTACATTTAGAAACCGTTAACTGACAAAATCAAACCTCACAGATAGATTAGTGCATTTTGAAGTTAAAAAAAACAATGAAGGAAATTGTTTTTTTTGTTATAATCTTTATAAGGCCTGTTATGATGGGATCACGGTTTTTTTTTTAAGGCGAAATGAAATGCTGTTGAAATTGATACAAGATGTGGACACACATGACATTTATTTTGGACAAATATGACAGTTGTAGGAAAAAAACAACAACATGGGAACAGTAGTTCACAGAAGCAAGTCTCGAATGAATTAATCCTGCCAGAGAACTTTTTTGGAACTGAGATTCGTTTTGTGTTTAAGACTTAAGGGCCGTCTTGAAAATGAAGATAGCTTTCACCATTACTAAATGTGGTGTTAAAAAAGCATGTTTATCAACTAAATCAATTGGTTATGGCCCGGATGGCATTCTTCTTTTACATTTTTAATAGAGCCTTCTAACAGCAAGCATTGAACATATGCTTTTAGAAATTATTCTCACCAGATTCAACATTCCTAACAATTGGGAAAATGTTCAAAATCCTTCAAAGAGAGATACTAAAATTAGTCTAATAAAAATTTCATAATATCCCCCAAACGTTTTCGAAAGCCTCTATCCCTTCAAACAAAATATGATTTTAATTTAAGATGACTACCTTTTCACAACCAATCCGGACCAGGAGGACAAAATTGTGTAATTTTAGAGCGGCTGTTAAGTTTGTCCATTTTTAATAGTCCAACAGAAGTCAAAGAGTTGTCAATTGGAGCCCCATGTTCTGATATCATAGCGTAAACTCAGGCGTCGCTCAAGGTTCAATTCTAGTGCCTTTTCTTTTCATTCTTTTTGTTAAAGTTCGTCTAAGTGAAGCAAATGAAAGTATCAGTGCACACATGTATATGATGACTCTCAACTAAAGGCTGATTTTTTAAAAACTATAGGAAAGTTTTTCAAAAAAAACGCATAAAATTTAAAAAAAATTCTGAAGTCTTTATTTGAATCGATAGTACGGTCCATATAATTTAATGTTTAAGGATTATTTCATGCAAATGTTGACCTTGACTGCGCTTCAAATGGTCCATCGGCTTAGTCCAATTTTGGCATACTCTTTCCAACATTTCAGCCGGTATCTCACGAATAAATGCTTCAATGTTGTCTTCCAATGCGTCGATTGAAGCGGGCTTGTCTGTATAGACATGGGCTTTAACATAGCCCCACAAAAAATAGTCTAAAGGCGTTAAGTCGCACGATCTGAACGATCACGAAAGTGAAATAAAATGTTCACCGAACTCGGCTCTCAATAAGTCAATTGTTGCGCGTGTGGTCTGCTTATTTACGTACCCATTGAGCCAAAAATGAGCTGACCATAAAATGGAAGAAGCCCACGATGAACTTTCTTAACAGAGCACTGCATTTTGATAATAAAATTCAATAATTTGCAAGCGTTGTTCTAAACTGAAGATGTTTGACGGTGAAACAAAACGCGAAACGAAACCAAAAAGCCAAAATATATTAGAAAAGAAATCACCCTTTACAAACCACCTTAAGATGGTTTGTGCTTTCAACTTAAGGCGACCAAAAGTTGAATCTCATATGTTAAGAAACCTGTCTATTAAGGTATTTTCAAAATACACCTTGGGACATTGAGACAGGCAAGACTAAACTTTAGCCATCAAGTTGCACATAGATGATTGTTAGATGAACTGACAGTCAGATTTGACAGCTGGTGAAAACTCACTACAAAATAGGTTGCTTCACCTACTCAAAAACCGGTCCGTGTTCATTACAAATATCCCCAATTCCCGTTGGTGTACCCTTGAAAATGGCGCATTCTAACAATGGAAAGCGCGCATGAATGTGTCATACATTCTCACAAGCAGTTAAATTTTATTTGAAAAATATGCCCCTTGACTCTTGACTATTATGAAAATTGTATGCTCCTAGTGGTGCGTGATTTTTGATTAGCCGACTCTGGAACACGGAGAATTGGGTAATTTAATTTAAAAATAATGCCCTCATGCAATGCAATATGCTTTCAGTCCATAAATTATCAAATGTCCTATAATTTGTCTTCGGAAAACAATTTTCTCCTCGATATGAGAAAGATGCTACCGCTGGAAAGATCAGTAACAAATGAGGAGAAGCGGAACGATATGAGATAAAACTGAATTTTCGGTTGAGTCCCATTGAACACTCGCCCTCTCTTAAACAGAAACCAATAAGGAATATTGATCTCTGCTCTTGAAGTTGCAGGCCACTAGCGGTTGAAGAACGGTAAATTATCATTGACCATTCGCTTGCAGCCTTTGAAATCTGGTAGTTCTGTCAAAAGTGATTGGCGCCTGTTATCTCGTTCTTCCCTTATTCGTTTTGTTCACATTTTTAATTTGTCATCTCCACTCCGTAAAATGTAGAAACTAGACAGGACTTGGACATAGACAGACTTTGTGATAAAATTAATCGCAGCAGAAAATAGTAGGGTGGGCTTATTTACTTAATCTCTCGAAGAGCTAACTTCTCTTGGAGACACTCTAGTAAGAACAAGAACAATATTTGGATGAAAACACACCAATGAATTGACTTAATTTCTGTACCGTTATAAGGTTTCCTTGTAGAACGGAAGCCAAAGAAAAATAAATGTCACCTGCAACAAATCCCTCGCTTATTTTTTAAGATAAGATCGGTGCTCGGGTTATGAGGGAAATATGGCTGGTTGTTCAATAGGAATCCAGTGGCCAGCATAATGAATAAGTGCATTGACTCACCCGCTAAAGGTCCCACGTTCAATTCGTAGACTATTCATCTTTTATTTTCCGCGGCAGCATCTCTTTCGAGTTTCCGATAATAAAGCTTTATCATCATAATTTTCTTAAGCCCGCATGTTGTACGTAAAGGGTGGCGGGGACAATGCACTCACGAGAGACCTCCAGGGCACTCGATCCCAGGTGAGATTATGGACTTGATCCCACCACCTCACCCTGGCAGTCGTGAAGGGGACATCCGAACCACGTGGTCAAACCAACGAAGAAAAGCTCTTCCGTCAGAAGAAGAAGCTGCTTAACATTGAGTTCTTGCCGAGTAGAGTGTAGATCCTCTGTACTGGTGAGAAAACAATTGCTCAGATAAATTGATTAGCTTCTGATGCAGCTACGCCTTGGATTCTTGTAGTGCCACCCAATTCTTTAATTGAATTTAGACGTGTATGACATTTCTGATCGGACATTTCTCATATGACATGATTTGCGTATTAACGCTTCAAACGCGTTCCATTGATCTTGTGATCATGTCACTGTCTGGGACATACTGTACTGAAAGCTGTGAAATTTTATGCAGAGTACATGAAATCACTAAAAGGTGATACGCTCAAATCTGGTTAACTTTACGCCTAATAAAAGTATCAGCTTCTCGGAAAATGGAGAATCGCGAGACGGTAATACAATTTCTCAAGCTGTTAGGGTTTGGTTGTACAACTTCGTTACTCGATCCTGAAACCATGTGTCGTTCATTTGTATATCACCTTATGCGGACTGAATTGCGCTCTTTCCTAAATTGAAGTGTACGAAAGATCATACTTCATCACACAGTGACAACTTCAATTTTATCGCATTTCCTAACAGATGCCGGCTACATTCCTGGTCATACACTTTACGTGAGTACGCAGCTTATTAACAAATTTGAAAGAATCAGGTGGAAAAAAACTTGAACGACACAAACAGTGAAGACAAACCTACGCGTTTTGTCCAAAATCGCCTATAATCACAATCGCAAATGATCGACATCGGCTGTTAAAGCCTGATGTTCGCCACAAAAATTTTTTTTTCTGGAACTTAACAAAATGAAATGTATTGGCTTTTGATGAGTTAATTTCATTGTCAGTCATTTCTCAACACCTCAACATCTGTTGTTTGTATTTTGTTAACTCCCAAAATGTGCCTCTAATACACTGTGATTTTATTTTCAGTAAACGTAAACGTTCAAATAAGTTTGCTTATACTCTGAACTTGTGACATAAGAACAACGAGTAACGTTAAATTTCACAACGAGTAAATACGTTCCGATTCTATCACGTACACCAACCATCAGTCCACACTTTGAACACACCCAAACTTATCAACTGTCACATGAGATTGTCATAGAAAAATGTCAACGTCAGCTGAACTACGAAGGAAAACAAATATCTTCCGAATAACCTCGCAGGCGCAGATCGACATACAAAATATTTCTTGCCAGAGCGAAAAAAAAAACTATATTCCCTCAACGAATCAACAAATTCTAAGATCTTCAGGTACTTTCCCCATCGAATCCATATGGAATGGAATGCTGTGTGCTTTAACTGATTCAGGCGAACCTACATCACAAGACTAAAAGCATTTTGCGGGCGACTGCTCAACACAATTCAAGTAAGTGTCGCGAAGACATTTCGCTTCGGCTCAAACTGTTGCACTAACTAGACCATCTGCTCTGTCAGGACTATGTCGACGTCGCGCTACGAGCGTTTGAGTACAAATCACAAGAACGAACCCTTTCAAAATGACGAAGAAATCGAGTTGGACGGCGGACATAAGTTGGAGGCGGCTGCATACAATCCAGCGCAATCGAAAATCATGCAGCTGGCCATCGGAACGCTTGCCATGATTCTTCTGTATCTCTCGCTATCCATATGTTTGACGTTCTATCAAGGTGAGCTTCTAAAGGTGAGGTTTTCGGGCTGGATTGGCGTTTCTCGCGGGACCTTAACGAACTGTACTTTCAGCAAATGAAATTCCCCCTCACAATCGTCGCGTATCATCTGGTGGTCAAATTCATCATGTCAGTGTGTGTACGGAGTGTGCTGCGTGTGATGAATGGGAAAGTACGCGTGCAACTTGACTGGAAAACCTCGGTGCGAAAAATGGCGCCCACGGGAATCGCCAGCGGCATCGACATCGGTTTTTCCAGTTGGGGTCTCCAACTGGTTAAGATATCGCTTTACACAATGACGAAGTCATCCACAATAATCTTCATCCTGATTTTCGCCATCCTCCTGGGTCTGGAGAAGAAGGTTCTTTGCTGTTGTTTGAAGCAGACTGAGACTGAAATTTGTGCTTTCTTTAGAGTTGGACGCTGATGGGGATTGTGATAATGATTGCCACCGGCCTCTCTATGTTTACCTACAAAGCGGAGCAGTTTGACGCGAAGGGCTTCACGTTTCTCCTGGTTGCATCACTCAGCAGCGGTATCCGATGGACCCTGGCGCAGTTTGTCATGCAGAAGTCCAAACTTGGGTTGCACAACCCAGTGGATATGATCTACCACATGCAGCCATGGATGATTCTGTCGGTTCTGCCATTCACAATCGTTTTTGAGGGTAAGTTGTGGGCGCTGTTGGAAAGGCAGACTTGCACTGACACTGCTCATTGTAGGTAAGCGCTTGATGAACGTGTGGTATTTGCTGCCTACGTACTCCAGTTCTGCTATCTCATTGGTGATGCTGAAAGTGACTGCGGGCGCTGTCCTGGCGTTCTTCATGGAGCTCAGCGAGTTCTTGGTCTTGTCAAAAACATCCAGTCTGACCTTATCTATTGCTGGTATATTTAAGGTGAGTTCCGTTCAGATAACGGCGTTGTAAACAAAAGCGGCAAACGATTGCTCATCGAGTGTGTTTAGTCATGACATGATAAGAAAGCCTGCGGCAAGATAAGAGCTATTCCGCACCATTATGTGGGCACCGTAAGAGCCATTAAGTGATTAAGTTTCTTGAAGTCTTGTGGGTGTGCTTGGTTGACCCTTAACTGCGCAATCTGTCAATCAGTGCACATGGGAATAGTTCTGTAATCCCTCGCACAATTGCCTTAAGAGTCCGATCCGACATTAATTGCAGACCGATAAAGTTTCTTGAGGACTCAGTGCTTAAACCAAGTTAATGGGATGTTCCCAGATAAGTTGTTGACGCTAAAGTTGTTGTTCATGTTAGGAAGGGTTCAGGTTCAGTCATGGGTGGAAGAAACATGCGATTTTTCGGTGGACGAAAAAAAGTTTCGCTTGCAATACATGACGTGATGCAATTATCTATAAACAGTCCCTCCGCCATATTAGGTATTCACTTTTGATGTTTTTATCTTATAGATTGAGCACAGTGCTGTTGCTAGTTGGTGACACTGATTCATTGCGTGATGCCTGGCACTCGTTTTAACAATTTGGAAAAGTATTCAGGCAGAACATTGACGTCCTATCAGATGAACAAGCCGAAGAATTTGCTAACAACTGTATCTGATCGAAAAAAAACTCTACAGAATGACGAGAAAATAAGGCTTTTGCAAATTAGTCCAGTCTAGTTAAATCAAAAAGTTCAGATGGACGTCACAACCTTCTTTTACTTCTTATTGTTGCGCTACAGTCCGGGGTAGACTTAGACGTCAACCAACACGCATCTCCAACCAGCACGTCCTCTCTTGCATTGTCCCAGAGTCCGGACGGAGCAGTGGTTTCTCTAAATGCCCTAGCCATCTTAAGCGTTGTATCCGAAGGCGTTTGATAAGGCGCATGTCGCGTCTCTGTAAAACCCATAGAGTTCGTCATTAAATCTTCTCCTCCAAATGCCATCAACGCAAACACGACCAAAAATTTCATGCAAAACTTTTCTCTTGAAAAGACTAAGGACTAAAGGAGTTGACACACTGTCTCCTCGTGGCGCCCCCTGGATAGCCGTCAGAACATCCGTTGTGTGGTGAACCAATGCATGCAGCGAACCCCTCTACCCGAGCGTTAAATAATGAGTCTGGATTACCAGTATGTGAGTTGTCCCACACCACATAAAACAATCAAGTTCAGAGACAGCAACATGCCGCTGAGCAACATCTCCCATGTGCGGAGACTGCCACACATGCAAAAAAAGGAGAAACAATGGACCAGTAGGCATCTATATGGCATATGGGATTTCTTTCTCTCTCTCTCTCTTTAAATTATCCATCCACGTGCGCTGTCACAAATTTGGTGAGCAAAATCTCTCCAACATACAAGGACGAATAATTTTAAAAACATGGATGTAAAACACGAAAGTGCAGAGCAGGACATTATAGCCGACTACTCAATCAATGGAGCTGTAAGGCCTCTCTGTCATAGTCCGGCATGATCAGTCAAAAATATTGCTGCTGTTACTTCTCTTGATTCAAATTAATTGAATGTGTCGTACACCGAACTTTGGTATATTTTGCGTTGGGTTTTGCATCTGCATCCCCATTATAACTATTTATTCATATTTAGCGCAACTTTTGAAGTCTGCTCATCACCACTAATAGAAACGCCGTAGATACGATAGATTCTTGGGTGTTAAAATAACAGACAACACAGAGGGATTTTTCGAATAACTTTGTTTACACTGATGACCCACAATTCTCACACGATGGGTAAACAGACAAAAATTCCCTCATAAGGGGCTCAGAGAATCCACAAGTAATCGAAGAGGTGTCGTTGCATCCAGACAAAGTTACGTATTTCTACGAATGGGGCAACGGACAGTCAATTCGGGCTATTACCGGCAATCGAAAACTATGACATGAACAGATCCAACAAGACGGGGAAACAAGCCCTGTTATACGACCAACTATGACTTTGTTGCGTAAGAAGTTTCCTGGCGTTATAATTTCTCGGTTTTTGCGACGTTTTTTGTCCACCGGGATCCTGGGATTTGATACCGTTTGTTGTGGGGCTACGTAAAAGACCGTACTTATGCGAATAATTCACGGGCTCTAGATGCATTACAGAACAATGTTGTCCTCATCACCTCATAGGAATTGAATGTTGCGAGTCTTACCAAAATTATCTGAATGTCTGCCACACTGCCACACTCAAAGGTACAGTCCAAACTTTATAATATGTACCAAAACGAAAAATTGAATGACCCCATATTCCGCGCCATAGGTACGCGCTGCGCTATACATAACACGTCAAAGGGTTTCAAGGGCGCTAGAATAATAGCTCTTTTGATCAGCCACGTTGCTCTTATTCGCTTGGACTTGTCTTGGTCCCGGGACACCACAGGATCATGGGAAACGAAATTGCCGAAGCCTAAAAATTAGAAAACTGTATTAGACCGTAAAAGAATTTTGATGGTGAAAATCTTCAAATTGAAAGCAATGTTTTTTAATGTAAAATGGGTCCGACGCCATTACAGGGTCTACCCCAAAACAATTTTATTTTCCTTACTTATGTTCCATAACGCGTTAAGATGAATCCTTATCCATCCTCAAATCATTATTATCATTATGATGAGCTTGCTAGGGAAGGTTGGGGCCCGAACCCACCTTGAGACCCTTGGGACTACCCACATTTTTCGTAAGGCCTTTCGTTGAGGGTTTGGTATTCCCACAGCACAACTAGAAATGGCATGACTCTCCAGAATATAGGCAGACTAAGTGTAGCTCCTAAACATCAGCAAGAAATCCACTCCTTTTTTGTTATCTCTAGACGCGTACAAACGGAACACTTTACCTAAGCGCTTAAGTGTGCTTGGGCTTAGTTTTAGTGCCATCACTGAACCCAAGCACATTTAAGCGACGCCTGTGGTGAAGGTGAAGACACTGCAGAGCACTTTCTCAATCAATGTCCCGCCTTTGCTAGAATCAGGTGGCAGCTGTTGGGTGCTGAAGTGATGGGAGCTGAAAACCTAGGCTCTCTATCACAGAAGCGCTTGCTGGTCTTCCTTCTGAAGACCAAGAATTTACATTAAATGTAGATTACTGCCTGGTAGTATAATGGAGCAGTTTTCGAGTCTGAGGACTGCAGTGCAGTGTTTCCCAAACTCAAAAAAAAAAAATCCTAATCGTCCAAGTTTTTAGGACACAAAGGCAGAAGAAGGTGCCGACTTTCCTCTTCCTTTCTCCTTTCGACAATCCAATAAAAGTTCAAAAATTCCCTATTCCGAAAATTTACCTCGAATGTGGCAAAAACGTTCCCCTTTTCATGTCATAATAAGCAAATCCAATCTCTCTTCTCTAATCGCTTAATTCAGAGCCACATAATAAAATAATTTGTTTTTGTTTTCCAGGACATCTGTCAGCTGGCACTAGCAGTAGAGTTCAATGACGATCGGCTGTCTCTGATGAACGTGCTTGGGTTTATTGTGTGCCTCGGGGGCATCTGCTGTCACGTGGGGCACAAGTATTCCACACTGACTCTGCAAAAACTCGACGAAACCACCTTCGATGACGACACCAATGAGAACGGCCGCGACAACACAACACTGCCGTTAACATTCCATAAGTCCGGTCAAAGCATTCCACTGCTCGAGAACTCCGACTCGGACGCGTCCAACGATCCAGACGACCAGAATGCATCCGACGTAATATTCGACGTCCTAAAACGACGAGAAGCCACTCAAAGATAGTGCGATCGCATTTAAACTGAAGGTTGCATCCCCTTAAGTTTTTAATTACTCTTAAGTGTTTCTACCTTAACCTTAAGCAAAATTGCGTGAAACAAACAAACAGACGAAAGAACAGAAAAAAACAGTGTGTGTCAAAGAATTCCTCGAAATGCTGTGATTGTATGAAAAGCACAAACCCGCACTCTCACTCACAATCCAACAACACATCTATGTACGTAAGCAGCGCAACAGGAAACAATGAAACTCTGGGTGGATGATGATGACGCTGGCCCTTGGTTCGTCAGCAGATGAATAAACTGAAACTCTCAATTCAAGACCGGCCCGTCGGGCCCTCTCGACCCCGAGTACGGGCTGACAATGATATATCCTTGTGCTGCACACTTCTTCGAAGAATGGTTATTCTTATTTTTTTTTTCTTGTTTTTCTTTTGTTTCGTTTGTTGTTGTTGTAAGCTTTATTTAATTCTTGTATAGGTGGTGTGATAGGACGGTAGTTTTGTTGTTCAACACAACTCTTGAATTACGCTGTATACATACAAGTGACGCTAGTTAGATAATCTAATATCACGTTTACAGACTTAACATACACTTTACATCTACTACTTAATTTTAACCGAAATTTACTGTAAATTAATGCTGTTTGTAAACTATTTTTTTTTGGAAAACTAAATGTAATATATATATATACATTCCTGAATGTAAAAAAAACGATTTTATTTTTGAGGATTCGATTGATTGACTCACTGTTGTTGATAAACTCTGCCAAGCTTTCGAATTTGAATATTTGGGGCGCGTTTTTCGCTGACTTTAATATAAAAATTTAAGGACTCTAATTACATCCGTTACTTTTGAGGTGGTTGGAAAGCGAGTAGCTATTCTAATTTTGAAGAAGTTGTCTGCCATTCCTCCATCTTGCCTGCAAACACCTCTTATTACATTTGCACTATAAATGCAGGAATTATTTTCAAATCCTTATGTTGGCGTTGCTACTTTTTCAGCTATAAAAATAATTGCTATAGTATCATATCATTGTGGTCGCCGTGGCGTAGTGGGTAAGTGCGCCAACACACACACACACCGAAGGTATAGTTTTGTTTCTCAAACGGAACATCGCGAATTTTTTCACGTCACTACCTCTTTCGAGTTGTTGACCACCCTCAGGGAGTATCAATTGTCTATGAAAGGCTTCTAAAATCTCGCCGTTTGAAGTCAGCATAAAAACTGCAGGTCCCTCCTATTCGTGAGAGAACAGTAGCACGCGCAACACGACTAGTTGTTCTAGAAGCTAGGCCCTGGTCCCTTGGGGGCTATAGTATCATATCTCCTCATATTAAAAAATGCAGATACGTAGGTTGCCTTTTATATTTCGGGATTGGGCAACCCTAGTGTTGCAATTTGGCAACTGCCAGCTCTATCGTAAAGTTTGACATTTTTGAGGTTATACGTACTCAGACCGTTTTGACATACGAGCGCTATTTGTGTTGTGTACAGTAACTTAAAAGATTCATCTCGCCCAACAAAGGGAATTAAATCGTGAAAATTTGAGTGCGATTATTTTTTACAACTTTCGACGTTGACTAACTCAACAACAGTGCATCAATGAACTTAATTCAATTTTTGGCGATGAAGCTCCATCAAGGACCAGTGTTTATCGATGGTACTCCAAGAAAAATTTCGTGAAGGCCATCCAAAATCAGTTGTTGTTCCGGAAACCATTGATGCCGTGCGCCAACTGACATTTCAAGATCGTCATGTGACCTCTCGTGAGATTGAGACAACCTAGGCATTAGTGGGACCAGCATACATTCAATATTGCATGAACATTTGACCGTCAAAAAAATTTGTTTGCGTTGGATAATTGGATTCCACACAATTTGTCAATCGCTCAAAAAACGGCTCGTGTCGATTGATCGAAAGAAATGCTCCAAAAATACGATCGCGGTGCTTCGAAACACGTCTATGACATTGTGACGGGTGATGAATCGTAGATTTATGCGTATGAGGCCGAAAGTAAGCAGCAGTCGACTGTATGGGTGTTTCAAAATGAGCCAAATCCAACAAAAGTTGCTCGCGCACGAAGCACTTCCAAGCAAATGGTCGCAACCGTACTACTAGAACAACCATTTGTTTGCCAGTTGTCTTCCAAAAAATCAGGAAAACCAACCGCCGAAGACGGATCACTCTTCACCAAGACAATGCTATATCTCCCACATCGGCTCAAACAACCGCATTTTTATGCACTCAAGACATCGATTTGATGAGTCATCGGCCGTATAGTCCTGACTTGGCACCGAAGGCCTTCTTTTTATTCCCGTACGTAAAAAATAAAATGAGTGGTCAACGTTTTTCGACAACTGAAAAAGCGGTTGATGTGTTTAGAATGCATGTTTTGGAGATACCTCAATCAGAGTCGCAAAAGTCCTTCCTTCGGCAATTGGTTCAAACGCATGCAAAAGTGTATAGATCTTAATGGGGAATATTTTGAAAAACAATAAAGCTATTTTCAATGATTAATATTTGTTTTTGTTCTCTAATCCCGAAGTAAGTAATTCGGTCCGAGTTTTGTCTTAAACATTTTTTTATGAAAAAAATGTAAAGAAATTATCACTCAAAGTATTGTCTGTCTGTAACGACTGTTTTTTTCCCTCTCTCTGGTAGTTTTCAAATATCAAATTTAAAATCTAAAATTAGTCCTCTATGGCATCGCTACAGTCACTTCGGACCGAGCGTTATCGTGTCGCATGCCTTGTGGCCCCTTTTAGTCCTTTCGACCGTTTTTTACCCAATGCACAGCTTAAACGCATTCGTTGTAGTTGATAACGTTAGCCATAAATAGTTTCATCTGGTTTTATCAGCCTGTAGTTCACCACATCCATCTGGTCCATCTGGTGTGCAGAGTATGACCTTTCTGTCATAGATGTTTTTATGGCTTCGATGTATGTACATGACGATGAAACGGGTTCTCCTGACTTTGCATAGTACACAAGTTTCATCTCCAGTTACGATTCGGTGCAAAAATCCCATCATTTCATGTCGTTTTCGAGGTTAAAAGTCGCTTTTTGACATCTCTCGGTTTCAAAGCGTATAACACTCAATTTCCTTGCTTCGCAGTAGATCTAAATTACTTGGTTTAGGTAGGGCTTCGAAACCCAAACTGCACAAACACAGGTGAATGTCAGACTAGGCAGGGGACTGCTCAGGATCCAGACAGGTATCCTGGAGCTAGGTAGACCTATGTTCTTCTCTTTTCGGGTTTTCTTCTTTCTTTTCCGGGTGGGTGCGTCCCAACCTGCCATTTCCTTTAAAGAGTATTCGCCTCCATAAAATCCTTAACGGATGGTCATATTCTGCATGGAAGTCTGCATGGAAACCTCAATGTTGTCAACGCTCTATGACGGCCCTGAGGTTGTATTCCTGCAGCCCAATTCAACCTCAGTCGCAATCGCAGTCCCCATCGGAACCGACTTTCGTCGTAACATCGTACTCCTAGTCGGCTAAGGTTTAAAGCGAACGTGCCGGAACTTGCTCCTTTTCAGGTCATAAACTGCAACTGGAATAAGAAGTTGTGGAATCACTTCGCAGATTTCACTTATTCTTCCTCTCAGTAAGTTAAAAAAACGAATTGCAAGCAAGTGCTGCTTCAGATGATGCTCAGAACCTGGATAAATCAAAACTTATCACCGCAAAGAGCACCGCCTTGGCGCAGTTATTCCCTTCGGGTGCGTTTAATTGAAAACCATAAAGTCATAAACAAAAAGAATCTGCATCACCTCCACACTTTGCCCACCGGATGACACGAGTGCAGTCGTTTGACTTCTAGGTTGATAAATATGACCAAGACCCGAAACTCCCTGAGGGTACAAACCGCCTCAATCCTCGGAAGCACTCGAATCACCTAAAACGTGGGACACATTGAAGCGTCTTCTCTCAACTGGAAAACTGATTTAATTTGGGGAAGTGGAAAGGTGCAATTTGTGTTTTTAAACATTTAACTTTTAACGCAACGTCGTATGGCAACTGTAGAAGAAAAAAAAGTCAATGAAAAAATTCTTGCACCACACACCACACCATCACGGCATAAATACTGCTACCTCGTTCTGGCTTAGAAAAGTGCAAGCCAGCTGATCGGTTGAACGAACCGAAGTCTCCAAAGTCAAATACTTTTCTGATATAAATACGTTGACCTTCACTGGCAGCGGCGATTGGAATAAAGACAGTTACAATTGTGGCAGTTGAATTTTATTTTAACGACTACAAAACCGAACTCAATTCTTGAAATAACGCAACAGAAATTCTCCTCAACGGAGATGGCACAATTGAAGAAGGACTCAAGATGCGTTTAAAGAGTCCAATTAGGGACAGCTGTGAGAAGATTGCCGTTCCCAAGGCGTGTTTGTTGTGTCCTTTCGTTTAGGAACTGTATTTTGTGATGTTGACTATTTCATTCAATCAGGGCTCTAGCAATGTGTGCCGCCTAGGGCGCCTTGCTTCAACTTGAGTGAAAGTCAGAGATCCTATAACTAAAAATGAGGCAATTACTCGGCGGATGAATATTTTGAATTAAAATGAACAATCTGCGGATGGGCAAAGCTTAAGAGAAATCTTTTTCGTTAACCCAGATTTATATTTTTGTTCCGCTTGTTTCCGCCCGGGCGCCATTCCACCCTCTCACGTCAGAACAGCATTAGGCTGACAACAAAGTGCTCTGCGGCCAACTTCGTCCTCAACCGTTTGCAAAATTGACATTGTCCTCACAAAGAACAAATCATAACCACAATATCCACCGGTTGAACGCAAAAGAGAACGGCAGGGATATTAGGGAGATAATGCAAAAGTATATAATATCTGGAGCCACCCACAGTCGGGCAGACTCCATCACGGATTCGAATGAAAGCACAGACAAGGAACTGAAAAGAACCGGTCACTTAAAACTTCTTAATGAGAATTCTTCGCCCGGTAGTTGAACCGTTGTAAGACTGTAGTCATCTTCATTACACCCATCGCAGATATTTATCTTTATGCTTCGCAGCGATGTCTGAGGAAATGATTATCCAAGGATATTAAATATTTACACTCATTCTTGCGTGCAGATTATCATCAATGTTATCCGGGTTTTGTGCTTTTCAATACGGTGTGTAAGAAGGAATCTGTCATTTTGGAGAGGCAACTTTGTGAGATAACATGGCGCGTGTGACTTAGTTTGAGTCATCTACAGCACAAAACGCTTGTTTTGAGAGACATTCTGATTCTAATTAAGTGTTGGCAGGAAACACGCCTCTGGGGAGCAGATTTAGAATGAAGCCCCCAGAGACTACATTCAATTGCTTATTGACGCGTAAAATGATGCCTCGCAGCAGTCTCAAGGAGCTCAAGGGACATTTTACTCTGATAAAAGTCGACGGCGTGTGTCTCTATTATTTACCAAGCAAGTATTTATATTAAAGCTGTCTGACTTCACTGACCGGGTATTTAACGTGCCGCTTATCTGCATCCAACATTTTTGCTTATATTACTGACCAGGAGAACTAATTGATTGCCAATACTGTTGGAACTACCACCAGTATGATATCTGTATTTTCGATGGAATTTTCGAGCTTTGCGTGCACCAAAGGATTTGATGGGATGGCGGCAGATAGAATTGACTGTTCTGCGTTGTTCTAGTGGTACGGTTGCGACATGTCCAGTTTTTCCGACCATTTGCTTGGAAGTGCTTCGTGCGCTAGCAACTTTTGTTGGATTTGGCTCATTTTGAAACATCCATACAGTCGACTTCTGTTTACTTTCAGGCTCATACGCATAAATCTACGATTCATCACCTGTCACGATGTCATAGACGTGTTTCGAAGCACCGCGATCGTTTTTTTGGAGCATACCTTTCGACCAATCGACACGAGCCTTTTTTTTAACGATTGACAAATTGTGTGGGATCCAATTATCCAACTCGAACAATTTTTTTTGACGGTCAAATGTTTTAAATGTATGCTGTCTTCACTAATGCCTAAGGTTGTCCCGCGATAGGTCACATGACGATCGTGAAATATCAGTTGGCGCACAGCATCTATGGTTTCCGGAACAACAACTGATTTTGGACGCCCTTCACGAAATTCGTCTTGGAGTACCATCGATAAACGCTGGTCCTTGATGGAACTTCATTGCCAAAAATTGAATTAAGTTCATCGATACACTTTTGTTGAGTTAAATCACGTCGAATTGTAATAAATATTCGCACGAACATTTTCACGATTTAATTCCATTTTTTGGGCGAGATGAATCTTTTAAGTTACTGTACACAACACAAAAAGCGCTCGTATGTCAAAACGTTCTGAGTACGTATAACCTAAAAATTTTAACCTTTACGATAAAGCTGGCAGTTGCCAGATTGCAACACTAGGGTTGCCCAATCCTGAAATATAAAAGGCAACCTTCGTATGCCATAGAACTCAGACCACAGTGTTCGCCGCAATTTTTTGTCATTCACTCAAACCATGTTGCTTCCAACAAGCATGCATTTACAATTAATTTAGGGGCATCTAACCGTTGAGAAACGTAAATGGATGTATCAAATGCTTAAACGAAACCATTTTTACGTGAGTAAGACCTGCACGTTCCTAGATTTCATAGATGGTGATGATCTTTCCTTTGAATGATACATTCTGCATATGATACATATAAGATTCCGATACCGATCTGTATGCATAAAAGATTTTTTGAGTATGTGCTAACATTCGCTTTCTTATTTGCACTAAATCTGTTAGTGATTGGAACGAGTGGAACATCTAGTCTTCATAGCAAGAATAGCTTTATCCTGCAGAAAATATTAAAATACCTGTTGCCTATTGCAGGACAATATGTAGCTGTAGCCTTGTTTCATCTCAGAGTTTAAATTTTTTCAAAATCCACACCAAAATGTGTTCAAAAACTTCACCTGACAAATGTGCTTCCGAAAGGCACTCCCAACGTCTCATTAGCTAGGAAGGTGGTGGCCATAGTTTCTATGGATTCAGAAATCCGATCTACATTGACTACCTTGATGACGGCAACACATTCACAGCACTAAGCAAGATTATAATCCCGATTGGAGGTCGAGTAGCGAAAAATATGTCTCCCAAAATAACGGCCAACCAGCTCACAATTCCGCTCCGTCGTCGCCACTGCCACGTTGATTAAATAAGGCTACGAATTGCTGCCCCCAACGAGTACTTCAGGTTTGGTCTAGTGCGATTTCTTTTTGTTTACAAATCCAAAAAAGTCACTCGGTGGGCAAAGATTTTAATCGAATAAGTAGGTTGAAGTGTAATTTGCAAAATAAATTGCTACTTTCTAAAAATTTTAATTTTTCTTTTGAAGCATATGTACACATCGTACCGCATTTTCCTTCACTTAGCTTTCTATCAAAATACGACATTCTCATCCAAGTTTCGAATAAAAGTCACCACAAAGGAAACACAAAGGAGCGGAAGAAGGAAAGAAAAAAAAATCCAAATTGGCTGAATGACTTCGGTCTACAAACATCTCCCGTATCCATAAGAGAACACAACTCTTGAAGAATTAAAAACTTTTTAAAAGTTGGCAAACATGACTTTAAACTTCACAGCCAACAGACAGGAATAGCACAGGGCATCAGAGAAGAGCAAGTAATTCTTCTCGTGCAGCAAAAACCTGATGATTGCTGCGAATTGGTCTTCCCACGGCAGCTGGAGGAACTCTTTGCGAAATCTCTGATACAAACTTTTGTCACATGGATACAAAAAGTACTGTACATTCATTTATGTACACTTGACTGAGTTTATGTGGCTTAAGAGCTTGAGTTTTTGGGGGGAAGGACACTTTAATGTAGACGCTATGTGAAGGATGAAGAAGACACAACGTCTACGTTAAGTCTTGAAAAGAATGTGTGAAGTGAAGTTATGATTCCAACAGGCAAAGTTAAAATAAAGGCCAGAAGTTGGAGGAAATTTTCGTTTAGATAAGAATTTCACGTAGAGGACACATGCCAGGAGACGGATTGTGAAAAAGTTACATATGTGGAGAAAAGGTGTGCGTGTGCGTATTTGTTGGTAAAAAAATAATTTTAAAGCATAAATAATTGTTTCATAGGACTTTGGCTTTTTGCCTTGTGTGGGTTTGAAGGTGATTTGCATCTGCATGCTACCCAAACATGTCTGCTAGGTTTCAGAGTTCCTTCCATTTCACGAAAACCTGTATTGATTGTAGTGTCTTTAGAGCTTTAGTCTATAAGGGACCAGGACATACTTTCTTATCAGCTCGTATGCCCACAGTACATTGTCGGCTCTGAACAGCGAAATTTAACCTAGCCTTCATAGACTATCAGAACCTTTTGAAAGTTGCCAGCATTTCGAAGGGGGAAGGAGAGGAATGCTAAATGAATGATCAGGCCAGCATTCAGCGTGTTAGTCGACGAACCTACGCACTATACCACGGGGACCACGAATACATTCGTTACCCAGACATAATTTGTCGCATCATCGCTGTGGCATAGGTCATGTGATCGTATTCTAGCCTGTAGAATTTTTAAATCGGTTCCATTGTTTTAACACTATAAACGACGTCCTTGGTTAAGATGCAGCAGCCAAGCAGCGAGAGGTGTCTCAACCAAATTGTTGTACGAAGCGGAAGGGATCTAGTAAGAGACTGTTATAGTGGAGAGTCATAACGGTTGGCCTACCACTGGCAACAGCGCCTTCTAAAGAAGGAGAATAATAATTAATCTATTGGCAATGATGACCCACTTTTAAAGCCTGTGGATGAGGGGACTTTCAGAATTATTTAAAACCCAAACTTCGAATTTTAAGAACGAATAGCTGAACAGTTTAGAAATTTTAAAAAGTGTCTTTAAATGATATTCTTTCTTTCGTAAAAAATGTAAAATGAACCAGAGTGGGGCAAAATAATGTTTCTCTTTAAAAAATGCGTAAAAATGAAGGAATAAAATTCCTTCGAGTCCTTATTTGAAAGAACAAACATTGTCTTTACTTAGTTTAAGTAGCAACCTCGGTTGGCAACGCAGTACTGCCGAGTTTTCAAGAACTTTTTGACGGGTTCAGGCTATAGTTTATGGATTGATTTGCCTTACGTGCTTAAATCATTTTCAAATTTTTGACATTACACCGATGATTCGCAGTCCTCAATAAAAAAAGACCAAAGGTGTTAAATTGCTCCTCTGAGGCAACTAGTTCACATTCCGAAGATGGCCTGTAACACAGTTTGGGAGTTTGTGTCACAAGCGATGAGATTATCATGGCGCTCCATCCTGCATGAACCAGAGTTTATCTAAGTTTCAAGTCTTCAATTCCAGAAACAAAAAGTCGACTAACATGAATCTGTAACGCCCACTGTTGACTGAAACGTTGTTCCTCGGCTCATCACTTTTTCGCTATTATAACAAAAAATGCTCTACTGAATTAGCCAGTTGCATTCGTCCCTTCTTTCGCAATACTCGCTAAGAATGCCCCCCCCCCCCCCGTTAACCCCTATGCCCACCTTCGGACATACAGTTAAGTTTAGAGACTTGTTCTTCAACCGTACCTCACGAATATGGATTGCTCTTACCAGCTTAACTTCTCCCCCTCATTACAATCCACAGGCATTTAAAACCAATGCACACCGGTACCTCCTTTCCATCCCTTCCTCTATACATTCGGCCCGTGCTGTGACTTAATTCCGGTCACTTAAGGGTACTAAATAACCCCTTTACCGCGCGCCAATTATAAAAAATAAAAATCTCGAAGAAAACATGGTCCAAGGATGTCACCGCTTCACAATCTGCACCAAATTGGCCCCGAGTGGCAACTTTCTGTAAGCGCATGTGAGTTACCCTCCAAAATCTGCAAATTAAGGCTTAAAGGGTTTATTTGAAATGTCCATAAGAATGCAACTGCCCTCCGATTCTTAGCCTCATCTGAGTTAGGCTCGAACAGCAGTAACATTTGTCATCATCCGTTAGTACTCCAACTAGTATCAAGAGAGTCTCTTTATCGAGCTTGATGAAAGTGACGGATTTTGCATTCTTATACGGTGGCGGAATTTCAGGGGGTCCCATTTGTAGGTGGATAGGGAGAGCTGTGAAATATCTTCAAGATCTTGGAGCTGCATATCTTTCTTTCCTCTGCAGGGGTTTGCTCTATTGTGGGGTCAGTTTTGGGTGAATATTAGTCCTTTCTTCCGCAAGAGCATCAGCTACTTCTGATTGTCAGTTATGTCCCTGTATCCAGGCAAAAAGTTTGAAGTGATCCCATGTTTTGAGCCATGAGCTACCTTCTCGTTTTGGGTCAAGAGCGGCAATCGGGGGGCCTAATTTTTGTAATAGATTTTGCCCACCAATAATATAGCAACATTAGTTCAATTTTTCCTATTTCATTGGAAACCAGGACCTCCACTTGAAGGCTACGTTTGTGTAGTGTAGTCCGCAGGGTCTTTATGTGAATCCACGCTGCGCACATTTAGCTCAGAAGATATACAAATTGTGTCTCAATCTGCATTCATGTCTCTCAGTAAAAAAAACCGAGCAAAATCGGAGTATACTGAACTACTAGAGCAAACTGTAGACTGCGACACCCTGCATTATTAACAACTAAACCAGAGCTGCTCTAATTTCATTTCCTTACAACTAGCACACAAAGGTGCCTTTTCTAAGAACATGTCCCAAAAGCGTAAACACAATCCGTTTCACTGCGCGCACAAATAGAACTTACTCCCGCCACTCCTCAAAAGTACAATTCGTTGCCACGTCTAATTTCAATATCCGCCATCTCGACGCACAGCAGTCCTTGTCTGTATAACTGAATTGTGTCTACGGAGCAGCACAATTTGCTGTCACAGGTAAGCGAAAGGATACATCAGTGTCATTCCCCGTGTCACCCTCACTTAAGCCGTGTGCCAGCGCCAGTGTAGTGCACCGCATTATTAATGTGCCTGGGGTCACGTGCGTGTGTGCGCCCTAATACTCCGCAATCATTCAATGTCCTTTCGGTTTCGTTTGACCCTCCTTTTGGGCGCTTCTGATACGTCACCTCTGCCGTTTCAGTCTGTTTTCTGAATTCGTCTCACACATAGATCATCTGAATGGTTAATGGCGGGTCTATTGCGGGTTAATGACGGCAGTCCGTATTGAGGTTTTGCGATTTGTTGCTGGCGGGCTTGATTTCTTTTGCAGTCCCTCGCGGCCGACTCATTTATTTCAAAATCAACACACCTACCCGTTCGTTCTCAGACATTGTTCATCTGCAGGGAATGCCCATCGGATTGACGTTAAATTCAATAAATCAGCCTCCCACAGGAGCTGAGTGATATGAGCAATTCCCGACGACTGGTCCCCTCATTTGGTTCGATAATAACCGTTTCCATCGATTCGAAAGAAATGAAGTGTAAGCGGGTTATGGGAGCAGTGCTCGGCTTGGTCGGACTCTCTGTTGACGTATGAGAACTGTTATGAAAGGGTCCGTTTCCCATTACTATGGCCAGTTTGCGGCAGATTGCGGTGAGCCGTACGGAGTTTAGCAGGACATTATCAATCTCGATTGAGAAAGAGATACTATTAAGGATATTTTTTGGGTTATATTGGAATCAATAAATTACCGTTATGGTTCAATGTAATGAATTATGATTTGGTTTCGGTTTTATGCAACCGTGGCAGGAGGTTGAATCAATTTTCGGCACGGTCCCATGAGCAATCGGGATGTGTATGCCTGTTAGAAAAAATTGTATCGCCTTTGATGTGGTTCATTGGATGATTTTTGTGCTGAAAATGATGCGCTCTAGGTCGAATTGACATGCGTAAGGTGTTGGTACTTCCAAATTGGTGGGCGACATGGCTTTATCTATTCTGTTAGGCCTTCTCCATCCGATAAGCTTAAGTGAACACATGCAATTTTCGTAAAATCGGTAAGAGACGTTCGAATAGGATGTCATGTGCTCTTCGTCACTTTTTGAAAGGTCGTACAAAAAAACTTCACATGTGTGCATCTGGCCGTAGGTCGAACACAACGGATAATGACTTAAATAGTCTTCATGCCATGAAATCAGTCTCCCACAAAAAGCTCACAGTGGTGCGCCATTTTTAAGTTCAGAAAAACGTGAAATAAAATCAAATTACCCCCCACCTCCTTCCAGGTAACCCCTATTGGGGTCACAAACAAAAGGAAAACTGGTTAAAAATACCCCCAAATACCCCGTTTTTAACATCCCCAGCGAAGGGGACTTGACATAATTATGAAGTCACGACAGCGAGTGGAATATAATCCCTCCATGTATCCGCCTTTAGTTCACGAAATTGCACACAAAAAAAGAAAAACAAAAAACAAAAAACAAAAAAAAAATCCCTCCTCATATAGCCACAAGAAAATGAAATGAAATGAAATGGCTTTTGAAAGTTAAATTCCTCGTCAGATATGCACTTATCCGCGTCCGCTTCGGGAGAGGGCTTCAGGTTAAATGCTCGAAAGGATTTAATTTATTTGGTTGAAGTGCTGGCGAGGAATGCAGAGGCGTTCCAGCTGAATACTTAAAAAGGCAACTGTTTGCGCTATGGCTTAAGGGGATGTCGAGTGACAGAGGATCAGGATTCTGATGAAAGAGGCGAATATGAGCAAACATGCTCTCATTATATTCCGGCGTTCTGTTGCGTGAAATGAATGACAACGACGTGAGCTTTGTGATATATATACATTTAATTCGCATTACTGTTTTAGCTGCAAACGTTGTGTGCGCGCTTTTCATTGGCTTAAAGCGGACACAAGTGACTGCCCACTTATAACTTGATCTGTCTTTCATTAATCACGTCCTTTTGGGAACCTGTTTTATTTGTATTTATATAGACAGACAAAAAAAATGGATTGTGGCTTGAATTTCACATACATACTCTCTCACTCTCTTCGGTATGTTCACGAATAAACAGTTTTTTACTG
Organism: Eristalinus sepulchralis; assembly: GCA_944738645.1. Classification (NCBI taxonomy): domain Eukaryota; kingdom Metazoa; phylum Arthropoda; class Insecta; order Diptera; family Syrphidae; genus Eristalinus; species Eristalinus sepulchralis. The sequence continues at coordinate 44,288,172 of OX122885.1, forward strand.
AGAATTTTGACATATCCAACGAATTTATGGATTGATGTCGACGTCGCTCTGCAAGTTTAGGGTCCTCCACTCGTTTAAAATTTTCTTGTGGAAGCCTTTTCCATTCTTTTATAAAAATTTTAAATTTCTAAGAACATAAGAAAATGGATTGTTTGACTTCGTTTGTATCCGATGTAAAGTAGGGTCAAAAACAGGGGAAAGAATAAAATAAATAAATAGTGTGTGAAACACGAGATTGTGGTTTCGAAGAAATCCAACACCCACCCTATAGTCCAGACCTTGCCCCTAGTGATCATGTTTCGGGATTTGAAAAAATGTCTTCATGAAAAAAAAATTTCGGATGATGAAGAACTCAAGTTGGCAATAAACGGGTATTTTGCAGAGAAAGGGGAAATACATTTTTTTGAGGGCTTAAAAAAACTTATCTCAAGATATAACAAATGCATTAATGTAAGGGGAGATTATATTAAAAAATAAAAACAATTTCAATTGAATTCGCAGTTTAATTCATATCGATACCGAGAATATATTGAACGCCCCTCGTAGCATTATCCATCTGGAGCCGGTGCGTCGCGTCCTTTTGTTTCTCAGGACCACGAGAAACTGTCGTAATCATTCTGTCTGCATCCTTTGACCAAATGACTTTTCGAATAGGTCAGAAGAGATTTGTTTTCAAATAATACCATAAACTATCAGAATCAGATCATAGCAGCAGGTATACGTAGAGGATGAAAGGGAGTATAAGCACCTGTGCATATTTGTTTTTTAATGCTAATGGATTGTAATGAAGCGGGGAAAAAGTGCTGGATGTGTGGCTAAGGAACGAGCCTTTTTAATTACAAAGATCGTCATAACGGCCGAAACAGTGATTAAGAGGGAACTGATGGGGACATTCCTTCATTCCTTCATCGTGTACTGCGGGTGAATTTTTCAAAGAAAGAAATATTACTGACTAATTAATTTGAGAAACCTTTGTAGAACAAGCGATAAAAGAGTGGCAAAGATGGGACATTGCTTCGGTGTTCTGAAGAGTCTAAAGGTTCACCGCAAAATCTCCTATAAATTTTATTGCACACGTCTAAATTTTATTCAGTGGATGCAAGGAGGTTTTGGGCTTACAAGGCAATATGGAAGCTTAAGGCGAAAGTAGAACAATCAAAAGAGGTAGAGGAAGCTTTTCAATATGAAGCTACAACCTACGAGGGGCCAGGGCCCCTACTCGTGTTGTACGTGCTAACAGTTAGTACTCTTCAAGTGCTGTCAGCAACCCGAAAGAGGTGGTGACCTGAAAAATTCGAGCTGTACAAACTGGGAATCGAGCCTGGACCTTCGGCATTTGAGTCGACGCACTTAACCACTGCGCCACGAAAGAGCTCTTTCTTGACCTTAAATATGCGATCGTTCCAATTTTGGTTTGAGACGATGCACATACCGAGCATGTGTCTACCTGCCCCCTTATCCAGTCTAGTTTCCGAACCGCTGGTGAACAGGGCTCCACTTTGATTCATGATAGACCATCTTCTTCAGTTCGAAATTAAATCATAAAGTTTTCTGCGCTGCACCCCGGGTTAATTAATTAACTAATTAAATTGTAAAATGACCTTTCCACTTGCTGTATGTGGTTTCAACTGAAGACATCGATTGTTGCCTTATTCCAAAGGCTCGGATTTCAAGACTCTTCCGAAGGAGATGTCTGTTTATCAAGATGATCCAGACTTGCTAAGCATGCGTTCTACTTGACGCATGCCGTCAACTGAACTTTGTCGTTGAGTGTTTTCCTCAAGATATCAATGACACAAACAAAAGTACGTATTTACGCTACTTTTCTCTCGAGTATGTCAATAACTTCTTAATCGCTGTCAACAGTGCCCATACCTCCAGCCATGTAACAGGGTCGGCATTAGAGTATTAGAGAGACTCAATATAGAGAAAGGTCATATTACTCAATTGTTACTTCAGGCCAATGATACAGCGTCAGCTTACCTCGATCGTGATTCATTTACCGCCAGACTCAGCTATGCCGATTTCTAATCGATGACGGCAACTGCTTCACTGCCGGCTCGTCGTGTTTGTCCAATAACTTCAATGTTGATGTTGTAGCATACCCATCAAGAGTGCTCCGACAGCCATATTTACGTTGTCAAAAAAAAAATGCCTCTCTCCTTGTTCAGAACATTCTAGACAGCTTCTATTACTCAATAGATCGGAAATAAACCTGATTGTAGGAGCAATAAATAGGCGCTGTATGGCTACAAGAGGCAAATGAAAATGAACTCAGGAAAATTTTTGTCAGATTGGCAGTTCGCCTTCCTGACCATAACAGAGTCAATTATCTATAAGGTTTGAACCCACACTGTCAATGGAGCCGATACGCGCAAACTGCCTTCTTCTTCTTCTTCGGATGGCGCTACAGTCCGGGGTGGACCTGGGCCTCAACCAACATGCCTCTCCAGCTAGCACGATCTCTTGCCAGCTGCTTCCAGTTGCGCACTCCAAGTTGGTTGAGGTCCTTTTCCACTTGTGTGCGCCATCTCAATCTAGGACGTCCTCTGTTGCGTTGTCCCTGTGGTTCGGATTCGAAGACTCTTCGGGCCGGAGCAGTGCTGTCCATCCGCTCTACATGGCCTAGCCACCTTAAGCGTTGTATCCGTAGACGCTTGACTAGGTTCATGCCGCCGTACAGCCCATACAGTTCGTGGTTGAATCTTCTCCTCCAGATGCCATCAACGCAAACAGGACCAAAAATCGCACGCAGAACTTTTCTCTCGAATAGACCAAGGGCTTCTTCATCCGCTTTTAGTAACGTCCAGGTTTCTGCGCCGTAAAGCAGGACAGGGATGATCAAGGTGTTGTACAAAGTTACTTTGGTCGTTCGGGAGAGGGCTTTATTACTCAATTGCCTCTTAAGCCCAAAGAAACAGCGATTGGCAAGAGTGATTCTGCGCTTGATTTCGGTACTGATGTTATTGTCCCTATTCACCGCGGAGCCGAGATAGACGAAGTCCTTCACTACCTCGAAACGTCTGCTGTCCATAGTGACGCTCTGTCCGAGACGTCGATGTTCTGCGTCCTTCTTTGATGACAGCATATACTTTGTTTTGCCCTCGTTTACCACCAGTCCCACTTTAGCCGCTTCCGCTTCGATGCTAGCAAACGCCTCATTGACGGCTCGCTGAGTTCGGCCGATCACGTCAATGTCATCCGCATAAGCTAGCAGTTGAACGGACTTGTGGAAGATCGTGCCTCTGGTGTTGACGTGTGAGTTACGCACGATCCCCTCAAGAATGATGTTAAAGAAGTCGCATGACAGCGCGTCGCCTTGTCTAAATCCTTTTTTGACATCGAAGGTCTCGGTGAGTTCGCTACCGACCTTGACGGAGCAGCGAGAGTTCTCCATCGTCATCCTACACAATCTGACGAGTTTGGTAGGGATGCCAAAACTAGACATGGCACTGTATAGCTCGTCTCTATGCACGCTGTCATACGCGGCCTTGAAATCGACAAATAGATGGTGGGTGTCGATTTGTACTTCTTGGGACTTCTCCAGGATTTGCCGCAGTGTGAAGATCTGGTCGATTGTGGACTTCCCAGGCCTGAAACCACACTGATAAGGACCTATCAGGTTGTTGACGAACGGTTTCAGGCGCTCACACAATACGGCAGAGAGAATCTTATACGCGATATTAAGGAGACTGATCCCTCGATAGTTGGCGCAGTCGAAGGGGTCTCCTTTCTTGTGGACCGGGCATACGATGCTGATATTCCACTCGTCGGGCATGCTCTCCTCCGACCATATCTCACAGATGAGCTGGTGCATGCACCCAACCAGCTCATCCCCAGCCGCTTTGAACAGCTCTGCGGACAGTCCGTCCGCGCCAGCAGCTTTGTTCGACTTCAGTCTCGATATTGCTATCTTGACCTCGTCGAGGTCGGGGGGACGGAATTCTTGTCCATCGTCGTCCAAATTGAGTGGAACATTCTGCCTAGCAGCGGGATTTGTGTCGTCATCGCCGTTTAGGAGTCTGCAGAAATGATCCTTCCAAATTCTCAGCACCGACTGCGACTCTACCACCAGTTGTCCATTTTGGTCCCGGCAGGCTTCAGTCCGAGGTTTGTAACCGCCAGATAACTGTTTTATCTTGCGGTAAAAATTTCGGACGTCATTCCTGCCATAGCACCTCTCTCTTTCTTTTTTCTTCTGAGAAGCCGGTTCTCTTCCCTTCTTCTCTGTTTGTAGAGCTCACAAACAGCTCTCGTCGTTCGATGCAGCGTTGCCTTGTAAGCTTCCTGTTTGGCTGCATGCGCCTGCCTGCACTCGTCGTCAAACCATGGGTTCCTCTTAGGTGGTGGCTTGAAACCCAGCACATCAGTGGCGGCCTCTTTGATGGCTTCTTGACAACGTTTCCATTTGTCTTCTATTGTTTGTGCAGGCAGCGTCGAACTTTGAGACAGTTTCAGGGAGAATCGATCGGTGAAGGCTCTAGCGATCGGCTGCGATTGTAGCTTTTCGACGTCAAACCGTTTTGGCCTGTCTCGACTCCGTTGCTCTCTCGATATCCGGGTTCTTACCTTGGCTACAACAAGGAAATGATCCGAGTCGATGTTTGCACCTCGGAAGGTTCGGACATCGAGAATACTGGAGGAGTGTCTGACGTCGATCGCAACATGATCAATCTGGTTGACGGTTGATTGATCAGGTGATCGCCAGGTCCCTTTATGAATGTTGAGGTGTGGGAACCGCGTGCTGGCCACAGAGAGATTTCGCCCCGAGGCGAAGTCCACTAGCCTGAGTCCGTTTCCGGAGGTGTTGGCGTGTAGGCTGTGTCTTCCGATGACTTTAGCAAAGACTTCTTCTCTTCCCAGCTGAGCGTTGAAATCTCCTAGAACGATCTTGGTGTCGTAGCTGGGGCAACGATCGTAAGTCCTTTCTAGGAGGTGATAGAAGTCTTCTTTACTGCTGTCATCTTTTTCCTCTGTCGGGGCGTGGGCGCATATGAGGCTTATATTTCCGAATTTAGCCTTGATGCGGATTGTTATGAGGCGTTCGCTTATGTATTGGAAGCTTAAGACTTTTTGCCTAAGTCTGCCTCGAACAACAAAACCGCATCCAAATAAGCGTTTCCCTCTCTCCCTGTAGCAGTCGCCGTGGTAAATGTCGCAGTTTCTCACTCTTCTCTTGCCCGGCCCATCCCACCGCATTTCCTGGATTGCGGTAATGTCTGCTTTATAGCAGTCCAGGGCCTCCGCAAGTTCATCGGCTGCACGTGGTCTGTTTAGGGACCTCACATTCCACGTGCAGATCCGTAAATCATTGTCCTTTGTTCGTTTGCGGGGGTCGTCAACAGTGTATCCATCCGTATCCGAGGCATTCGGTCGGTTCGTAACTTGTTGTTTTTACTGTGGCCGGGCAGTTACCCCGACGCACACCCCCAACCTGGAGGACCGGGCCCTTTTTTATACCTCTTGGGCGGAGGTCGCACTTATAGGTTTAGCAAGTTGAGTTCGGATGAACAACAACCAGTATCCGGTGGCTACCGACGCGGAGGTACTATAAGCACAGTTGATGTGTGGGAGACAGTTACAACAGCTGGGCATCGCCAGGTTGATACCAATCAGTGCCTACCCTGTTCCCACATCACCCAGCGCAAACTGCCACAGACCGTAAAAATGCCATTAACAAAGTCACGGCCTGCTTATACTTTTTCCCCCATGTCGTGAGAAGATATTGTTAAGGAACATCCTTACTCTATGTTTTGTTTTTTGGTAAAAATAAAAAAGAAGACACAATTGATTAGGGAGAAAGAGGCGGGACTACTAGTAGCTAATTAGTAAACACCTTTCTCCCAATTGAAGTAGTAAAAGCAAAATTACTTCAAATTAGTGTAACACGGATAAAAGGGCTTATCCAAACATCCTGCCCGAAAGAAGTTCCCTAAATTTTTAGAAATCCTGTGAAAAAGTATTATAGTGCAACCTTGCACCATCCGGGCTCCGCATCTGCTCCAAATAATGCACTCGTGCCAATTCCACTGAAATGTATCTTTAGGGATTTCACTTTCCGGATCAGGTTTTAGACCCTTAAAGATATTTTTTGGAATTTCGTCTCTGCCAGTAGGTGACATAGTCCCATTGCCCCATAACCTAACCTACTGTCTACAAGCAACCAAAGCTTCATCACCAGCAACTCATATTTCGGTCATTGTAAACTCACGAACTTAGAAGCCCGGATCTGTGATTTTCGAGAAGCACACTAATAATAATAAAAATAATTGAGTGGCACTACAATCCACAAGGGACCAAGGGCCGAGCTTCTACACCAACTACTCGTGTTGCGCATGCTACTGTTCTCTCACGAGTCAAAGGGACCTACAGTTTTTTGCCGACTCCGAACGGCAAACTTTGAGAAACTTTTTCATGGGCAATTGATACCCTTTGAGTGCTGTATGCAATTCCAAAGAGGTGTTGCCGTGAAAAAACGCAACGTTCGGGAAGCGATCATAAACCTTCTGCGTGGTGGTCGACGCACTTACCCACTACGCCACTGCGACCACAGAAGCACACTACGAGTAATAGTGAATAATAAAAGTCTCTTCATTCATAATTTTCTTCCAAAACGTGAAAATATTCCCACCCCCATTAAACCGCCAACTTTGGAGCTATGGCAATTCTTTCTTCCGTATTCCAGTTACCGTCATTCAAAACTCTAAACATTTTATGAAATAACTGCCTGGCAAACTACTTAGAATTCCACAACATGTTACCTCAAAGGACATATGCTCGAACAAACCAGACAACGTAGTCGTAATAAAATTGATGAACAGAGTCTTTCTTTCCGTATACAACGGTAATATTCATAAATAATAAAAGTGCTCCGTCTTTGTAACAACAAATTCTCACTTTCCAGCATCCAAGTGGCAGCAGCGCTTACGAAAGATTTATCCCTTAACGCAATCGGAAGTTAACTTATATTTTTCCGTCTTTCGCAAAAAGTTTTTTTTTTCCACGACACGACACACGAAGTCTAACGGGTAAAAAAAAGCCTCACCGCCTGTGATTAAGAATTTAATTTATAGCCGGCAGAGCAATAAATAAGTACCCATGTCAGAAACTTAACTCACTTCCTTTTGCCACCACACCACAGCCAGACTCACGACCGCAACTCGGAGCTCCCTGCAAGAAGATACTCTTTATTATCCTCATCCAAATCTGGGCGTCCTCTTAAAATGTCACTCTCAAGATATCGCCGGAAATCCTTTTTATTTCCTGAAAATAAAACAAAACTACGAAAGGGTAGAAAAAACTGTCTCACCAAATACAGTCCTTACTCCACCTGCACCAAGGTGCTGGGGCAAGTAGCACGCCTAGACACAAAGGATTCCATATTTCATAAGCAAGCGATGCTACCTTGCATCTATAAATTCAAACCAAGAAAAAAAGCAATGCCCGTATGTGTGTGTGTGTGGGTGGAAGAGAGAAAATGTAGGTCGTTGCTGCAAAAGGATACGATACTCGTGCGTAAATATTTACGACCTTGTCCTTTTTGAAAAATGTGACAAAGTGCTCTCGGATAGATTCTAAATTGGGTAAGTGTTTCTGCCGAAGGGGTTAACAATGGAAAAGTTGCCCATTCACTTTTGTAGTGCAGGGCGTGTGGGCGGACCGTAAATCACAAATCGATTTTCTAGATTTAAGACAGTCCCTCGTTAGACTCCTTTGTTGGGGACGTTTTCACTGGGAACCGTATGATAAATAAATTCTGCTATAAGGTTCATCGATGGCTGTGCAGAAGGCAGTAGCTTCACAATACGAATTGTGAGTCTAGAGTAAATGATGATTCTCTGTGGTGTTTTTTTTTGATTCTTTTCTCGAACTTATATTTGCGGGCAACCGTCGAAACAGGGGTTTTTACTTGTTTTTCTTTGGGTTTTATGCATCACCTAACACTTTTTCAACAAGCAATGTCTCCGTTCTACAGAATAGAAATCACTCGTTGCAAATGTAGGCATTTTTGTCGACGGTAGACGGGTCGCTACAAGCTTACCCCATACAAGAGGCATTTCAAATGTTCCATACACCGCCGTGAAATGTCCCATCATATTGTGTCCCATTTGTTTTTTGTTTGTTTTTGATAAGCCCCACCAGAACAGTCAAAAAATACATTTCTTTCCTTTCCAAAAGAAGATGGAAAAGTAAGTGAGTGTAACTCACACGCAGATGGTTTCGTTTTCTTTTTTCTATGCAGGCAATACAAATAATATATCTGTGACAATAAGCAGTAACGACTTGAGTAGGTTTTCACTTTTCAAAAGAGCGGATTGAACGTTTAGATAGTGATTACAAGTTAAAAACGGATTGAAAATAATTCAGGTTTTGTGTTTTTTGCTAGTTCATTAGCCGTAAGATAAAAACATTGAAAAAATATAGCAGATAAAATAATTTGTTGCTCATCAGATTGTGTAACAAACTTTGCTGTTACTTGGCTAAAATATTTAAATACTGCCTCGTAAGCAGAGTTAAATACTTATGTCGCAAGATCGGACCATTCTGCGATGCATCGAAGATTTAATCCAGTCCAAAGTAAACACTCGATTTAGCCGACATATCAAACGCTATGCTTCCCAAGCCAGTATTGTCTAAGTGTGTGTTTAGGGTTTTAAATTAATGTGTGGGACTCCATGAATTTTTTAATGAATACATATCCTTATAATGACTTTTCTTCAAATATGAAACGAGCCCTTCAATACCGCATTGTTAGATTTTTAAAATGTGTGTCTAAATTCTTGACTGTTTTTGATCAACATCCGTAAACATATTGGGTGGGCAACTAAGAAATGGCCGATTTCACTCATAGATGGCTTTAGTTGAATTTTTTGGTTTGCTGACGTAATTGAAATGTCAAACCCTCTTTTTTATTTGATAGCTGGCACTTGAACAGTCTATCAGTAAACGTTTTGTTTTAATCGGTTGTATATTTTTTGTGGCGTTTTTTGAAAAATTGAAATCTATGGCAAAAGGTCGTTGCTCAAAATGTAATTAGATTACATACATTACGGAATTATATCGTTTTCTAAAAAAATCAACAAGCCAGACCGCGAAAAAGTCCAATAAATGTTCCCACCAAGCACAAAATGTTGTGATACATATAGGAAGGTGGAGATATAATTTTTTCCAACTGAACTCTTTAACGGTAACGCCAATCAAATAGCTGTACACGAAACAACAAATTCTTTTTAAAAGAGTTGTCGATGAGAGTATTACAGCGGATATTGGTGTGAACGATGAACTTAAGATTTCCGAACCCACCTTATGCCACTTAAAAATGTTTCCAAATATAAATTATCCTTATTTAATTATTGCTTGCTAGTTGAATTATATCTAATTTGAAAACGGGGTGTTACAGAAAACATAGACGGACGGACAGATAGACACAACTTTTTTATAATATGTTGTTTTTGAGCGAAACTATGAAAAACTATTCACAATTCTCTTTTGCCTTTGTTTGATGTTCTCAAGGGTTTGGACGATATATTTCTGAGATTTCATTGTAGATGTAACAATAATCAACTCGCAATTCGGACACACTACTTTCGTACATTGGTAGATAGATGAGGTGTAGAACAAGGGTTTAATATGAATAATGAATGAATGAGAAAGAAATTGCATTAGGGGATCTACATAATTCTTCAAATTCACGGGTTATAAAGTTGTCGCAGATTTAAAGACATGTGTTTGTGAAATAGAAGACAGGAAAGTCCTTAGTGTAGTTTACAGATAAATTAAGTGGTACCGCAGCTCAGAAGCCCTAGCTACATCAACAACTACTCGGGTTGGGGAATGTCTTTGATATCTCACAACTAGAGCTGACGCACAATTTATTTGGCTATTCCGCTTCGTGATAATTAAGAAGTCGTTCATTGGAAAAGAGTTTTATATTCCTAGCAACTTAAAGAAAGTGATGTGGTAAATACCGATATGAGCAGTCATCGAACCTAGGACCTCCTGTATATGAGTTCAAGCACTAACCTACAACATTACGGCCGCTACAGGTCTCATATCAACAGTGAAGATAATGAATAAGACATTTTTCACGTTTTCGTCTAGGGGAGACTATTTTGTTTTCTTTTGAATAAGAAACTAGTTATTATTTCCTCATTTGAAGGTAGGTCATTATAAAATTTTAATTTTTTTTTATCGACGTTGGGTTTATTCGATGGAAAATTTCAGCTAAGACAAATAACGATCATATTTCGAAAACTTAGTCCCTCATACCATCTCAGTTGTTGTTCGTCTCCTATCCATAAATATTCACCACTGAAATGTATATATCACATATGCGAGAATACGGAGAATGTAGCTTATACTTAAGGCTGTTAAATGGCGTCAATGATTGTATGATTAAACGGCGTCGACCTTTTTAGTTTAAAAGTAAATTTTTGCTTGCTCGTTGTAGATCCCAGATGACAGCGGAATCTGGGAAATATACCTACATAGGTCCCATAAAAATGTCTTGTACATTATACCCGCACGCAGTGAGAATTTAAGATGTAGCCAATAACATACGGAATCAAAAACCGTATAACTTTGAGTGGTAGAAAAACGGATGACAGACAAGTGGTAGATCCCCAAGGAGCCGACAAAGGACTGATGTTTCTATCCAACTCAAGAGCGTGGCAAGGGAATGAACAACATCCCTACTACTGAAAAGAGTGACGCACATCCCATTCTCACCCTGTTTCGATGATTGAAGCCTCTCACAGTGCCCATCATGAGAAGTTACTTTGTGTACATATCTTTCAAAGTGACAGACAAATGATGCAGACAATACTTATAATAAGTCAGTTGCACTACACCCAACAAGGGAAAGAACCCAGCTTCGTCAGTTTTATACCGACTCCGAACGGCTAGATTTGAGAAGACTTTCATAGACAATTAGTACTCTTAGTGTGTTGTCGGCAACTTTAAAGAGGTTTTGCCTTGAAAAATGCGAGGTGTCTTGTCATGAATCGAACCTAGACCATTTACGTGTGGGTCGTCGCAGTTACTCGCTCCGCCAGGGCGACGACAGACTATACTCCACAGGATGCAAACAATAATAATAATAAATTGTCCTTTTTTAACATTTTGACAAAGTGTCACTTTGACTTGCTCTTGTTTTCTAGACTTGTACAACCCGGAGCTTCCACAATCCAAAACTATTTCACTTGATAATCAATTGGTACGCATTGTGAGCTCAGCTGGGGTTCCTTTACATTATTTCATTACGTCAGGTCTCATAGAATCCGTTTTCATGTTATGTTTAGCCCTATTTCACATTATGCGACTAGTCTTCTAGACTATGAATATTTTCTCTTTCAAAATTATGTCATGTACAAGCAGTCTCTCTCTGAGCGCCATTCTTGTAAGATCACACGCCTGAATGCAGTGATTACCGAAATTGTGTGTAATTGCATTTCGCACTCTCCAATGAATTTCTTTTTTCTTTTGTTCAAATCTTCTGTTCTGATCGCAAGGTTAACACCGAGGGGACCCCCACATTTTTGGGGCAACTGTCGTCTCGACCCGAAATGCCTCTGCAATCGCATTTTTGGCCACCCGCTTAAGGGCGCTAAGAGATAACAAAACAAACTGATAATTCTTTAAGTCAATCCCTGTCCCACACACCATAGATAAAGTTTCTCTCGTGTGAAAGAATTCCTACCCTTCGGCTACTACGATCAGCATGAGCTAAACAAACATGATCCGTTTCTTGTCACAATATTTTCCTATTTCGTCGGTTTGCATCGCATATGGTGAAATTGTGGAGCTTTAGCATATTCAGGATCAGTTTCCCTTACAATGTCTCATCACACACTTCTTAGATCTCTTTTCCCTTTCTTCCTCTTTCCAAAAAGCGTTCTCAAGCAATGCCGACGACGAAAATGCAATTAAATTGAAAAAGAAACACAAAATTGCTCAGACACAAAGTCTTGAGGAGTCTCCTTTCAGAAGTGCATCTAAAACACTTCCGAATTGCTCGAATTTTTGTTTCTTGTACTTCTCCTATTCCCTGCTGAAGTTCAACTTCATTTTGTCACCCACTCTCTGATCAAGACGACTGCAAACACCTCGATGGGAGCAAATCGTCGAAGCAAACAGTCAAAGGGTCCTTGGCCACAAAAGCATTCTTGCCCTTCTATCAACACTTTGGAAAATTCCACCGCAATTATGGAGTCACTGCACTCTTGCACGAGGAAATTCATTAAAAAATAATCCATTTACCCCATTCCTGCATCAGCTGTCGCCTCAACGATACCCCTCCTTAATTGCGTCCTATGTAAACAGCAAAAGAAACGAGTAAAAGAAAAACGGAAGTGGAAACCCACCAACACATGACCGCCCCGCCTTGACGCGGTTCAGAATGGGCGGCGGGTTGTGGAATTTCAAAAATAATTTCATAACACTCATGTTCAGCAGTTTCTCGTCGTCGAAAACCGAAAAAAACCGATGAAAAAACACATCCCGTCCGCATCCTATGCACACGCACACAGACCACAGACATCCGCTGGGGGCGGGCAGTAAAAACTTTCTTATCGTTTTAGTGAAAAACACATAAAAGCGCCATCTCATCACGGACAAAACAAATTTTCATTCAATCAATTTGCTGTGCTCGTCGAAAGAGTGTTTTCTTTTTTTTTTTTTTTGCTCACCCAATGCCCCCAGGATATTAGCTGAACGGGGGCGCATGTATCTAATAAGCGCCGATACACGTAAGCCAGGTAACAAGTGAGAGGGTCGTCTTCAAGGTGCGGAACACGGGTGCGTGTGCATCCCATAACTGCGTCGTAAAGTGAGGCTTAGTGCCTCCCGGGGGTAACGGCCAATTGGTTATGACCCGAGAGTGTATGTCCTTGGCAGGAGATTAAGTAAAAATTTATTTTACACCCAACCGACACGGTGGACACGGCGATAGTGGAAGATGCTGCCGCCTCTAAATTGGTCCACACGATGGGTTTACTGCCTTCCCATAAACAGAGATTGAGTTCTGTCGTTGCCTGCGAGCGACTTGCATTTTTTGCGACCACTTTGGCGGTCTTAACGCCATAATTAGAACCATACGCTGGGTAGTCATAAATTTATGGAATCTCCGTTTCCTTTTTTTCCGACACACTACTCCTTCAGGGGGAGGGGGACTTCATGATGATGGATTCCTTCAGGGACTGCCTGTATCATTCAAAAATGCTCGTAATTTATCCCGCACAGGGAAAAATTGCACACTCTGAAATATTTTTGCAAACACACATTTCGGCGAATGTGCTCCCGGTTGTGTGCACGTATTTGCAAGGAATTCTTCGAGTTTTTCGCGTTAAATTTTACGCCGGGGAATTCCGGGAAAACGCCTTTTTTGAATTGAAATTTTTCGCGAATTGGATAAGTCCTCAAAATGTGCATCGATTGGGAGCAGTCTGTCATTTTAATAAAATGCAATGTTCTTCTGTAGGGACTCCAAACAATTTCAATCTGCAATTCCTTTTTCATTTATTTGGGTAAGGAAACAGAAGAAATGCGGACATGAAAGCATTCCTATTAATCCTGAGAATAGATTTAGCTGAGACTGATATGCATTTGAAATCGTGTTGAAGTCTGGTGACCCAAAGAATGTGTTGTGAAAACTATTTTGATATTTCCAGAAGAATTCGAACATTTTCAAATTAATTGCCAGCGTCCTCGGTAAAGACAGGCTAACTTTCAAGACTGCTTTAGACGGAGAGTATGGGATAAGGCCCTTAATGTAAAACAGATGTTCCTTTTACAGGATGGGCCATTTCTCTTAAGTCATAGATTATTTTGACATAGACCGCTGATTTCCGCTCATCACCTTGTTGTAGCCAAGGTAAGAACCCGGATACCGAGAGAGCAACGGAGTCGAGTTTGGCCAAAACGGTTTGACGTCGGAAGGCTACGATCGAGACCGAGTCTCCCTGAAACTCACCCAAAGTTCGACGCTGCCTGCACTGACAATAGAAGAAGAATGGAAACGTTGTCAAAAAGCCATCAAAGATGCTGCCACTGATGTGCTGGGTTTCACGCCACCACCCAGAAGGAACCTTGAAGACGAGTGCAGGCAGGCACATGCAGCTAAACAGGAGGCCTACCAGGTAACGCTGCATCGGACAACGAGAGCTGTTCGTGAGCTCTACGAACAGAAAAGAAGGGAAGAGAACCGGCTTCTCAAAAGGATAGAGAGAGCCCGAAGAGATGGAGAGGTGTTATGGCAGGAATGAAGTCCGAAAGCTTTACCGGTGGATATAGGGTTCGGACCAAAGCCTACCGGGATCAAAAGGGAAACCTCCTAGTAGAGTCGCAATCGATGCTGAGAATCTGGAAAGATCATTCCTGCAGACTTTTAAACGGTGATGATCCCGCTGTTAGGCTGAATGTTCCACTTAATTTAGACGATGATAGGCAAGCATTCCGTCCCACCGACTTAGACGAGGTCAAGATAGCAATATCGAGACTGAAGTCGAACAAAGCTGCTGGAGCAGATGGACTGTCCGCAGAACTGTTTAAAGCAGCTGGAGATGGCCTCCTGTCCACATGCACCAGCTCATCTGTAAGATATAGTCGAATCTCAGTGTCGTCTGCCCGGTTCACAAGAAAGGAGACTTGTGGACCGGACAGACGACACTGACACTTCGACTGCGCCAACTATCGAGGGATAAGTCTCCTTAACATCGAATACAAGATCCTTTCTGCCGTACTGAGTGAACGCCTGAAACCGTTTGTCAACAACCTGATTGGTGCTTATCATTGTGGTTTCAGGCCAGGGAAGTCCACCATCGACCAAATCTTCACACTACGGCAGATCCTGGAAAAGATCCAAGAAGTGCAAATCGACACTCACCACCTATTCGTCGATTTCAAGGCCGCGTATGACAGTGTGCATAGAGACGAGCTATACAGTGCCATGTCTAGTTTTGGCATCCCTACCAAACTCGTCAGATTGTGTAGAATGACGATGGAGAGCTCTCGCTGCTCCGTCAAGGTCGGTAGCGAACTCACCGAGACCTTCGATATCAAAAAAGGATTTAGACAAGGCGACGCGCTGTCATGCGACTTCTTTAACATCATGCTTGAGAAGATCGTGCGTAACTCACAAGTCAACATCAGAGGCACGATCTTCCAAAAGTCAGTTCAATTGCTAGTTTATGCCGACGACATTGACGTGATCGGACGAACACAGCGAGCCGTCAATGAGGCGTTTGCTAGCATTGAAGCCGTAGCGGCTAAAATGGGTCTGGTGGTAAATGAGGGCAAACCGAAGTACATGCTGTCATCAAGGAAGGTCACACAACATCGGCGTCTCGGACAGAGCGTCACACTGGGCAGCAGAAACTTCGAGGAAGTCAAGGACTTCGTCTACCTCGGCTCCGCAGTAAATAGGGACAATAACACCAGTACCGAAATCAAACGGAGAACCACTCTTGCCAATCGCTGTTTCTTTGGGCTCAAGAAGCAATTGAGTATTAAAACCCTCTCTCGAAGGACTAAGCTTGCTTTATGTTACAGCTTGATCATCCGAGTCCCGAGCGGAAACCTGGACGTTATTAAAAGCGGATGAGGAAGCCCTTAGTCTTTTCGAGAGAAAAGTTTTGCTTGTGATTTTTGGTCCTGATTGCGTTGATGGCTATGGTCTGTACAGCGACATGCGCCTAGTTAAGCGTCTCCGGATACAACGCTTAAGATGGCTAGGCCATGTAGAACGTATGGACACCACTGCTCCGGCCAGAAAAGTCTTCGAATCTGAGCAATTAAGACAAGAAGAAGAAAATGATAAACTCTTTGATTTTGTCCATTTGTGGCAGAATATCCTCGTGCATTCTTGGTGGCCTTATCCTTTCTTCCCTGCAAATATGTTTGTAAGCCGATCTTATGTGTATATTTATTTATTACCAGATTGATGTTAATTGAATGAAAAGGTGTTTTTTTCATACAACACGCTGTAGATGTGTTTATGATCAGATTGTCAAGCCAGGCACTGCTCCTAACAAATGACAAGGACTATGTGATGAAAATCTTAATCAATTCTACTAAATAATCGAACATTATAAAGTTGGCGTGATAGCAATACCACAGAATCTCTGCATTCACTCACTTCCCAAAATCAACCCACTATGGCATATTGAAGAGAATGTATGAGCAAAGAAAACTTGAGGGAAAGTGTTGCCCCACTTTGTCTTTTCATCCTGCACTCCTTCCCCATCATTCCATCAGCCGATGATTCTCGCCGGCCAATGTGCTGTTGTAACAACAGTGAACATGGATTTCCTTTAAGTAATCCCCCATGTAATGTGCGCTTGGTAATTGCACCCCTCTCTCTTGCAATTCCCTTTTTTATTCACATTTGAATCTCATTTAAAGTCGGATTATTGCAGATACTAACTTTTAAAACAAAGCAAACAATGACCGCTTCCTTGCGGCATCCTTTTGTTCCGCAATTAGGTCAAAACAGCAATTTACATTTTAATTCATGGGATTCTCGGAGCAGTTGATGGTGGCGATGAATATTCAGAATTTCTGTAATTACTTTAAGGTAATGTGATCCTACTGTGTATGCAGATACTCCATACCAGGCACACCTGAAAACTCTGTCTTTCCACCCGGCTGGCTTTCGTTATTTTTGGAATTTATTTTCTTCTCTGTATGCGGTGAATGGATTTTTTTTTGTTTCGTGTGCTTCGTTTCTTGTTGTAAGGAAAGTTTTCGGGGTATTTTTGAATGATGTCTAGAGGGTGGATTCTCTGTCTTCCGTTTGGGGAACATTCACGACCAAGTAATCCATAAACTCATAAGATTATGAAACGCTGCAGCCCACAACGGACTAAGACTCTATCACAGAGATAATTTTAGTTCAATTCTCTAAAGTTGGAACTCCCCTAGAGGAAGCAGGCGACACTATCAAACCATTTGAAATATTTAAGCGTATAACAAATTACAATTTTTACGAATATCGATTGATGTGTCAATCATCTTGTGGTTTCAAGTTGGTAGTACTAATATTTGACACCTGCGTAGCTCATATGTCATCTGATATGCTGCAGTATAAGGCGAATGTTTGCCATCTACAATCATGATTTGCTTAAGAACCTAGCAATGCAATGAAATCTTTAATACTAATTATAAATGTGATGATTCAAACAGAGTAACTTTTTGCGCATTACACGTTGATTATGGTCGTCATACGCGACCGACTACCCAAGCAATCGGTAGAATTGTGAAGAAGTTTAAGGGCGTCGAATCGATGTTGTAAGGCCTGCGCTTCATTGAAAGTCACATACAGTCGATATCATTGCTGTTGTTATCATTAGCGAGTTTTGCGAACGCTGGGAATTTACAAATTTCCCAGCATACATAGCAGTAAGACATGCCGCACACCTCACTATGGCGTATTTGAACTTCCATCGTTATCATCGATCAGCAGCTAAAGCTTGGTGACCTCTCATAGCACCGACACACTTATTGACATTGACAGTAAACATCGATTTAGATGAGATTTTCTAAAGTGATGATAAACCTTTTTCACTCGGCGGAAACTTCGGAAAGCCCACAACTGAATCAAAACCTACCGTTGCATCCAGACAATGTAACTGTTTGATGTTCTCTATGGTAGAACGGTGCCATTGGTGCTCAGTTCTTCTAAGATTTGCATGGCAGGTGTCAACAGTCAATTATTGTCCAGTGATAAGCGATTCTTTTTAGCCAGCGATTAACGATGTCTTTGACTATATATAATTCCAACAAAATGAGCAACAATCAACAAACCACAACCAAACTAGGTCCGTATTTGACTACGTCTATTGACCACAAGGTTCATCATCAAGAAACGACCGTGCGACTAATCTCCGAACCCTAAACGCATAGAAAACCAATTTTCTTAAGTAATGGTCACGATTCTGCTCAAAATGTTGCACAAAAGTGGCTAAAAACTTCGTCTACAGAATCGTATGCAAAGAATCTTTCTGAGGCGGTCATTTGAAAGATGATGTATATCATGCTTAATAACAACAAATAGTCTTTATTAAAAAGTTAAGATCTTATTAAAAATGTATCGTTTTATGTCTTGTATTGATCTTTACTTTCGAAGCTGAAAAATGAATAACTCTTTAAACTATGAAATTGTGAACACTGAAATGTAAGAGCAATGAATTTCTAAGCCAAGATCTGTCAATGACAAGCGATTGTTGAGAGTTTGAGAGTCGTTTACCGTACGTTTCACTTCCACGTTGTAGATGCCATCTCTATTCCTTCATAAGATCTAATTTTTTTTTTAATTTTTTGATCCACGAAACGAAAAGTGTAGGCCAAGATTTATCAGTAACTTTCCTTAGTGTGTGTATTATTCCTTCAAGAGTATATGGGGTATACAAAATAGAGAACCGTGAGAAGCTTTTCATATACTGTTGAAGGTAATTAGCAACTTGACAGAAGCGAGAAGAAGATCAGATGAACATTCAGTCGAGCAAGTGAATACCATGCGACCTCCGGAAAGCAAATTGACACACTTACAACCTACCAAAGTAATTCATATTCGGGCATAGTTTTGACAAACTACTACAAAAGAACAAACGTTTCCGTTGGTTAGATATGGGGTGGGTGGGACATCAAGTGGCCTCCAAAATGATGCACTTACTCCATACACTTCTTCCTGTGCAACAAAGTGGACATTCCGTGAACAGAGAACAATTATTTGGCTATTGCAAGGACAGAGCTCTAGACGTACAAATTAAAACAATCGACTGCAATCAATTGAACCTCTTAGGTTACACAACCGAACTGAATTAGTGACGTAGAAGAAAACACAATGCAGATCAAGGGTTTCAGTATATCACGCTACAGCCGCGACCTCAATTCCACAATTCTAGAGCAGCTTAACTGCATCGACTGAAAAAATGCTCACACGCCCACATATAACTCATGGATTACTATCAAAAGAAATGCATTTACCTCAGGACCAAGTCGAGCCTGCACTCCTTGCAGAAAACTTAAGTCCTGCTCATTAGAATGCATCAAAATACTTCATTCACCCCCCTCCCCACCCTATTAACCAAACAGGCACCATTCATCATAAATTTCACTATCCAACCAAGTGGGCCTTGCTTCGTCCCTAAGGACACCCTGAGTACAGTCAAAACTTAAGATTCGCCCCGCAGCTTATCTCTCCCCTAATGGATTGTATTGTTCCATGGATACCCTATGAAGCCAAATTAAAACTCATCTCCTTGACGATGAATGATGGTAGTTGCTCTCTTATCTCAGCGTCAACATCAACGCCGGCCCTCTTATCCCTAGCCGATTTCGAGCAAACCCCTTCTGTGCCTTGCCTCACATTTTCTTTCATTTTTAATATCCAGAAACACATTTTTATTAAATTGGACAATTTATAAAAATTTAAATTTATTTCACTTAAACGACGAACAGTCGAATTATGGGAGGGAACCTTTCCCCCCCCCCCCAGCAAAGGAGGAAGTTCGGTCCTTTTAACCCTTTTAGGGCTGATTTATGCCAAGATATTTACCAGGCAATTCATTGTGCCGTTTGCGAAACGTGAAAGCCTTGGCAATCATTGATGACTGGGTGGGTGCTACAGTTGGTAACGTCTTTGTTTCCACCTACCTGCCCCCGCTCTTCCCGACGGAAGGATGGGGGGGGGTAAGGATGAGGGTTTTCTTTAATGCATTCCATTGGGGGTTTATCATGATGTGTGCATGGGGAAGTTTGGTAAATTCTCTTATATTGAAATTTATCCAAAAAAGTCTCTTTTCTGTTCACTGTGGTGGAGGGTGTGTGTATGTGGAGAGGAATGTTGGGGATGCTAGTTAAGGGTATACACATACTTGAAAAAGGAAAAGATCGTTGGACGGCGACGGCGGTGGTTGGAGGTGATGGATAAGTTGTTGCAAATATTGCTACGAGGTCGAGGAATGAATTTTGAAGCGAGCGGAAATTGGGAAATAGTGGATATTTGCATAAAACAGTCTGCTTTTGATCAAAGGTTTGATATGGAAAATTAAAAAAATGGAAAACTACAAATACGGAAAGCGGACTGGTCTTAACAACAAACTGGCTTTGAATTTGAAGTAGCTTAGAAAATGGATGAAAGTGAATAATTGGACATTTTCTTCTACCTCATATAACGCAGTGGCGACATTTTTTCGGGGGCATAAACTATTTATAAAGCCATCACAAAAAGTTCGCCTCGGGTCTAGATAGGGAGCGAGTGACAAAGATATTATCTATCACCTTGTTGACAACTAGAAGGTCTAAAGTGTGCCCTCAACAGTGCTTTTATAAGATAAAGTGGTATGTCCGTTTGATGTCTGCGACTTGAAGGGTCCGTTTCAAGTACTGGTATTTTCTTCTTCTTCTTCTGTAAGAGCCCAGTGCGATCTCTTGCCAGTTTCGTCCAATTGCGTACTCCAAGTTATTTGGGGTTCTTCTCCACCTATGTGTGCTATCTCAAAATAGGCTGTAATTTGTTGCGTTGTCGTAATGGCTCAGATTCGAAGACTTATTGGACCGGATCAAAGGTTCTTCTACGCTCTACAACGCTAAACATTGTATCCGAAGACGCTTTTCCAGGCGCATGCCTCCATACAGCCTCTAGAGTTCGTTGTTAACTCTTTTCCTGTAGGCGTCATCAACGCAGACAGGATAAAAAAGCGCACGCTCGAAAAGACTAAGGACTTCCTCATCCACTTTTAGTAGCGTCCAAGTTCCCGCGCCGTATTTGAGGGCTGGGATGAACAAGCTGTTGTAAAAGCCATTGTTGTCCTTTGAGAGAGGACTCCATTACTCAATTGCCTCTTGAGCCCAAAAAACCAGGTATTGGCAAGTTTGATTCTGCGTTTGATTTTGGTACTGATATTGTCCATATTTACCTCGGAGCCGATGTACACGAAGTCGGTAATATTTTTAGGAATTTGTCTACCATGTTCTCAACGTACCGTTTTCCTTCACACGTCAACTGGGACCTAATGTGACTCCGGTAGCCAAAAGCAAGTAAATGACGCATTTTTGAATATTGCTGTGAACGAACTCTCCATAGCTTTGTGAGTTCCGTTCAGAAGATCTTAGCCTCAAAAACGAACTACTTGGGAAACTGAAAACGGTTGTTGAGGATCCGATTGAGAGATGCAATCTGACACAACAAAAATAGTGCACAGCATTGCATTCCTCCCTGATTTTATTGGACGCGTATCGTAATGAAAAAAATTCCCAAGACCAGGCCCCATACCAGGTGGCAGATTTTTGGCCTTCACATGATGAGGGCTGATGATATAGGACCTGTGACACAAGTCCTTGCTTGCTTGCTGATACTTCTTCGAAAAACCAAGAAATTACAGCATGTAATGTAAGTTTCTTCCGTGGTCGCCGTGGCGTAGTGGATAAGAGCGTCGACCACCACGCAGAAGGTCTTGATTCGATTCCCCGACGGGACACCATTCTTTTTCATGGTACCACCTCTTTCGAGTTGCTGACAACACTCAAAGGTTATCAACTGTCTGTGAAAAGCTTCTTAAATCTCGTCATTCGGAGTCGGCAAAAAACTGTAGGTTCCTGCTACTCGTTAGAGAACAGTAGCACGCACAACACGAGAAGTTGTTGTAGAAGCTAGGTCCTGGTCCCTTATGGGTTTTTGTGCCACTCAAATTCTATTATTTTATGTTTCTTTCTCGAAGTACAATGAACAAATTTTTGAGTCCGAGTGCTACAGTGTACGAGTTCTGTTCAAAAAATAAGATGCATTTTTATTTTTCTCAAAAACTATAATATTTATTGATTCAGAAATTTTTATTTTGTCCTTTCCCCCTCCAAAAGTACTCCCCCTTGGATATAATACACTTGTACAACCGTATTACTTCCAATCCTCGAAGCAGGTCTGATGTGCACTTTTTGGTATGCCCTTGAGCTCTTTCGGCTTGCATATCCTAAATCGTCGCAAAACTGGATATTTGACTTTGGTTGACGCCGTTGATGTCATTTAACAATTCCCAAGTGATGATCATGAGTCATTTCGAACGAACATTGCGAACATTGCCACACGCTTTCATGCCGAAAATTTTCAAAAAAATTGCATGGCATGAGCCGACCGATATGCAGACATCTTCAGCAACTTCTCTTATAGTGATTCGATTATTCTACATAACAATTTTCGACGTATGCGTCGGTTGTTGACGAAGATCCTGGGCGAGCGTCGTCATTCAAATCTTCTCGACCTTCTTTGAAAAGCTTGTACATCGTGTAAGCAACTTCTTTGACTCTGAGTATACTCACTGTATGCCACTGTCAACATTTCAAGTTCTTTGAGTACTTAATTTCACATTTTACACGAAATTGAATGCAAATTCTTAGATCCATTTTTTTCGACAGCAGGAAATTGCCGAACATACAAAACAAGTCGTACGTGTATTACTCTCGCAAACAAAATAAATATGAAGTAAACAAATGTATGTTTGAGACGACTGTACCAACCTAAAAAAAAAACGACAATCGAATATACGTAGCCCGTGATATTTGAAAATTCATCTAATTTTTTGAACAGAAATCGAAGTCCCTTCTTCTTGTTTTCTTCCTTTCCCATTTATTGCCTAATTAGACTGGAACAACGAATGCTTTCTCTCAATGGGACTGCATCCATATTTGTTTATTGTACGCAACCCAACATGATGTAATGTTGATCCGAGTCTTTTAGGAATGTGTGGGCTACATTTTGGTCATACAATTCTTGATCAAATATTGTCGGTAAAATTCGATTCAACTGTGCATTGATTGCAGTTGCCATGATTTATCCAACAGGCTGCTGTTCCTCCTAACAATGAATTCCCTGCACAGACAATTGCCGTCAGTCTACATATTTGGGTTGGTTTTCAC
Organism: Eristalinus sepulchralis; assembly: GCA_944738645.1. Classification (NCBI taxonomy): domain Eukaryota; kingdom Metazoa; phylum Arthropoda; class Insecta; order Diptera; family Syrphidae; genus Eristalinus; species Eristalinus sepulchralis. Next base: position 44,311,080 of record OX122885.1, read on the forward strand.
GTATTGCCCACTTAAATGGCAGTCTATAGATGTTACAAAATGTTGCTTTCATTGTAACTGAAATATGTATTTGTAGAGTGGAGGCATGGTTTGCAGTTAAACCCTCTATATCCACCCACAGAAACCACATTCACAGTATTGATTTTTATAATTTCCTCAAAAAGCAAAGGCAGGTGCAACCTTCCCCTTAGACAAATGACGGCCTGGATTCGACTCCGTTGAATAATCCAACACAACAGATACTTTCCACTTTGTCCAATCATGTCATCTTGTTATTTCGTAAACATTGGAACTACGGCCTCACTCAAACCTTGCACCAGCCGCAGCAGACGTACGACAATGTTCTTCCCTTATGTCGATTTCAGTTTTCTGACTTTGCTTGCATCCTTTACCAAAAGGGAATAAAACTGAAAAAAAAATAGAGTTTGCACATTTTAACTTGACCTTCACCGTCATATCCTTCAAGCAGTTTGCTTTTTTTTTGTTTGCATGCGCTTCTTTGTCCCTGTTTTACTTTATCGAAAGGTGGGGATGGGAGGAAATGAACTGCCAACTCTATAAGCATCCTGCAGGGCACATCAGCACACATTGTTACATGACAGGAAGGGCATGAATTGCATGCCCGACATGTCAAGGAAATTGCCTTTAAGGAAATTGAAAGTTCGAAGGTTTCTCAAAGGAATTTTGAAGTTATAAATTTTTGGGGTAAGATACTCTTTCTCTAACGTCTTTGATGGCATTCCTTGGATGAAAATTTATATTCTGGAGGCGCCAACAACAGAGCGGCTAATGGGCAATCACTTTCTTTCACAAAATTGTCATACGGCACATTTATCAGCTGCGGCAGAATTCATGGCGCATAATCCCAACGGCTACACAAACTTGACCAATTGATGCAGCACACCCAACCTCATTTAAGAACAACTTAAGGAATAATCTAGTTTACGACCAACGTGACATAATTTCAGAATTATTAACATCAACCATTTATAATGAATTTGCAAACCCTTTTGTCGCGGTTACGGCCCGTCGGTGGGTATTTATATCAAAAACATCCTTAAAGCTAATTTATTCATCCGCACATCTCTTGGGTACACGCCTGAGACTCTCAAGGAAATGGGTAGAAAAGCCGATAAACAGGTGAGCAGCGCTCCTGTTGAGCTGTAAAAACCGGTGAGTTATTATTTTTTTCCTTCCCTTCACTCCTTGCTCAACATTCATCTTCATAAGAGGAAGTATCGCGAAGTAATTCCGCTGGTTGGGAGGGGGGAAGCAATTCCGTCGTCTCCGCAAAGGAGGTGTTGTCGTCGCCGCCGCGATACGTGTTATACATTTGAATGTGACTTTACGTCAGAAATAAGGCGCGAGTAGTGATAAATAAATTTTGCATTAAAATGTTGTTTACGTCCTCAAGGCTGTGACGAATCTCAATGGGGGTAGGGAGCATTTGTTGAGCTGACTTGCGTCTACATATGCGGTTGAGATTGATTTAATATTTGGAGAATTGTAATGTGGGTGTGGGGGATGTTCGTGTAGCAGATGCTATTCAGGCCTTTCTGAAAACGAAGAAGCAACCCTTCAACGTGGTGGAACTCCCGTCGCTCTAAGCGCAACTGCCTCCTATGGGAGGCTGATGCGAAAATTTGACACGATGCTACGAGTATTCAAGAATTGTTGTTGAAGCTGCATAAAAATACGACCCAAAGCAAAGAATGGGAGAATGCTCATCTCCCTTCAGGGTTCCATCAACAAAACATGTCTCAACGTTTCTTACATTCATCCCTAGCCGAAATTACGTCAATTGAGAGTGTCCACTGTCATAATAGCAACTATTCCGTTTCTTGCAAAGTCGAATGAAACTTTTAACCAAAATGTTTGGGACATATTGAAAAACTTAAGCAATCAAATTCGGTAATATACCGCAGACATCTTCTTACAGCTGTTCCCCTCATTAAATTTCATTCGAATAAAATTTCCGACCTTGCCCATGTCGTTGATGACAGATTTCAGGACACCGTCCTCAGTTCCTGAAACACCCACAATCAAAACATCAGCAATTTTGATTTGTCACCGAAAACAAATTCCGCTCGCAAGATAAATAAGACAAAAGCCAGCAATTTTTGAGGGGAGCAATAAAAAAAATCCCCTCGACAGATTCACGTGTCGAAACGAATGGCTGCGCATTACCGCTGCATACGTTCGCCGACCTCGCACTCCGTGCACGATGATTGCATAAGCGAGTACCTTGTTGAAATGATATTCTGCATCGGTTGGTTATTATTCCGATTGGTCAAGTGGAACTCTCATAAACTGTGCACAGGATCAACCTTCACCACTTTTTACGGTCCACTTAACTTTTATTGATTTCTGTTGCGATATCGGAAGCCTGTGACCTTAAGGGCAAAGCGGTGGCTAGCAGCGATTCCGTACACTTGCAAATGTGTGTGCCACATGGATGGTGGTGGTGGTGGTGGGAGATACCGGGAAAAGTTTCATGAAATCAAAACAAACACTTATTTCGAGGATTTTGTGAAAACTTTCCTACACCTCCTGTGGTAGCACTTCCTCAAATGAATCAGAGCTGGAAGGTGGTGTCCATGGTTTGCGGGGTTATGCTTCCTTGAGAAGTCAATGAACTTTGCCGTAATTTGTGGGTTGGGCCACTCGGGGTGGACTGGTTTATTTGCTTTGAGGTTGGCTGGACTGGTTGTAGTCTGCGAAAAATCTTGAAATGAGTTTTGTGGCTTCGACTTTCATCACAACTTACGCTAATTAGAAATACGCAGGTGAATGGACCCGGGGCTGTCTAAACATGCCGACAGAAGTGGGACATAGACTGGGTGGTGAGATGAGCTTTTGCGGTCTTGCGACCAACATTGGTCTGTGAAACGAAAACATTTCTGGACGTAATGGGATCATGTTTTCTCAAACTTCACACCGTCTCATTTTGGTTTGGTTTCTGTTAGTTAAACGAGAGCAGCTGTAAGATGTGCAGTCCTTAGGGAAAGCGTTGAATCGCTTGAGTGTGTGACAAAGTTTTTATTGAGTTCACGTTAATTTTGATAATCCAAAGCGGATGTTTACAACTGTTATACGGAATGCTCCGTCTTGTCATTTTATTGGGCAATTCTTGTATATGGAAACCAAACCTATTTTTTCCTAAATTCAAAAACGACACTCATTGACGGACTCCTAAATAAATGCGGTTATCCTCAAAATGTTTGTACTCGCCGTGGTGTAGTAGGTAAGGGCGTTGAACCAAACGCAGAAGGTCTAGGTTCGATTTTCGGACGTGACACCACGCATTTTTTCACGGCACCACCTCTTTCAAGTTGCTGACAACACTCACTCTTGTCTATGAAAAAATTCTAACATTTCGCCACTCGGAGTCGGCAAAAAACTGTAGGTCCCATCTACTCGCTAGAGAACAAAAGCACGCACAACACGAGTAGTTGTTGGGGAAGATCGGCCCTGGTCCCTTGTGGGCTGTTGTGCTACCCAAAAAAATTTCATGTAAGAGAAATTCATTGCATAATTGACAGACTGACAAATCACAACCTACATCGAATCTGTTTCTTGGAAGGACCGGTTAAAAAATTAATGGTGCTCTTGATAGACTCCTAGTGGTAGGTTTAATCTTTTTTTCGTCAGCAAATACTTAACCTGCCAACAAGAACTAATGAACAAACGTTGTCTAAGAAATAGTATTCGCGTGTTCTCCTAGTATTTTTTAGTCTATACTGCCACATATTCTTAAGCAAAGCAACTGTTACAAATGCACAATTGTGTGCACATGCAATCAAATTGCGAGTTATTCACAATCCATTTCATTTTATACCTTTTTACACATTAGTTTGATGGTGGGCCAAAACGATGGTAATGATCCTTTTCAATCTCCTTGTGAAGGACACGCAAGGCAACTGCATGATTATCTTCCTTCGGAGAGCATATTTCCTCCTCACTTTATCCTTTTTCTTTCACTTAGTTTTTGTTCTGTCATTAGCTGTCATAGGCTGTCAAGATGCTGAATAAAAGTGTTTAGCAAGGGAATTTATATCTTAAGTGAAAAAAAAAAATTAAATTGAAAAATTGGCATTATCAAATGTTCAAAGTGTTTACTTGTTTTGACCAACGGAATACCTTCTTTTTCTTCTTCTTCTTGTGGCGCTACAGTCTGGGGTGGAGCTGGGGCTCAACCAACATGCCTCTCCATCCAGCACGATCATTCGCCAGCTGTCGCCAGTTGCGCACTCCAAGTTGGTTTTGGTTCTTCTCCACTTGTGTGCGCCTCCTTAGCTTACGCCTAGAATAGAACAAAATACCTTAATACAGTCAAAAAAATTGAAAAAAACAAAGCGTTCGAAAGTTCTTTAACACCACTGTCATATCTAATTTTCCTTACACACAAGAATTTTGCCTTTCTTGGACTCCTTAGTGCACTAGACCTGATCGAATGATGTGCACTAAAAAGCTCTAAAATGCAATTTGTATTACACACATTACAAACACACAAAATTTGGCACCAATTCCGCTTAGGGCATGTGTACTAAAACTGGTATTGAAGAACTAGTTACTCAATTAAAATACATCGAGCAATAAAAATCGCAAGCAAACAACTTTTGTGTTATTTAACCCCTCGCTCCCTCCCCTTACAAAAGATTCCTCACACCAGGAGATTTTTGAACAATTTCAAAGCTAGATATAACTTGCTAACTCAAAATCCACTCAATTTTCGTTACAAATATCAAATGGACATTCGAAAGTTAAATGCATTTAAATTTGTCATGTCAGGTCACGTCGAAAACATGACTTAAAGTCAGAAATTCGTCGAATTTGATTACACACTCTACCGCACTGGCCAAACTAAACTTACGCCACAACCTTATTTTCGAAAAACAATTGCAACATGAAAACAAAATATTACGTATACGCCACAGATACCTCTGTGATATAAATATCATGTTATATTTTTAACTCGCAATTGACATTTATTAACTGTTTTCGTTGATTGTTTATTTTTTGTTTGGAAACCTTTGTCCATCCTGGTGTTGCAGATTTCTTTGAAAAGCCAATGGATTCATAACCCATTTTGCAAATTCTGGGAAAGCATGAGTTCTGTTAACAAAGCCGTCAACGTTCAACGTTTGCAATACACAGATAGTTGTAATCACAAAACAGAAAATTAACAGAGAGCGATGTGATGTGTCAAGAGAACTGTTTTAATGAGGTGTCGTTAGCAACTGATTTTTAGAGTTGTAGAGTTGAAATAATTTAATATTTTCAAAATACATTTAAGGTTTCGTTTAGTCATCATTTTTGTCACACACTTCATAGCTCCAGAGAGTATGAAGCAATTTTCATGAAATTTTGGACACAGATGCATTGGGTCTAGCAAACATTGTCTATATATGAAGATTATGTTTTAGGACATAATTGGGGTGGTTCCTTTAAATTGCTGTTAAATTGTAAATTGCATCGTGATCTGAATCTGATTTATTAAATAACAGATGTCCAAAATGTATTAAAGCAGCGATTTTGTTAAAATCTTTTTTTTTCAAAGGTCCGAAGAGCACGACGGTGTGATAAAATACTAAAAGCCAAAATCTCGAAGTCATACGACTTACCAGTTCTGCGAAAAAGTAAAATAGCAAGTAGTGGCTGATGTTGGAAGCATCACCTCTTTCAGTGGAAAGGTGCGTCATTTTTCAGCAAAAATTGGCTTACATCAGCGTCTGTTGAAGACAACAACATTGTTTTTTGTCTATTTGAAAATGTCCGGACTTGTCTTAAATAAACATCATTTGCGGGAAGTTTTGATTTTCTTTATTGGACAAAATGGTATGTTGGAAGAATTTTAAAATGAATCTGCTCCTAAAGACAATTTACTAATAGGTATCGACGCTTCAAAAGTGTTGTATAGCGTCGAAGACAAGGAGCTTCTTGGCCAGCCAAAAAGTTTGAAAATGAGCAATTGTAGGCTTAACTGAATCAAGACCCGTGACAAACGTAAAGTAAACTCTCGAAATTATTGGGAGTAACTCAGCAAACAATTTCCGTTCGATTAGAGAAATCTGGATTTATTCAAAGCAAGGATGTACTGGGTGCCTTAGTACTTGAAATTTCTCGGCGCTTTTTCACATCGGAACCGCTTCTTGAAAGACACCAAAGGAAGGGATTTTTCCGTCGGATCGTGATTGGAGATGAAAAGTGGATATACTTCGATAACCGCATGAAGAAAAAATACTTAACAAAAATAATATATAAAGCCTTGTTTGGTCATACTCTGTATATGGTGGGACCAGTCGGATGTGATTTACTATAAGCTGCTAAGACCAGGCGAAAGCATGGATAAGAAAGGTTATCGATTACAACTAATGCGTTTGAGCCGCGCATTAGGTGAAAAAGGGTCAAAACCGATCAAAAGTCATGACGAGGTGATTTTGATTACACGATAACCCTGAGCCCAATGTGGCTACAAACTACATGGAAACGCTGAAATAGGAGATCTTCAAGGTCTGTAAACCTTGATTTTTCGGACCACTAGCCTTTTCGACGAATGCAAAACGATTTGTGGGCTACTGGTTCGGGTCTTTTGAAGAAACCGAAGAATGACTCAATGACACTTCTTGTCACCTCGGCCACTTTGTTTCACGCCGTACGCGGTGATGATAATGAGAATCTTTTCAAAAGTTTAACTTTGCTTGGACAATGTCTTGCCCACGTTTCACAAAGAAAAAAGAAGGGGCTTAGGAAAAACGAAATTGTTCGAAAAGTATGTTCAACTTGAGGTAATGTCAGTGTAGATTAGAATACGACAATAAGATTATCACATACGTATAGCACCCTACACTCATCATCGTCATACTTGACTTCTCAGTGCTTTTCTTAGCGCTTACACCTATATTTTATAGTTAAATTTTTTAGAAGATCTAACGACCCAACGGCTCTTTAGCCCATTGAGCTTGCAGTTTCTGTGCACATTTGTGTTAAATGACGGTTTTGAAAATGCACACATACGGATATACACGGATATAGAGTTGAATAGGAAATTGGACAAACTTTTTGACATGAAATTGAAGAAGGGCTTCGACAGAAAATTACGCAAGGATACAGAAAAAGAAGTGAAATTTGGACAAAGTTCCGGCGGTGGGTCATATGATTTCTTTAAAGAATTTTAATGTCGTTTAGTTTTCTCCTGTCTCCTCTTTGTAATACAAAGTTGTTAAGGAAGATACAAAAACCAAAAAATTTATTTAACTTAAAATCAGACAAAGAGCATTGAGCATGCTTAGTAGACTGAAAAAACTAACAAATTTGTTTTTTTCAATACACCACTCCAGTAGATCTGTACTGAACGGAAATTCGCTCTTAAAAGCGAATACAGCTGTGTGTGGATGCTGTGAATTTAATTTTTAAACTTCCAGATACATATTCCCCTCATTTGAAGACCATCTTACCGCCTTACACTTTCCCACACACACTCGCCCAGCAGACGCATGCTGTGCCTTCATCTCCGATGTGAATATTTATTATGTGATTTTCGGTTGCTTTCCCGCTTCGAATGGCAGTTATAACATTTTAAATTAATATTTCGGTGACTCAGGCGGAAAGTGAAATTTTTTTATGACGTCTTTGATGGAAATGTCATTTTGATGAACAGTTTCTCGTTCAGGGGGAAAATAAATGAAAAAAAAAAGGAAAAAGAATCTGTAAGCGGATTGAATTGCAATTTACGTGCGATTCATTGCTTGGGAATTGCCTTTTGCAGAAAGTTTTGATGACTTCAAGCTTATTGCAAGTTGTTATTACCTTTGGCTGGTATCTTCTGATTCTGGGAGGATGCAAAGCAAGGTGACGAGAGTTTTCTCTTTCTGAAGATCGCAACGCTGAAGTTTTTTTAAGAAGATAATTTTTATTGAATTCACCACAGCGGTGAGAGTTTTAAATTGCCAATGAAAGAATCAAGTGTCTTACGATTGAGTTTTGTTGAGTCAACGCTCTAATATCTGATTGTAAAGGTCATCTTCTTTGAAAAATATTGCGTGTACTTAAAACTGAGTCTTGTTTGTTGGTTTTCGACAAAATTCTGATACGAGTTTACTTGTCGTTCCCATTGTGAAAATCTATCAAAAGCCTACCCTTTCTAAAAATGTGAGTCTTTCAAGACGAACTAATAACACATCACTCAATAAGTCCCGGGACTTACCAATAAAACACATTTTCTATACAAAAGTCGACTATAAGAGTGATTCAATCAGTTCAACGTAGCTCTAACATTTCGATACATTTTTTATAGAACGATTTATCTTTGGCCTCAAAAGGGGCTTTAGTTTCGGCGATCACCTCCTCTTCGAGCCCTATTTTATTCCGGTGAGCATCGTTCTGAGATCTGAAAAGAGGCAGAGGTCGCTGGACGCCAGATCTGGAGAATAAGGTGAGTGCGAAAGCCAAAGCTCAATACTTGCAATTTGACCATGGTGGCCAACGACTGGTGACACATTGCATTGTCTCGGTGGTAGATCATTTTTTTTCTTCTTCATATGGGATCGGTTTTTTGCAATTTCTTCCTTCAAGTGCACCAATAATATTTGCTGCTGATCCTTTTGCCTTTCCCAGATAGTCGATGTATAAAATTTCGTGAGCATCCTAAGATACGGCTGCCATAACCTTGCCAGTCGACCTGTGTGTTTTTGAAGGCTTTGGACGTGGTTCACTGGCTGCTGTCCACTGCACTGACTGGCGATTCGGCTCTGGAGTGCAGTGGTGGATCCGTGTTTCATGCATTGTGACATACCGACGCAAAAAGCCTTGTTTATTCTGGCGAAACATCTCCAAACAGCTCCAAAAATCATCGATACGTTCTTGTTTTTGGTCCATTGTGAGCAAACGCAACACCTATTTCGAAAACAGTTTTCTCATGGACAAGAGTTCATGCATAATAGTGTACTTACTGTCATTTGATATCTTAAGGGTGTCAGCTATCTCACGCAGTTTTATTTTTCGGTCTTCCAAAACGATTTTGTGCACTTTTTTGACGTTTTTAGGTGTAACCACTTCAATTGGTCTTCCAGAGCGTTCAGCATCGTTTGTGTCTGTACGGCCACGTTTAAAGTCAGCATACCACCGACGGAAAGTTGTTGTTGATGGAGCAGAGTCCCTGTTACAATTTTCAAGCCATTGCTAAGCTATTTTTCCACATCAAAAAGGAGGGTTTAATCAACACTCGAAATTCTGTTTTTTCCATTGTACTGAAAATCGCAAAAATATCGTCACTTGAAGCACTATAAATTATAAACTAATAATCAGATTGCCATGAAAATATGACAAGTTTAAGATTTTTCATTAGTAGTCTGTCTGTCCCGGGACTTATTGAGTCATGTGTTAAAAACGTTTCTTTTGTACTGGTGTTAAGCACACTAACATCCAAAAATTCTATCCAAAAAAATTCATTTGAAAGGAAAACCCCCGCAGAGTTTCAAACTTATTATGGCTTAGCCCCGCAACACTGCCGGTGTTGTTTGTTTTTATGTCCTTAATTTTCCAGTAGTTTGCTTCACATCTGAACTGTCACATCTTGCTGCCAATTGAAGGAAGAAAAAGCTCTTCAAGCCCGTTTGAGAGCATATTTGTTTTTGCATGAAAATTAGCTAATGCTGTGCGAATTTCGAATAGCTTTTGTTTCGCAATTGTTATTGCTTCGGAATTATTTACTTTCGTTTTGTTTGGCTTCGACATTTCCGGCATCCTTGGCGATACAGCCAGCAACGAATTGGAGAAAATTCGCGAAGAAAACTGAGCGGAATTCAATTTGTGAAACACACATGCATGGAGAGTGGGTTGAGACGTATGGGCACTTTTTGGAGTACGTGAAGTTAAATAAGTTTATTTCCAGAACAATGGCACACAGATGGGGAAAGTTATTGAAAGGATTTGACTCTTATTCCCAATTGGGACGTGGGCTGTTTGCTTATTATGGGGGAAATTTAACGGAATGGAAATGGAGTCATTTCTTCTCTGTTTGGTGTCGCTCATGGAGATGGTTAGAATTTTTTTGATTCAGTTTGTAGAACGATTCAAATGACATGCTGCAAGAGAAGTCGTTGCTGCAAAATTTAATGTGTACAAGGATGCAATCCTACTTAGGCCAGATAAGGCCAATTGTGATGCCATGCAGATCGAGGATAACCTTTCTTATGTCCCGAAACAAGTTGAAAACTTTCATGAGAGTCGCGAGTTTTCTAATTCTTGTATCGATGAAGAGTTATGCTCCCAACTGAAAGACACTTTCTACTTCCTTCTCATCCCTGCAGCTATGAAAGACTTAACCAGCGTGTTTGCCAATGTAACAATGGCCAGGTATTGAACCAGTAAGTGTTTTGATCGCTGATCTGCCAAATTATGAATGAGCATGACGATCACTCAAACTCTGATTGAGGACAGATCAACTCCGTATTGAAATACAAGATGTTGTGCATTTGGAACATTTACAACCAAAGTCGTGTCCAGCTGAATAAGAAGGTAAGTTGTGGTGTACCATATGAGAGGATGGAGCAACGAGATCATCGGCCTTGCAAGTCCTCGGATTGTGGTAGTGTCCCATCCCGCGTGAGGTGAGGAAGAGGGATATTTTGCTCTTAAAGTCTAGGGTATCCAGGGATTTCATAAATGCCTGCCTTACAGTACATATGGTATATCAGTTTAAGATATTACAGCAGTTCACAGTGAATTGAAGTGATCTTGCTAAGAGTGTAGCCACTTGTGTTCCTACAAGGTCTTGAGGAGGCAAGTAAAGAATTACGCTCAATGCAGTGTTTGGTGAACCGTGGACGCATGAAAGAGCCGATCTTTACACAGGGTCTATGATATTATGGTTTTCGGCTTTGTCAAAAGCTGCCCACCATACAAACACTCCGTAGAGGAAAATTGGTCTTACCACCGAAGTTAGATACAGTAGAGTGTAACTGTATTAAAATATCTAGGCGAATATCTTATAAATGAATTAACATTGTGTTTCATTCCTGGTCCTGATGGCCTTCTGCTATTTTTACCACAGCGACATGAAACAAAAACGAAACCGACTATGCGTGAGTGTAACCAGAACTTGCCAAACATTTTTTTAATTCATTGGCCTATATAGCTAATGAGTAGTGAACTCTATATTCCCTGAACTAACTTACAATTGAAGTGCCTTTCGAAGGGCATTGCACTTGTGGAAGCTGACAATGTTCTCGCTGAAGGTCCCTACCCTACGTCTGATTACTCTTTGGGGCTCAAAAATCGTCACCTCCGGGAGCCTAAGGGATGAGAAAACGGTTTGAAGTAGCGACCTCAATATAAAGATAGCTTATTGCGCAGAATTACTTTTGCCAACCACTGGTCCTTGCACTCAAGGGAAAATTGAGTAAAAATGTCCTCGTCCGAAAGACTAAGCCCTGTCCTGCTTTTTTGCGTAGAATGTTGGAAATTATTAAAAGCAGATGAGGAAGTCTCGTGATAGGCTGTCGAACACAATTGGGATGCAAAATGGTAGCTGGCGACTGACAAGTGCTAGTGGATAAAGCGAGTTGGATGAGTCCCAGGTTCACCCTGCCATTCGAAAAAAGGGAGGGCAGCCCCTTATCTAGCAGCTATTAAAATTTAAGATCCGTGGTCACTCTTAAGCGTGAAAAGATGGAATTAAAAACAAGAGTGGCCAAGTATACTTAAGAAGACTTTCTCCAATAGGGGGAATATAAAAAGACTCATTCAGGATTAGGGACACCTTTGAAGAAGGTAACCGGATCAAGCACGAAGTGATTCACAACCAAATCATCTTCTTAATAAAAACCCCTCAAATAGAGCACAGTTTATTCGGTCTGCTAGTCAAAATAAACCCTCGCCTCAACTCAAAAGGACACCTCAGCAGACACATCGGTCCACATACACAGTGTATAGTGACTAAATTTATTAATTATAAAAGTAATCAGATAAAAATGTCCATCGTTTTGAGACGCACAAAGCAAATGCTCGATGAACTTTCTGTCGGGGAAAATCCATGCAATTACTTTAGAAACACATAAACTCGCATGGTCCAGCAATGATTCATCTTCAAACAAAACCGGCTCCCTCATGCATGCAGGATCGACGCACAAGGGACTTGAGCATAGACGAAGAGCATTAACCTGCAAATAATCCCCGAGCAGGAGACTTTCACAAAAGGATAACCCGAGTGATTTACACGGCCGTCATCCTCTTTTGGGTGCCGGATTTTGCCTCATTAAAATATTCAGTTATGTATGTCTGCTAAAGGGATGCACGTATATACGAGCAGACACAGTTTGACAAAGCCACGCTGAGAGGGGATATGAAAATTAAGTAAATTGAAAGGACACTCGGATATGAGCCAAAGGATGAGTCGGTCTTTAAATGACGTCAAATTCGAACTCACACTGAGAGACTATATTTTGAAGGGGAAGAGACTCGTATGCGAAGAGTTCGACAAAGAAAATGTCCTTTTCTCCAAAAAATATATTTGACTGAAAACGAAATAACATACATTCGTCGTCTTAAAGTTTTCGGAACCCACCCAGGAAAGTGTGAGAACGTTTGGAGAGAGTTTCAAACTTTTATTTAATCGGATACTCAACAGATATTCTTATTCTCAGACGATCAGACTCAAAAACTGCCACATTGTACTAGTAGGTAGTAACCTTTGCTTACTGTAGCTTTCTGGTTTCCCGAAGAAACACCAGCGGGCGCCTCTGTGATTAAGAGCTTACGTTTACAGCTCCCACCGCATCAGCACCACCTGATACGAGCAAATGCGAGGCAATGACAGAGAACGTTGTGTCTGCACCTTCTCTACAAGCTTCGCAAAGAGTGTCTTCACTAAGCCCAAGCAGACTTAGGTACTTAGCGCAGGCAAAGTGTCCCGTTTGTACGCCGACAAGTTTTCTGCTACACTTTTCTGTCTAGAGATAACAGAAAAGGCACGGATTTCTTGCTGACGTTCGGGAGCATGCACTTGGTCAGCCTACATCCTGGAGAGTTATGCCATCTCTGGTTGTGCTATTGGGAGACCCAACCGTCGACGGAAGCCCTAACCAAGGTAGGGGGTAGTAAAAAGGTGGGGTCGGGCAAAACGAGCGCATCTTTAGAACCATGCCGAGGGTAAGGATTGGGGAATTGCTTGCGCTTTATTCACTAGAGAAATCACTGTCATACTATGGCTTGTAAGGTGTCCTCTCAGTGTGTCAAGAAGGCCTTCGATGTCTTTAAAACTGAGAATGGGTTGCAGCAAATGCGATAAACTCACTAAATCTTTTTACTCACTTTACAATTGAATTTTTTAATTCCATGTAGTCACCTGATGATGGCAATTGAATTGCGTGCAGGATAACGCCGAAGTTTGATGTCATTAATATCCTCTTGCAATTTCCTTTCGGGAAAATTCAAATCGACTTGAAATTGAAAACCGGCTACCAAACGTCGAAAACCACTCTTTTCCCAAATCCATGGCTTCAAGGCACATGAAAAGAAAAGAAACTTTCGCAAGTTGAATATAACATGAGCGACCATTAGCTGTGAGAAGTGTAGTTCGATATTTCGGCTTTATGTCGGACCAGTAACTCTGTGGTTATATTCATGCAGCTACGGGTCTGGCGAATGCAAGGAAAACCTTCACTATGGTAAGTAGGTTGTCTTACAGCAGCCAACTTGATGCCAGAGTGAATCTTATTTGCTGCACGGCCCTAGGCTGGCCTTGCCGTGTCGTTCAACTTGAGTTCTTTCCAGATCAAAAGGATGAAGGTGTTCAAGAGGCAATGTCTTTGAGGTTGCCTTATGATTCACAACTTCAAAATCAGAAAACAAGGTGTTGTATGCTTATGATGGCTTGTACAACGAAGGAAAAGTGAAAGGTTGAATAATTTGTTTGTTGAGTTAATTCCACGACACATTAGTATACGAGCAATGATCTCGGAATCTTGTGGCGCTACAGTCTGGGTTGGACCTGGGCCTCAACCAACATGCCTCTCCAAGCAGCACAATCTTTCGCCAGCTGCCGTCAGTTGCACATTCCAAGTTGGTTGAAGTCCTTCTCCACTTGTGTGCGCCACCTTAGTCTAGGCCGTCCTCTGTTGCGTTGTCCCAATGGCTCGGATTCGAAGACTTTTCGGGTCGGAGCAGTGGTCGCTCTACATGGCCTAGCCATCTTAAGCGTTGTATCCGGAGACGCTTGACTAGGCGCATGTCGCTGTACAGCCCATAGAGTTCGTCGTTAAATCTTCTCCTCCAAATAACATCAACGCAAACAGGACCAAAAATCGCACGCAAAACTTTTCTCTCGAAAAGACTAAGGGCTTCCTCATCCGCTTTTAGTAACGTCCAGGTTTCCGCGCCATATATATTATATATATATATTTATATATATTTTTTGAACGAATTGCCTTCATCCAAAATGCCAAAAACGTCTCTATCACGTGGTGGAAAGGACAGTGGATTGACGGTTGCTCTACGAGACCAATATAGGAATCGTAGGTCTAGATGATCTCCAGTTCAGAACATTCATCCCCGCTCGCGGCAGAGAAAAGTGTGAAAGGTAAAGGGAATTCTTTTGGTAGCTAGATCTACATCAATTGCTCCATCTAAGGTCAGCTTAAGCAGCTGACCGTGAGCCCCCTACGGTCTAGGTTCGATTCCCAGACGGGACACCTCGCATTTTTTCACAGCACCACCTCTTTCGAGTTGCTGACAATACTCAAAGACTATCAATTGTCTATGAAAAGCTTCTCAAATCTCGCAGAAAACTGTAGGTCCCTTCTACTCGTGAGAGAACATTAGCACGCACAACACGAATAGTTGTTGTAGAATCTAGGCCCTGGTCCCTTGTGGGCTGCAGTGCCACTCAATTATTATTTATTATGCACATATAATGACAGGGTGTATAGCGCCATGACTGGATCTTGCAACAATGGTTTTGCAAAAACACTATTTATTTCTCTAAAATTTCAGCCAACTACTTATTTAGTTACCAATAATGAAAAGAAAAATAAAACGAAACCATCTACGAGTGGCTATAAATCGCACTATTACATTTTTTTTTATTTCTACGAGCCATGAGTGGACAAAATCGTCTAAGTCTGTGGTATACTTTTGGGGCGGTCTTGTGCACCAAAAGCTTATAATACAGTTTTTAAATTTGAATGTTTAAGGTGACGTCACGTGTAGTGCGAAACCTCTCTTAGATTTCTATAACAACTTACTTCCTGTTCTCTTTATCACGATTTGTATGCATTGGCAGTTATTCTCTGAAATCGTAATTTTCGAATGATGTCCATACCGTTGTTTGAAGCATGACGCCGCCGCTGTAAGCTTGCCTCTCCGAAAACAGCATCGGTCGAATAATTTGCATATTTTCACATGAACGACATACATACGAGCGGTATGATGTTGAAGTTGATGCTGGTTGTTGTGCGTTCTATTGTAGATATTGCATTGAGGGGGAGAACTACAAATATTTTCGTTTTCGATTTCAGTCTGTTTACAATTTTCTGAATATTCACAGAAAGAGCTGAAATCGAACGTAAAATACACATTTGTAGGTACACACGGCTTGTGTGAAATTCAAACAAAAATCGGCAACAGTTGGTGGATGGCTATCGCTCCATCATCCCCTGAGTGTATGTATCTGAATACATTCGTACGGGCTTTACTGGCAAAAATCGGTGTTGTTTGCTCTGAGGCTTGACGGGTAGATTTAAACGTTTGGAATTTAGCGAGAAGGAAAATACTGAATGCCGTTGTTCTGAGTAAAAAAATTAAATCCTACCTTGTGCCCTTGACTTTATGCCTCTTGTCTCTGTAGAGGTCCATTAGTCCATCCAGAAGCTGAAGAGGGTTTCTTTTCAGCTTCAGATACCCCACGCCCTGTTGTCCTTATCTTTTCCCCTCGACTCGGCGACTTTTCAGAATAATGTTATCCACTTGTGTATGCGCATGCATCAACCGCACCCGTTTCACAATCCGTCGTGGTGCCTCATTGTTGCGTTTGTTGTTCCCAATCAAAGGGAAACAAATATCCCTCCTCATGCTGACACCGGTCTGTGTGCACAGTCTTCACGTGCAGCAAGGACACCCTGTTGGTGCTGAGGGATCCCCCTTGTGAGCGAACAATTAAATTCATATATTCAAATTTGCGAACGCTGTGTACTCACGGGCGTGTAGCCTTGATTGCAGACAACGCTTGATGCCGTTTGTGGTGAATGTCACAGAGAATTTTTTTGCAAATCCGCTTGAAGTTCAACGTGTGTGCGGCCGCCGTTGTTGCTACTCGTCGAGGCCTTCAGAATGATTCTGTGCCGTGGAACATTAACGGGTGGTGCGGCAAGGGGAATGGTCGAGTTGCAAAGTTATGCCAATTTCACGGCCATAATTTTACTGAGGACGACTGGCGGTGAGGAGAGAAGTCAACTTTTTGATGAGTTTACAGTGCATGTCGACTGTCTGATGGAAAATGTGAAATATTTGGAACATATTTTTCTTAAAGCATAAATTGTGTGTGTGGGATTGTTTAAGGAATGCATAAACGCCACTGGTGAATCGGTTTTTACATGGTTTTCGACATTGGAGGCTAGAATTTGATGTCCCCTTGAAGCTGTAGCATTGATGGCTATTCACTCGATCTAGCGGGGTCTTTGCAGCTATTAGATAGTTCGTGCAGTCGTCACTTCCATTCACCTTCCTCGCAGACAGGACCGTGTCACCAAATCTCTCCTTTGGAAGGCACTTGTCGTGAAAATGTTGCTTTAGTATAAGCTGTCTCGAACAGTACATAACTTTCTCGAGGTAGACGCTAACTCAATTGATCCCAGACTGAATCGCCCGTATACTTTTTAGGCCTGTCAAATTTTGTAGCTTCGTTTATTGCATATCTGCTAGGCAATACGAGGTGGATTCATGGTTCCTTCAAAATAAAAAGTTTTTCGTCACATGATAGGGTCTGCTCTGCAAAGAAATTGAGTGCAGGAGAAAACAAAGCTGTAACAAAATGTGAATGTAGTCTGAAGAAACGGCGACTAAATTGGCCAGGACAGCAATGTGCCAGCTAAGTGTATCGAATCCCAGCACTCAGATGTCAAAATATGCGATACTGTGTGGTTCGGTAAACACCGACAATAAAAGACTGCAGTTGCTTAAACTCAGACTCTTCAAGGATATGAGGAAGTGAGGAAGTGGATCATGGTTAAGCTCAAAAATAATAATCAAATGGCGTCATTTTTAAATGTAATATAGCGTAAGCCCATGAAATAGGAAGTTCAAAGATCCGAGGAAGAAGCCCTTCACGGCAAAGAACCCATCTATAAAATAGCTGAGCACGACCGGATCAGTTGGAATTGTCATGTTCAAAGGAGAGATCCTTCGAGCCCCGTTGAAAAGGCAATATCAAAAACGCTCCAGAGCAAGTGGGAAAGAGAGGCAGGCCTGAGAACTCCTTGATCACACATTTGATCAAGCATTTGATTTGCTTCAGTGATGACCTGTTCCGAGACTAGTAGGCCTGCCAAATTACTTGAGGTCAAATCGGCGAACCCCACGGACGGACCAGTAGGTAAGTGGGAGGGTTATGATCCCCATTATTCGGATCATAACCTCGTCGAAAAAAGAAAGGAAAAAATAAAGCGTAAGCCGAAGGAGGCATATCGACGCTCATGATCAATGTTTGCAGTCGATTCATAATGAGTTGGCTAGACACCGTATTACTTATTGCTACCTTTTGAGAGGCTTAAATCTCCGAAACGAATCTAACCATATCAACGCTGAATAGTGTGTCCGCTCGTTGCTGTGGAGCGACCTCTGGGGGACGGCGAAAGAAAGAAAAACTGCACTCCTGGTGGTGCACGAGTTAAGAGCTATTTAAACTTTTATTTTAACGATCTTATCAACTGCATTGTTCTTACTAAACTGATTTCGTCCCACTCTGTTTGTTTCCTGGAAGCCTAGCTTGATGTTCAACGCTTACTAGACCCACAGTGGGACTTATCTAATTTGGACAAATAAATCATCTGGGAAATGGAAATACAAAAAGACGCTTTGGTCCATGTGGCCACAATGTGTAAATAAATAGTGGAATACACAATTAGGAAAAGACGCTTCAGATAATTGCAACAAACAATGGGAAGGTACATTCATGTGGGAAAAAACTGTGACACACCGTACTTAACATTGACGCGTAAACAAATAGATGAAGGAAGAATACAAAAAGTCGTTTTACGTATCAAGAAGTAGAGATAGTAAGGAATAGGGAAAAACATAGGGAAACGAGAATATACTGGAGACCAGGGCTACCAGGACTTAACTCACGCAAGCGAGAAGGAACTGTAGACACCTATGCCTGCGAAACTAGGAGTAATTCGTTTAGAATCGGTCTGATTGAAAATAAGTTTTGTACAAAAATTTGAGTCTACATATCCTCGTGTGATGTTTCCGTGTCAGTGAGACAACGGGTTAGTCGAAGTGTCGCTGCCTTCGAAGCAAACGAACGAAATCAGTCTATTTCGATGCGTTCTCATGAATTGGACGTCGCTCAGACCACATTATGACGTATTTTGCGTAAGGATTTGGGCTCATGCTCAAAGAAGATCAAGTTGACTCAAGGATTAAAGTCAATGGACCGTTTAAAGTGAAATATGTTCTCCGGTTGGGTTCTGGAAAAGATGCAGCAATATAATGAATTTCATCGCAAAATCATCTTCAAGCTAATTTTTGGCCATTGAGCCTCATCCATAAGCAGAATACGAGTCATTAGACGACTGAAAATCCACACGTGCTTCATGATCACCACTTCGTTCATTACGAAGAGCTGTCTGCTGCAATTTGCATACCGTCATCGATATAAGGGCGGCTTTCGTAACGTTACGTTACGTTACGGCGGTTAGCATTACCGTGCCGTGATAATCGATTATTTTTGGCCCGAAAAGGGAAATATGGACTTGAGTGACATATGAATTCAGCAGAGCTACACAAGACTACGTTACAATCGATTTATTGAAGAGTTAGTATGGTGAGTGTGTTATCGCAAGAAATGGTCCAGTCGATTGGCTGTCTTGTTTCAAAATTTTCTGTGGGGTTACGTTAATTTATTCTGACTCGAAAGACTAGGACAATGCTAATTCTAGCCTTACACAAATACGGAGCCAAGTTGTGGACGACAGGCAAAACGGCAAAGCTGATTCCTGGTTCCTTTGAGAGAGGAATTGTACGACGAACACATCGTCCTGTCTGCGAGTACAGCGAATGGAGGAGAAAACACAATCGCGAACTCTATGTGCTTTACCAAGATGTGGATGTAGATCGAAAGGCAAAAATCTGTCGACTACAATGGCTCGGACACATCAAGCGAATAGAAAACAACGCTCTTTCCAAGAAGGTCTTTGAATCTCAGCCTTCAGGTTCGAGAAGGAAAGGATGGCCGATCCTCCGGTATAGAGATCAAGTGATTGCGGACGTTAGAGAGTTTCAAGAAGCCAAGAGTTTCAAGCCGTCAAGAACGGAAGTCATCCATAGTTCGAGCTCAGACCCTTCATGGGTCGCAGGCCTGCTACATACATACAAACATGAATTCACTGGCTTTTGTTAACAAGCTGATGATGTTGGAAGAGCTCAGAGATAACATGAAACATTGAAAGCGAAATAACTGCCGTTTCAGCCGAAATATGTGGCCGTGTTGCTAAAAATTTAGTCTAGCCATCGACTGCACGAGCCCACGGTTGTCACAAGAACGAAAAAGAGTTCAATTCGTAAATGTTTTGATTGCACTTCAAGCCGAAAATAAGTTTTTTGAAATATCCCAAGTTGTTTGTGTTTCATTAAAAAAAACCTGCCACGTCCTTTTTGGCCTTAATGTAATTTTCCATCCTACTTACTCTGTTTTATTGAAAAATATTAAAAGTGGTGCCCCAAAATTGCGGTTATTGCGCTTGTATTCCACGCTTACACTCTGTTTCATGTTTTTCTCCATCTATGCATACACTTCTTAACATGCGCACTTGTGAGTCTCGACTCAAAAGTCTCCATGTGAACCAAGTTAATGCCTTAGCAATTTCACAACGGAATAAGCTGACAACTACACCACTCGTAAGTCGATTTTTGTCTTCGATTCCGGCCGATATGAATAACCCTTAAGCGGATGTTACTTTTATCTGTCGTCACACATCAAAGCAAATTTTGCACATCAGCATCCCTAATAAGATTATTCCTCATAATCGGCAACTAACACTTGTCCTTCATCATCCCCACTGTCTGCATAGTAATGAGAGTCCTTCCCTCCGCAAAGGATCCATTCAAAGCGTTTCGGTGTATGAGCCCCTGCCTCCATCAATCAATCTAATTGCCAACAAACTGAGTTGGGTTTCCTCACGGCAAGACGTGATGCCATCAAAGACTTCGAGCAAATCCTCTCATGGACAAGACGGCATCTTTCAATACTACATCATCAAATGGAGGCGTGGGAAAACTCACAAGTGAAGAGAAAAATCGATTTCGCCGCGAGTTTCGTTGTGTATCCCGGTGACCTTAATCAGTGTTGCATTGAATAGCAGAGCCAGTCTTTGCGGTTTATTAATGGAGGACGATGTGTTTTTTCATTTTTTTTCTTGTGCAAGAGGTTATTTTGGTTAGTCGAGAGCGTTATAATGGAACACCTTGAGGCGAGAGGCAACCTTGAGGAAGTGCTAAAAGGAAGCAAGGTCTTGGATCGTTGTTTATTGATTTGTGCGCGTGATGATGGAGAGTGCTGACTGATGAGGGTGATGGAAATTCACTTCACTGTCATATGGAATGGATTTCATTTGTTTCACTTAAAGAACGCATTTCTTGAACTGTTTCGACCTGTTGCGCTATTTCAGAGAATTGGGAGATGATGTACTCAAGCAGACGATGAAGGCTAGAGGTCATCACGTCAAAATTTTGAAGAAGGCATCCTTTTGCTTTGATTCCTGTCAGTCCCTCCCACCCACACCACACACACTTCCTTCACATCAAACCCTTCTCACACTCAATGACGTCCATGATGGAGATGCCTCCTTTCGGTGGTGACACACTTCCATACATCATCGCGCTGCAATCTCGAGAATATTTGTGATTCATTAAGTCGTGTAAGCAGGCCACAAAATAACTCTCACGACATCTGCCGCCCACCAAGATGTGACTGAGACTGCCAGAAATCATCCGGCCAAAGGTCATGCGATTACTCCGAGTACGTGCCGCTCGGCAAAAGTCAAATAAATGCGTCTCACATGCCGACCGAACACTCGAAGCAATGGCCCTTTCGGTCGCCTCAAGCAATCGACGGCAGTACATGACGGAAATCTGTGCTCATTTATTGAGAGATTATTTCTTTGTTGGGTCCCTCCCGGTCGGGCCACATGCCGCCCATTATTCTTCATTAGACAATGGGGCTTCGAGGACTTAGGTCAATATAGACTTTTGACACTTCAGTGGGGAAGTTTGCATGATAACGTGATTTCGGGGATTGAGCGCCGAACCGGGGGACTGGTGGATGTTGTGGTGGTATCGCCATACGGCTCCGAGGAAATTAGCACTTCACGTACGGGAAAGAACTGTGTCTCAGGGGAAATCTAGATACATTTGTTGTGGTAAGAAGGATATATTGGGATTTTCTTCTTCAATGAAAGGAATCCAACAAGGGGACTGCAGCCTGAAAGGAGCTCGGCTGGGTGGAGAGCTTCTGCGAACATCTGAAATTACTTTAAGCATGTCGGGTGAATGATAGAGATGCTTAATTGGATCTGATTTTCGTTGGGGGAGACGTTGATGGACGAAGGAGCAGATGTCAAGAACGAGTACTTTTCATTAATTTTTTTTTCTGCACTTAAACTAAATTCGGACATGAATGGCGTGTGGAATGTTATGAGGACTCTGCACACGTGATCTGCATAGATCGCAGATGGCAGGAAGTATGTGAAACATTTTCAAACTCGTTTGACATCATTCTGCTATAGATAGCTTGGTGCAGTTTGTGAAACAACCTCTGCAACTCTTTGACTCTGTCTCCATGCCGCGAACTCCAAAACTCGACCAATTCTTGAAGTTAAAGGCCAGAGTTAAACAGGAGTTGGGAACGAATTGCAGTTCCAATTTCAAGGAATCCTAATTGTCGTTGTATTTCTCGATGGAATTCAGATCTTAGTAGTAGAAGCAAGGGATCCTTTCACACTTTCTACCGTTCAAAATAAGTACAAAAATTCCACGAACAGTACATCGATGCCAAAATGCCACAAACCATTGATGGAATAAGTCCCCATCACTGTTTTGTTGTGCCGGCTCCCCATGCATCCCCCACATCGATCTGGTGGCTTTCAATCATAAAGTCATTTGGGTCCTATCTGTCACATGCATCACCCCGTAATGACTTTTATCATCGGCAACTACTGCGTCCTACCGCATTCAAAGCCCGCTTCGTTCCGATCCTCTTCATTTCACATCAATTTTTAATCAAATGTTTCCAACGGGTTGCATTCCTGTTCTCCCCCCCCTCCCATCTCAGTTTCGCCGCCAACAGCTCCCCCACCAAAAACACAATCCCTGACAAATTTCCTAGGAAACCCGCAACCGTTCATACATTTCAATTACATTACCATCACCGAAAAACTTTGGGTTGCGCATCGCTCAAAATGTTATCATTTACAATGTTGTGAGCGGGTCCCCAATCCTAGCCGACGACGGGACGCAGGACCAGAATCAGTCTCCACAGCGGAAAGGAACGCGAACAGACATGAAAGACAGAAAATTACTCCGTATACACTCCGAACATTAATGGTTATTGTGTGTATTGCGGTGGGGGCGGGGGCGCGGTGGTGGTGGTGCGTCCTCTTATCTTTTATCGTGTACAAAGTTAGATTTTACTTTCACACAGCTCCAGCCCACACGCTCGGGTTACAATTTGCAAAATGACTTTAAGGTAAACACAGTCAAATGGCTTCCTCCCTCCGTCGTCGATGAACTTGGCGACAGACTTCGTGTGTGTGTGTGTTTGTGCACCACGTTGACTTGCAATCCATTTGGAGAGGAGGACCTTTTATATCTGAGTGGAGATAAGTACTAGTATCTGACTTTGTCGCTTGAAGTTGTTCGACACACCCAATCTAATTGTACCCACGCGTTTCCACAACGGGCGCTGTGTGTGTTCAGTGTTGAGGTTCATTTAAATTATAAAGGGCACCTGTCATTAGACGCTCGCTGGGTTGAAAGAGCGGAATTTAAGGACTTGGATGGAGGGAGTTTTTGTCTGTTGGTTGTCGGTGTCGGGGTGTGATCGCATGATGCCAAACAAACAAGGGACTTCATTCAACTGCACAACTGAAAGTGAAAAGTGTGGACTATTAAATGACTTAATCAGTGGGTGTTCACTTGGTCTTTGATTAGGGTATTTAGACACAAGCGCTTCCAACGAAGAAGAAGGTGTGCTAAATGCAGATCAGTGTTGGAACATTAATTAACACAAGTTTGGGGATGTTATCCTTAAAACCAAAAAACTGACCGAAGTCTAGGGAGGCAAAAGCTCGAACTGGCTAAAATTAAAAAAAAAACATAATCCCGAAAGAAACATTTAACGTGTGTAGGTACGAGACCTTACCTACAGGTGGTGGCCGTGGCGTAGTGGGTAAGTGCTTCGACTCACACCCAGAAGGTCCAGGTTCCGGCTCCTGGACTGAACACCTCGGATTTTTTCACGATATCACTTCTTTCGAGCTGCGGACAACACTCAAAGGGTACAAATTTTCTATGAAAAGCTTTTCCAATCCGGTCGTTCGGAGTCGGCACAAAACTGTAGGTCCCATCTACTCGTGAGGGAACAGGAACACGCACAACACGAGCAGTTGTCGTAGAAGTTAGGCCCTGGTTCCTTGTGTGCCACTCAATTAGTACGAGGGCTGTCTGATAAATAACCGACCTCAACGTGAAGCTAGCGGCACAAGTGAAAAAAAACGTTTCTACTTCAAATTGTGTATATTACGAATATAATAGCTACTCGCCAAAATTTCAGAAATTTATCTTGCACCATTATCTGTTGACAGTCGTTTTTGTGAGTGTATTTCGGTGATTCCCCTAAAATGGAAAAAATTGAATATCGAGCTGTAATTAAATTTTTATTTTTGAAAGGCAATACGCCTTCACAAATCAAAGATGAGTTGTACTCTGTGTATGGTGACTCTGCACCATCGTTTACCACCGTAAAATTTTGGGCAGCTGAATTTAAACGTGGTCGCAGGAGCTTGGAAGATGACGAACGTCCTGGGCGTCCAAAAACTGTAACCACTAACGATAACATCGCTAAAGTTCATCAATTGGTACTAGACGACCGCCGGATTAAAGTTAGAGAAATAGCTGAGATGAAGATGTCAAAAGAACGTGTTTGCCGTATATTAAACCAAGATTTGGGCATGAGAAAGCTGTCCGCGCGTTGGGTGCCGTGTTTGCTTACGCTAGACCACAAACGTGCGCGCATGAACATTTCCAGCGCTCTGTTGGCTCAGTTTAGAGGCAATAAGACCGAGTTTTGGCGCCGATTGATAACTGTAAACGAAAAAAAAAAAAATCAGACAGCCCTCGTATTATTAGGTACGGGAACCAAACATTGTGCCAATCAGTGGGAAAAAAATAAAAGAAGAACCACATGGAAAATATTTTCAAATAGTTACAGATAAGCAAACCGTAAATGACTCGCCCAAAATGCGTTCAGAAAATTGTTAAATTGAATACACTCTGTTATGGGAGGGAACCAATTTCGAACAGCGAGATTTGAGAAGCTTCTTATAGACAATTATTGTACTTTGAGTATCGTCAGGAATTCCAAAGAGGAAGGTGAACGATTTGAGGTACTCAGTCCGTTCTTTAAGATATAGTGGGTTGTCCATTGGCATGTCATCCACTTGTTTGTATAAGTTAAACTATGAGAAGTTTGTTTGATTTAAAAAAAATTTAATTGTCTAAGTTCGGGCATAGTTACCCCTTACAAGTTCACTTAAAAACAAAATTACACAAATCTTACGTTTACCTTAAATACTACATCGCATGATGTATATATTGCGCGTTCGTAGCACGGTAGTTTCATAGATGACGTTATAGGCCGTAGCGGCATATTGACTTTTTGGATCTTTAACAGTCCATATATGCATTTTTGTTTTTTCCCGGTCATTTATGACCCTGTTGTTGCTTAACCATTTTATTATTTCGATATTTTTTAGCCTGTAGCGTTGTTGTTGGATTGCTTTTACTCTACTAATACGATAAGTAGAACTGTCACATAAAAGCTCTTTAATTTTAGTTTCATTTGAGCTCTTCTTCATGGCGACGGTGATGTTGCGCTTTTAAGGTGGCATAATTAGAGAATTCCTGTGTTTGTTTTGAAATGCTTTTGCATTTTTCTGAACTTTTGTCAGGTATTTGACGAATTAATTATTTCGGAGGTTACGTTGGAATGAATGCAGTATTTGGCGCGCAACGTTTCTTGTTTTCTTTTATTTTGTATGCTTCGGATGATCTCCTCTCCGTTTTGAAGAAATAAGCAGGTAACACACATAAAGGTATTCAGTCCGGTAATCGAACGTGGGATCTTCGGCGTGTGAGTCGACACACTTTTCCAAAACGCCAACAACTAGGTGGCTGACAACAACTGGGGTTACAACTTGTTCATGACAAATTAAAAATTTATCCAGGTCCAGAAAAAATCAAAATTAAAAAAAATAACATATCCGGCTTATACATGCTTGAATTTCGATAAACACTGGCAGAAAAAGCTCTTTCTACTATTTCTCATCGCCGCCTTCACTGATGATAGCAATCTTAGCTTTTGGTCTTTGTTCCTTGTATTACGTCCCCATCGTTCGTCTGTTTACTACACCGACAAAATGTCTTGCCTTGTCTTTAAATGAATTAAAAAAAATTAATCGCAATACATACCTTACTATAAATGCCGGTAAATCTCCCTTAAACCTACTTTCGGACGTTCAGTAGATTTTAGAAATTCGCTCTTTAGTCGCACCCCACGAATATTGAATGATCATCTCAACTTGATGTTTGATCCCCATTACAACTCACTGGCTTTTAAGAACATTGTGCGCCAGTACCTCCTCCATATTTTCGATTCACGGTGTGACTCCTTTCCGATTAGAAAGAGGGGCTTTAATGATTTTGTGTTGGAATGGAATGTTGCAGAGATTGGACGATTGAAACATTTAAAAACCAAATTATCGTCAGATGGCTCTGCCTTGAAATGCTCTAATCTGAGTCCACAGAGGATAGGAAACGTTTGCCTGGCTTCGATCTGAGGGGTCAACTCTGGGGAATATGGTGGCTGAAGCATGATTGCGGTGTTGGTTTTGACCAAAAAATTACGTCAAAATTCATGAATGCATGGCATGCGCCAACTGATATGACGACATCTTCAGAAACTTCTCTAACAGTGTTTCGAAGGTTCTCTATAGCAATTCACTTTCTCAACATATTTGTCGGTTGTTGTTGTTGTTCTGCATACTGGGCGAGCATCGTCATCCACATCTTCTAGACCTTCATGAAAAAGCCTGTACCACTTGTAAGCATTTTTTTTGACTCAACGTACAGTTACCGTGTTTTTAAGCACTTAACTCAATTTTTCACACAAATTCTTTGATTAATTTTTTCGACAGCAACAAACGTCTAACTCTTATGCCTCTCAAAAAACAAAATAAAAACGCTATATAGCTGAAACTGAAAACATATATTCGATAAAAATGTAAGTAGCCCACGAAATATAAAATTTCACCTCATTTTTCGAGCAGGCCTCGTATGTTTGCCCAATGCTCGACTGCCTTCTGTTTTTTGTTCGAATTTCGCAAGAGGAGGATGCAGCAAGAATATCAACACAAAGTCCTATAGTTTACAAAACACACCCACGAATGTCAAACCCCTTTGTTTTGCAGCATTTGCTTTTCATGCAACTTTAAGAATTTCCCTCACTTCATAAGCAACCACCAAAACAGAAATGGTTCGAGTGCTCCTCTCGAAATCATGCATAATGGATACAGTATCACACATCTATCGTCTGATCCGGCCAATAAATCCTTCAATGATTCCATTTTCTCTCAGCCATGTCATTAATTTCGCCTGTGTGGTCATATTAAACCCTAATTAACGTATTCAGCACACACTCTTGTTTCCCAACACCCAACACCCACCTGAATCCCGAAACATTTCAGCAATTATCCATGGCATCGAACTAAGCATGACCACTTACCTCAGACGGGTTGGCAAACTGCCCCCATCCGGCGGAGAGCGACGAACAACTCTCCGTATCTGTTTTCCATTTGAATCCTTTATGTGCACAATAAACGATCCTCACGTGCCCAAAATTCCAAGCACTTAAGTTCGGGAATAGTACGTGGTTGGTGGCCAAATTGAATCTTAAAAAGGATATTTCGAATTCTTAACTACCGAGCTTCAGCCCATAAGCAACTACAAATGACTGCTTATGCAGCATATATTGAATTTGGTTGCCTAATGGGACGTTGTAAAGCCGATTCATTCACATTTGGAGCGCTTCTGTGAATGACACTTGAAAGGACTCGACTTTGGGGTTATTGCTGCTGCCGCCGCCGCCTTCAATGAAGTACTCGTGTGGTTATGATTTTATTATTTGTCGTTTTGCTGATGTCGTTTCAAAGTATTTTCCTACGTGTTAACTATGAGCAGTTTCGGAGCAATAAAGGATGGGTGTGTGCTCTTGAAGGGAAGTGGATGAGAGGAAATGTAATTCCTGTTGTAGATGGTTGTTTCATTTACTCAGTTAATTGATGTGTTGAGTACTGAGTTGATGTTCACTTCTGACTGCAGTGAGCGTCTGCTTTTGCAGTAAGACTGTGTTTTGAAGTTGGCCACATTTGCCTTTAGTTTCTCGCTACTGTAAGCTATAAATGATCTCAATTGTCCCTAGTGGTCAATAGCAGCCTACTGCTGGAACAGATCCTCGTGGTTGTACACAGTTGAACAGTTTAACTTAAAATTTAACAAAGTTGTCCAAAACAGTCCAATTTTACTCATAGTTGCTCACATTGGTCCACAGTATCTCGTTGCACCCAACATTTGAAATCACTTTACTGTAGGTGACTATTTCTCAGCAAAATTGATCAGTGTTGCCGCAAGCTGCCCTAAGCTCTGGTTCAGTTCAAAGATGTGCACATTTGTTCAAATCAGTCTAATACCCCAGTTGTCCAAAATTGTCCACAATTTCCCTCTATGAGAAACACTTAACTAAACTGGCAAAGTTGTTCCTTCTTACTTCCAGACGCCCAATATTGCAGAGGTCATTAAATTTTGTTTTTGATTCTATCCAAAATTGTCTAAAGTTGTCCAAACCTGTCCAAAACTATCGGAAATTGTGCAAAACAAACTAGTGTCGCTGTCTGAAGTCCAAAACTGCACATTTCCATAAGGTTCTTGATATACGTTCATAGTAAGACACAGTTCCATACGGTCTTCGGTCGCTATAGCTGCCTCCCGTCGAATGAGACTATTTTTACTTAATTTTGGTGAAAACAGAGGAAATTTTGGTTCCCAATTTAGGACACCCCATTACACCAATCCAATCATAATCGTCCCAAATCTTGCCCAAATGGTGTCCTTGCAATAGGAGGGAAGGTAATGTAAAAAAAAAACTCCAGAGGGGTTTTCGTGGGGCAGTATGACCTCCATAAATTTTATTTCTTTTTCAAATCGAATTAAACCCCATTGGAAATTACTGCGTTTTTCCAAACGAAATAAAGTCAAAGATGTGCCAAGTAACTGCATCAGGGCTGTCTTCAAGGGGAGATAAAGGACTCAATCATCGTTTGTTCAAGGATATGCTCGCATTAATGAGTTGAAGCACGTAAACATCTAACCCTTCATAAACTCAGCTGAAATTCCGCTGTCCATAAAGAGCTGTAATCGGTTGCCATCAGTGCAACCTCAATAAAACACAGAAATGAGTGGATTAAGTTAATTATCTGTCATTCCCAGAAGCCAGCCACACAGCGCACTGACTGATGGAGGGAGACAAATCACTCTGGAAGGCTGTTGAACTCAATGCGTGGAATGGGAGTTGGTACAAATTTTGTTTTCTTCTCAGAAAGACCATCGGGTTCTTAGAAAAGCCTTTCTCATCGATTGGGGTTGATTGAAGGACTTGTTGCTATTCTACTAAACTCTGATGTTACCTTGGAAGTATTCCCAATTGATCTTCCTTTCTGTGGAAAAAAAGCTTTTGTGTAAATGGACAAATGTGCTTGTGACTTACCAGTAACTACTGAGAACTGGGTGAGGACGGGTGTATTCAGTGCGATCAACGGAAACTCGTTATTGTCAACCGGTTTCAGAGTGAAATAAAATTTGCAAATGTATTTATTGTATGTGTTGGGTCTTAGTGTTTAATTTGCAAGCCACACTTTTTATTTTTAGTGCAATAGAACTTAAAACTCTTCCTTTTCCACAAGGTGTACAGAATTCCCTCAAAAGAACACTTACTGCTCTTCAAAGCCGTGCTATTCGCCGCTTTAGGCTTTTAAGTTTTATATTACTTATGGGGTTTTAAAGTGGTTAAAGACACGGTTAAAGAGATTCTACTTCATCTCTTCCCTTCGATTAAGAAATGTAAGACCGACAAAGTGACGAATTTAAAATGGCTTAACGTTCCGAAGAAGCAACTCGCAAAATGCTGAATATCCATCTAGTGGCAAAAAGCAGATTTACAAAAATTTGACCTCCACTTCTCTAGTTGGGTAGGGGAGGGGGGAGGTATAAGTCGGAATGCAATCTAGTAAAGCAATTATTCTACCAACGCATATTTTACTAATACACTTACAAAAAATGAATATTTAATTAATAATTTTTTTATTGCGTGATCTGTTAAGTCAGGATATGAAAAGTTCTTATTTTGTAATTGCAATTGAGTGGCACTACAGCCCACAAGGAACCAGAGCCTAGCTTCTTCAACAACTACTCGCGTTGTGCATGTTCTCAAGAGTAGAAGGGACCCACAGTTCTTTGCCGACTCCGAACGGTGAAGCTTTTCAAAGACAATTTGTACCATTTGTGAGTTGACAGCAACTCGAAAGAGGTGGTGCCGTGGGAACATCGGAGGTGTTTAGTCCGGGAATCGATTCTGGACCTTCGGCGTGTGAGTCGAGGCACATCGCCACGGCAACCACGTTGTTATTTCGACATTGAAATCTTAACAGAATCTCAGTTTCGGAATTATTCACGTTCGAAAATAGTTTTGAAAAGTGATTTCTGTTGCCATTTTTCTGTGGAGATAGTGCAATTTTTCTATAGAGAAGTTTTCACCGAAATAAAGCAAACATCGCGACTGGAATACGAAGGTTTATGCAAACGGGTCGGAGCAATCTTGCACAGACTCACACACCTAAGATCCCAGATTCTATTCTTTGAGTAGCGGGTGTCTATGAAAAATTTCTCTAATTGTGCCGTTTTCAATCAATGATAAACTATGGGTTCGATATATACGTGAGGGAACAATAAAACGCACAATACAAGTTTCTGTTGCTGTTGTTGCGAACTAGTCTCTGGTTCTTTGTGAGTTGGAGGACGATTCATTTTTTTATCGACAACCCCACCCTCCTTAATTGGCCGTAGTCCCTTAGTCCTTGTACATAACGCATGAAACTACAGTAGTTAATAATAATAATAATTGAATGGCAATACAGCCCACAAGGAACCAGAGCCTAGCTTCTACAACAACTACTCGTGTTGTGCGTGCTACTGTTCTCTCACGAGTAGAAGGGACCTACAGTTTTTTTCCGACTCCGAACGGCGTTGTTTGGGAAGCTTTTCATAGACAATTGATGCTCTTTGAGTGTTGTCAGTAACTCGAAAGAGGCGGTGCCGTGAAAAAATGCGCCTGGGAATCGAACCTAGACTTTCTGCGTGGCGGTCGGCGCACTTACCCACTACGCCACGGCGACCACAAACTAAAGTAGTTACGTCTTTAATTAATCCTCATTCAGTGTGCACAAGTCGGTCAATACTGGCGATTGAAACGACTTCTGTCAGTCAAAGCCAATCCGGGGCTTACTTCCTCTTTAATCCTTTCTCCTCTTCCTTGAACTTCTTTCAGTTAGATCGTGTAGGTTAAGTTTTAATTTCTTATATACAAAGCTTGCATTAAGCTCAGATTAAATTAATTGTTTTAAGGCTGTTCCAAAGTGAAAAAGGTGTATATGGACATACCAAGGTTCAGTCTTGTATTTCAGTATTTGTTTCCATCCCCACATATGATTGTTAATTTAGCGATTTTGACTGAATGAACAAAATCCTGACTGCAAGCTGCGAGATCAGATTGCTTTGCGCTGTTAAAAAAAACAACCCGTCGAGGCAAGCATTTTGAAACGTGGCAGTTCGCGAAGAATTGAATGTCGAGGAGTTATTTCTTTCAAGGTGTTTACTTCAACGGTTGGGTGACTAGTGCCAATTTCGTTTTTTTTCCTACTTCCAGGGCTTGAACTCAATCCATTTGGTAATACACGACATACACGACGGCTTGGCAGGGCTGAGAATAAGCTCTCTTCGGACTTAGCCCTTGACATGTTTGAGTCTATGGCGGGTTCTCAAGTGGTTTGGATATCTTTTATATGTATCATGTGACATTTCTAGCAGAACATGTGAGTCACAGGAAATGATTATCTGTGTGACGGCTATATAGAAAATTGAATTTTAAAAGCTTGAAGGGACATCAAAGCTAAGAAGGACATCAATCAATTTGTGGTGCCAAAATGAAGGTAGCTAGTAAGAGACCGTGCCACCTAGAAATATAATGTTTTTTGAATCACAGGACTTTCTCGATCTGTAATGTCACTCAAAGCAGGATAGAGCGAGAGATAAAAATTAGCAAAAATATATTTTTGATATCATGTACTTTTCAGAGCGTTCAGGTTTCGAGCAATAATCGTGCTTGTAGGGTAACACTGCCACACAAGAAAAATATTCTCTTCTATTACGCGTACTATTGAATCTAGTCCGAATTGGCAAACCACACCAACAATCCTTTCAAATTTACGCTTTGGCACTGAAATTTATTTTTTGGAATGAATTGGCTTCGTCCAAGAAATTTCACCTTTCGAATATTTGGTTCGATAGGGGACCACGCAAAACAACATTTTTTTAGGAAAGCTACATGGCCTTGTTCTTACCCGAAAACGTTGCACAATATTCACGAACAGGAATGTGTGCCAATCAACTCAACTTTCACCTACAAAACCAGTCAAAGGGCTGAGTGACCTCCATGAGGAAGTGCAATCCCAACTCGCTAATAACACGCCAACTGCGGATAACTTTTTTTGGGAATCAGACCTGTAACTTTAATTAGAGACTCAGCTTCAGTTTGAAGAGGCAAAAGGGGGGCTGCACGCGTGATGCTCACAATAACAGCGAGCCTGCATTGAAAGGCTATCCATTGGCTCGCCAATTCCCTTCATTTCATTTTCGCAAAAACGCACTCAAAACTCTCTGACTACGTTCAAAATGGTTCCTTACCTTGCGAGCGGAATATCAATCGCGAGGAGTAAAGACGTTTTTTTTTCCTCTTCACACACGAATACGCGGATGGACGCCCAATTTGAGATCCTCTTTCGGCACATGAATTGCAGAGGCCAATTAGCGCACTCGACCCAGAGGAGTGTGAATGCCAGTTCGGGGTATCTGGTAGCAGTGAAATTCAGAAAGGCGAAGTTTGATGTCATGATGCATTCATCTAAATGGAAATTCCATCAAAACTCGACCTTGACCGCATTTAATGCCCGACCACCCACAGAGTACACAAGTCAGCAAAGTGACTGAAGAAAAGTTAGCAGAGTACCGCCAATCACCCATCAGTCCACAATTCACCCGCTCCATGCAGAGCCGAAATCAATGCGGGCCTCAGAGAACCAGAAATGCCCAGTTGTCATTTCAGGATCAGACGGATGAAGGCAAATTTAGATGTCACTGCAGGGTGAAGATGAAATTCGAAGAATTTCTGCACCCGCCTCCGAAGTTCACCCCCCGACAAAGGTCACCCTCGATGTTTGTCCATCTGACAGTAATTTGGTCTCTGGGTCAGGCGGGGATGGATGCCAAATTGTTCTGTCGTTAAAAGTGTAATTTATCAAACGAAACAAAACGTGACATCACTGTCACGCCTCAGCAGTGTCAAGGCAAACATGTCAATTTGATGCTTTTTGTCCTTTCTTTAAAGGGACAACTTCAGTTTGATTTAATTTCACATTCGGCCCTGACAGCTTGACTGGACTGATGTGTGATTGATTGGGACCAAATTGGGGGTGGGCCATTCAACTGGCGTTCACGCATAATTAATCACCATTCAATCAAGGCGCGACATCTTGTGCACACTTTTGGAGTCGTGTCCCTTTTTGAATTGTTTGTTTGCATCGATGGAGGGGAGGACTCGTAAAGAGTGATTGTTTATTTTGTGTCAACAACTCCTTGAAGACATGACAGCGTAAACAAACGGTTGACACAAGTCCAGATGAAAGGATTTTCTGGGCTTCTTCAGTACACGCGTTTATCTGTCGAGCAAACGTCCTCAGACGATTATGTTCCGACTCATTGAAGTCCCACTTGCGCACGGTGCTACTCAAGCAAACGAAAGCGGGTCCGGCCATGTTGAAAAGGTTGTTTGCCGGGTAATGTCTGTTGGCCGCTTTATTTGATTATTTGCCTTTAAAGGTTGGCCAGCGTCCCTCCAGATATATCCCCGAAATACGGTCCAGTCAAACAGAAGTAACGAGAACTCAATTCTTTCTTGGCATGCAATTTTTATTGAAAAATGGTTTCTCTTTTTTGTTGTTGTTGTTCTTTCTTCCTTCCTGTCAACCACTTCCTCTAGGCCTGATGAAAGGTCGGTTTCTGCAGTTTTTTCCGGCACGACGAAAGGGATAAAAAAAAAAAAAAATTGCCATGACATCTCCATTCCATTGCAGGCATCAGCAAGTAAGGACTCCCAACAATCCTGAACGCAATTCTCCTCCACCGCTGACACCACAAGCAGTCTGTATTCATTAGGATTAGGGAGCAGGTCGGATCCAGAGTGCATGGACATTCATTTTAATGAACATTCCCTTTGGGCGAGATATGTGGATGAGGATTCCATCAGTTACGCGTCGCCTCGAGACGGTGTATGAGCTTCATTTCGATGTGAAAAGAGAAAGAGTGGAAAAGCGAAGTGGTTTCCAACATTTTCCCTTCGATGTCCCACCACCAGTGCACGTTCCGTCTACAAAGGTATCTAGCGCCGTCGTCCACCCTCTCGGCTTCCTCACATCGCAACTGATTCGTTATGCAATTGCAGCTGCGAATACCACAGTAGAGCAATCCACCATCCGGGCCAGCACATCCCTCTTCGGGTTCCGGAATTTTCTTAAATTAATTTCAATAGATGAGAACGAAACCAGAGATCAGCGCTAGTGGAAGAGCAGCTAAACAATGCAGGAACGTGTTCGGGTGAAGGTTTGAGTTGTTTTTTTCGTTCTTTCCTGCGCTTCGAGTTCGGTTTGCGAATGTCTTCCACGTGGGGTCGTTCCAATTAACTGAACTGAACGTGAGCGGGAAAAAAGTTATCTCGGAAATTGTTTCAAAAATAAGTCACCGACTTCAGTCCCATTGACATTGAGCGATAAACGGTGAAACGCGGGGATGTTATGAGGCTGCGGGGAAATGTAGCACTTTCAGTGGGTGATAGAGTGACGTCAGACAGTGGGGCTGGCAGTGGTATGAGACTTGTGAAGAAAAGATTTATATTTTGAGCATGTATTCTGCGCGGTATGGTGAAGGATAGGAAACGAATTAATTATCTAATGGTGATGAGAGTCAAAGGTGTTCAAGTCCGAAAGGACTGCAGAATATCAATTGGATGAAGAAATGTCCTGCAAATGTGCAGTTGAATGACTAGTTCATAAAGAGGCGTTGTTCTTGACTAAGAATCGCTTCATTTCGAGAATAGATAACCTTAAAATAGGCAAAGTTAGGTTTTGCCTTTAGAAGACGGTTAGATACTTGGGCATTACGCTGAATTTATTTCAAACTGAGTTGGAAGGAGAACTTCAAACAACCTAAGAGGGAGACATTTTCTGCATCTGGAAGTGTAAGCAGCACCTTGAGTCTTCATTTACAATGGTAAGACGCAGCGTAAGTTGCTAGTTCGGCCATTATGTCCAATCTGTCGAGAATTTAAATATCAGCCTGCATGACGTGATAAATGAGATCGACGTCAAAAACAGAACTACGAGAGAATTGGGGATCTGTAGAATTAATTCTTTCGCACATGCCAATCCTCGCTAGATGGAGTCACTCACAATATATGTTAGGTTAGGTTAGGTTATGTGAAAATCATCCCCAAATGAAGGTTTCACTTAGACCAAAGGGTCCAAAGGGTCCATTGTATTTTAAACCTTTGTAAGAACGTCTAGATTGGCCGTCACACTTTTCAGATACGTTAGTTAGCTTGCTAATGCAGGCCTAAGAGGTTTATACCAGGCAATTTCAGAGTAAGTGGTAGAGGTTTCCATCTTCTTCCTAGTTCATACATCTGCTCCAGAAATCGTTTATTACTGTAATCCTGGTCTTGCCACGTGTCTGTCAATTGCACTTTATCCAGCGAGGACTCCTACTAGATTTCTGAAATATTTTTTGCCCAAATTTAGGATGGCAGTGGATGGTGTGTTGGGTTTCACGCCACCACCTAAAAGGAACCCATGGTTTGACGATGACTGCAGGCAGGCACATGCCGCTAAACAGGAGGCCTACAAGGCAACGCTGCATCGAACAGCGAGCGGAGAGAACCCGCTTCTCAGAAGGATAAAGAGACAACATGAGAAGCACGCGGTAGAAGAGCTTGAGAGGTGTTATGACACGAATGAAGTTTGAAGGTTTTACCGAAAGGTGAAACAGCTATCCAGTGGATGACATGGTTGGGCACTTGCACCAGCTCATCTGTAAGATATGGTCGGAGGAAAGCATCCCCGATGAGTGGAATCTCAGCGTCGTCTGTCTGGGGATCAGTCTCCTTAACATCGCGTACACGATCCGGCATCTGGAGAAGAAGATTCAACGATGACTTCTTTGGGCTGTAGAGCGACATGCGTCCAGCGCCTTCGGATACATCGCTTAAGATGGCTAGGCCATGTAGAGCGTATGAACACCATTGCTCCCACCCGAAAAGTCTTCGAATCAGAGCCATTGGGACAACGCACCAGAGGACGGCTTAGGCTAAGGTGGCGCACACAAGTGGAGAAGGACCTCAACCAACTTGGAGTGCGCAACCAATGCGCGGCTGGCAAAAGACCGTGGTGGCTGGAGAGACGTGTTGGTTGAGGCTTAGGTCCACCCTGGATTGTAGCGCCACAAAAAGAAGAAGTGGTTCACTGTAAGCCACTGTAGCTAGGAGATCTTGCTTTTAAGAGGCATGATTGGCATGAGGATGTTGTCAATCTTTTACTCAGTACTTGTTGATCCATTTCTGGCTTGCTCGTCTGCCACACAGTTGCCTGGTATATGTTATTAGGCCCTTTGCTTTTGCATCTCTTTGACTGTATTGCTTTTAAGTGTCATGATATATAGTTAAGAGACGAAGGGCCGAGTCTTACCAAACTTCATCTTAATATACTTCTTCATCTTGATATACGTTTCATCGACAGTCATTTGGATTTTTCAAGAGTAGCCGTTTTTTCAGCCTAGAAAGCACTTCTGTGATCAGGGACAGGCGTTTGCAGAACAGCCTAATTTGGAAATGTTCCGAGATTTCCAAATGGAGAGGAGTGGTCCACTAAAAATAGGATACACCGTGAACTTTGGTGGTTCGCAAACTGCATATGTTACAGAAGCTGTTCGAAGTGTCCTTGGTACAAAATTAAGCCTGCATGAATCTTACAAGCAAAGCCTTCTACAATTAAAGAAGCAGTGTTGACACCTTTCTCTTCACTCTTTTATAAAGAGCACCCTGCCCGCGCTCGATCCCTGTTGGGATCTTGTGCCTGGTTTATTCTTTGATCTAAGTTTTGATCTTTTAGCTTTTTTCGATCTTTTGACATTTTTTGATCTTTAAATCTTCTTTGTAGCGTTTGTCTCTAGGCGTATCCTTGAAGGAGCGGCCTTCGACGAGTGAATGCTAATGCCGTGTCAAGAGGGACCAGCATAAGCCCCCTTGATTAATGGCCGCCATTCCCCTCTATTTCAATTTTGTCTTTATCAAACGTGAACGGCTTCTGATTTCTGTAAAAGATTGAATTGCCACATAAGCCTCTATTGCAATTGCATGTATTTCCTGCTCACGATTCACCTTGTCTCCACAATGTATGTTGTAGTTATCCCGAACACAGGAAGAAACAAACTTGGAAACATACAGACATCCAATGGCTTCCATTTTCAGTATTTTATTACAATTGAACATCACTAAAACGCAACAAAATTTAGCCAGAAAGGTCTATCATCGTGAAATGGATGTTAACGGGGCACATAAAAAGCACCACCCATTTGCATACATCATCATCAAATTCATGCCTCCATTTCCCACGCAGATGGCAATGTTCCGCATACTTTTAGAACCGAAATGTGTCGGTGATTTGAAATGCCATTGGTCACCCACTGTCTACAATTGAAAGGAAACGCCAATTTTACGACAAACAAATTGTTGCCTGAGCTCCACAGTCCTTTGATGGACCATCAACTATTTTTATTCGCGAACTGCTTCCACAAAATGACGTAAAGAAGACGAAAGTGAATTGAAGATGGCAACCCAACCAAAGACAATCGTGGCCTCAGTTGATAAGAATTGTTTGTTGTGAAGCCTTGGTAGTGGAAACGGGATGTCCGTCACATGATTGAATTGTAGGCAGAGATCGGCTTAAAATTTCTTTGTGTTTGAATCTTCTTTGGATGCGTCCTCGACCCCCAAATTTGTAGCCACAGCAATTACAACAACCCCCCACAAGGGATCTGCGATAAATCTCCAGTGTCCAGTGTAGACGGCGACGGCGTCGAGCTTCGGCAAATCGCAGGGAAACGTCCAATTGGGAGAGTAAATCAACCCTGTGGAAAATCTGACAAAAATGGCTGGCGCTCATTATGTTGTCTGCCCCTTGGGCCACCTACAACGCTCTGACCAAATGCGATTTAATTTGTCCAGAACTATACATCATTGCACCCGTAGTCTGGTGGGCAGTGCACTCTTGCTGCCCAACATGGCAGAAAGAATTATGAGACGATGGTGTGGTCGGCTAGGCGGACGAAGAAGGACTAGAGGTAGAAGGGAACAAGAAGAATTATGCTCATTTTTGCGAGTTCGGTCATGACTTATTCATTGCGAGGCAGCCAAGTGGGACAAAGTGATTGTGGGGCTTCGCTTAGAGATGTTTCGGGTCGAATGACTGTCGGGAAGTGCTTCATCACACACCCATTCAGTTGGCGCGATGACTGCCCGAGGCATGGGCCCATCTAGGGCTTCTAATTAACTGCCAAAGGGAGAGAGACGGAAGGTCCATTCAGGTGTATCGATTGACTGGCTGGCTGTAATCGATTGACTGGAGTGTTGTTGTAAATGACAGAAAATGAAAATGCCCCCTTGTTTGAGTATGAATTTTGATGGTTGTGACGTGATGGAAAACCACAAATGCGGTTTACACTTTAAAGATGGAATAATCTGTCTCCTGCACGCAATTGTTATACTAAACAGGAATGTTGCTGAAATCGAATGCAGTCACAAGAGCTGGATGTTAAACATCAAAAAATAGGGCAAATAACTTTGATTGCCAGAACATAAATCAAGTTGCGGAAGGGACACGAATTTGTACCCGTTTTCGGTAAGTTAACATAATAGATGACTCAATAAGTCCCGGGGCATATAGGGGGCGCCACTAGCAATATTATTATTTTTTTGTTAGTGGCGCCTCCTGTATGCACCGGGAATTAGTGAGCGATCTGTTATGAAGAGGAGATCTGCGTGATTAAGCGAAGAGACCATTGGACAACTTTGAGAGATATTCCTTAGCTTTGGGTGACCAGCAATGCATTGCAAAAAAGTGTGTCCTTAAGAAAAGAATATGTGAAATCTTAAAGAGGAAAAATTCATCCCAGTGAGTATTTCTTTTTATAGTTGGCGCGCGCTAAAGGGGTTGCGACTACCCTTAAGTGACCGGATTTAAGTCACAGCACGGGCCGAAGGTATAGAGGAAGAGAGGGAGAGGAAGTACCAGTGCACATTGGTTTTAAATGTCTGTGGATTGTAATGAGGGGGAAAAGTTGAGCTAGGAAGAGCAATCTATATTCGTGTGGTGCGGCCAAAGAACGAGTCTCTCAACTTTACTGTACGTCCGAAGGTGGGCTTAAGAGTGAACTGATGAGCATTCCTAGCGAAGCGTGTAATGCGGGTGAATTCTTGAAGGGGAGGAATGCAGCTGGCTAATTTGTTTGAGCATTTCTTGTTGAAATAGCGATAAAACAGTGAAAGAGATTGATTGGAAACCGCAGCAGTGGCAGTGGCTCAATGCTGAAGCCATCAAGATAGGAAGAGTGTCGTATGTCGTACAAGAACCAAGAAAAGATTAGGATCCGATGGGGTAGTAGCTGAACTGCCCAAACATGGCGGGCCAGATAACATTGAAAGGGTTGTTGTTGAGTTTTACCTGTAGTGTGAAAGTGCGGAATGTGGAATGTCCACGTTCGATTCCCGGACCAAACACCTAGAATATTTCCACAGCACCACCTCTTTCGAGTTGCTGACAACACTCAAAGAGTACTAACTGTCTATGAAAAGTTTCTCAATATCTCCGTTCGGAGTCGGCTAAAAACTGTGGGTCCTCTCTACTCTTTAGAGAACAGTAGCACGCACAACCCTAGTAGTTGCTGAAGAAATTAGGCTCTGGTCCCTTGTGGGCTGCAGTGCCACTCAATTACTATTATTGAGATCTACCTTTTTAACACTCTGCACTATAATTCATTGCACTTCTAGGCTAGCCTTCATCGCGAACCTGGAGAATCCGATTAATATCGAACTGAGTGCCATCAGTAAGTTCCCATATAAAAGCCTTAAGACAATCAAACTTACCTCTCAGATTCATGGCTAATAATATTTTTTCGCCTTAGTAAGCACTTTAATCACCAGGACCTTCAACTCAATTCCGCGGCTAGCCCCTTAGCTTACCTTACCGGTGTGTTTTTGTCCCAGGCAAGTGATAAGCTTTTTATGTGTATCTGTGCCTGTATCAAACATTCTATTTTTAGAGACTTTTCTACGGCAGGATAGCAGTAAGAAAGTCTTGGATTAAGTTTTTGGAGCAATTTGATAAAAATCTTTGTTGTGACTTAAAAGGTTTTTGGGACATATCTGGGAGTGTGAAAAATGAATGAAAGTCTAGCTCAGGGATCAAACCTTAGACACACTAATTCGTCCTTTCAAAGAAGCCACTGAAACAACAAGATTAGTTTAAGCTTTTCCTCTTTCTTTTCATTTAAAATTACACTCAAGTGTCATGCACAAAATTTGAGCAGAAATAAACTTCTTTGCGACTTCCTTTAACTGTAGGCAGGATAATATAAATGATTTGAAAATTTAAAGGATTATATCAGGGACAGTTTGCTTCCTCTGTTTCCCCTTAAGCTCTTCAAACTTCCTGAGCAGAAGTAAAAAGTGATTCGATTGAACTGGAATTTCAAAGTCAGTCGTCTTGTTAAGACAGCTATGCATAGTCTAGTCTCCATCGTTCCCAGTATAGGCTCATTGGTGTAAACCGGCTGCACTCTTTCACATAAATATTTTCAGTGTGAGGCATAAGTCTCACTCGGTGAGTATGAAAACAGATAAAATTGAAACAAATGGGTCTCAGAAAGCGTACAAGTGATCAAAGAGGTGTGGATGTATTCAGGTAAGGGGACTCTTTGGTGTATTCCATGCTCCATACTTCTTGCCAAGGAATGGAAGGTTAAAAACAATTTGAAGCGATACGGTCAAATGATAAATGATTTTTTTGGGCCGGTAAATGTAGATTCTGACTTCAATGGTTTGTTTTTCCAACAAAACGAGTCACCCAGCCACTGACACTATTATGACTATACTGTAAGAAATTTCCTG
Source organism: Eristalinus sepulchralis (assembly GCA_944738645.1). Lineage (NCBI taxonomy): Eukaryota > Metazoa > Arthropoda > Insecta > Diptera > Syrphidae > Eristalinus > Eristalinus sepulchralis. The sequence goes on from OX122885.1 coordinate 44,352,223, forward strand.
GGAGCGTTATTTCATGTTTTGGCTGATGTTAGCACACGTCACAAGGTCATAGGATCTTACACCGTTAGATGTTTTCTGTGCGGGTACTCAAATTTCGTGGCTCCGCGAATAGTGCTCAAACTCTACATGCGTTAAAAACCAGCAGTACATAAGTTATGGCCCAGATACCGTCTGAAATGTCCAAAAGACGTGTTCAGAAATTACTCTAAAAGCATTTAAATCTGAGATGCCCGACATTTGGACAAAAGATTGACATTTGGCGAAATTCAAACCTTAAAAAACTTTCAAATTTCTATCCAACAGCATAACTGTCAGAACCCAAAAATTAATTGCCATAAAATTTCAAAAAAGAGAAAAGTCCTATGATACATTATATTTTACAACAGTCGAAAGAAATCCAGAAATCGAAAATCACAACATGCCAGAATTTCAAAATCTTCAGACCTGACAATTCTGCAAACTCCTCTGGAATGTTTCTATCGAGATTTTGTTTTTTGTATTTAGCTTTTCCAAAATTTTGGTATCAGGATTTCCTGGTAATGAAGAGGCTTGTGGCGTCTTGCATTCAATTGTTCAATAGTGTAAATAGTCTGCCCATGATTAATCATCTGCCATGCAAACTGAACATATTGGCATCTCAATACAGGGTGACACACCAATTTGTGTTCGTAAACAGACGTAAACGACTTCATTTCTCTAGTCTGAAGACGCCTCAATTATGTTTTGATGAACTACTCTTGCTTGACACTATAAACATAGAATGGTGCTGTCAGTCTGGTTGCTGAAAAGTGGTATTTTTGTTGTTGTTGACAAAAAAATGTCCGACAAGGCATTATTCAAAAGGTCATTACTTTACTTACTTTCGGGCCACGATTCGTATGCCACCTTGTATTATTGGAATATTTCCTAGCTTCTCTTAGAATATAACACTGAGACTGTCTCACTATAATTGTGAAAATGAAGGACTCCACTCCAATGGTCGTGGCCCTTCGGCACACATGCATAAGCAGAGAAAAGGATAAGCATGTTATGTCATTTCAAAATACGAATAACCGCGCAAATGAGTGCAAAGAAACAACCCTAAAGGGCAATTACTTCGAAGCACCCAAGCAACTATGTTGCAGAGGATAAGTTCGGCAGGTTCCAAATTTCACCAACTAAGAGTGAGCAACCCTTAAAAGACCTAACACATTCTTTGTCAGGTGCATTCGTTTTTGTTAAGCAAAGTTTTCAAACAAGCTGTCGTGAGTGCTATGCAGATTCACTCAGACGAAAAGGTATCTCGTGGGGGACTTGTGCGTCCTGGCTAAATATATAGCACTCCCATACATGTTCCCATCGAGGAATTTTCCGTTGAATGCAGACAAAGAATTCAACACATAATACCCGCTAATGAGTCCCACTCCCGATGGGAGTGGGTGCACAATGCGTCAATTAATTCCTAACACAGATGAGGAAGCCAAGATTACACGAGGCAACACAATGGCCATGCACAACAATGCATGTAAGGCGACATTTCCGGTGCTTATCTGTGTCAGCAGACTGCTCGAATCGATTTCAGTGAACGTAAACCTGAGGGATTCGTCAAACTTCACGGGCCGTCAAAAAGCCGTCGTCAACGTGATTCTGTTCTTCCGCGAAGCTTTCTCAAAGTTACGATGTTTCCTCAAATCCCCTAGGGACATGCGCCAAAAATGCCAAGCAAAGAGATGCAGAAAGGCCGAGAGAGAGAGAGAGAGAAAATGATTGGAAGAGAGAACTTGTGGCCATGGAGATGGAATGAATCGAAGGGGCATAGACTCCAAAGCTTCCATATAGGGGAACTATACAAGTCGTCGAGTGTCTACTGAAAGCGACAAAACGCGTCTCAGTGGAGTAGGTGAGATTTGAGGTCACTGGGTGAATGACTACTGACCATTCCCAACATTGCTTTCACGGACAGAAAGGACGGCTGATTTATGGCAGTTCTAGCCTCTGGGCGAACACTTAAATGTTCATACGTTGCGCTGTGTTTGGTGTGAGTCGTGTGTGAATGCAACTTTGTAAAACATAAGTAGCCTTGAGATTTTTTTCTGCCCCCACTCAACCGGAGAGGTTCCTCTGCAAATCAAAACGAATATTTGTCATGAAACATGTTAGGTGGGACTAAAACTTACCTGTTACCTTGATGAAGCAGTGACTCTACTAATATGAGAGTCGACTAGCATGATACTTGCCAATAGCAACGCTAATTGCCACAGCTTTCAAATGTTTGTTTTGCAAATGAAATAAACTGGACAAGTGCTCACTTATTAATGGTTTCGTTTGTCTTAACAGAATTTTATGCAAGCAATACAAGCATGCACCAGTAACTTAAGCTTTTATGGAATATTATGGCAATATTTTCCAGGTGTACGATTTGAAGAAGAAAATTATTACACTTACTTTTTGAACCTTATGGTAAGGGACGAGTCCAGCGTCGTAGAAATCGGTTGTACTAACTGATCCAAATTTATCATAACTAGAGAAGATAGGAAATGCTGGTCAGGCAGCCGCTCAAATAGTAGTCGGATGGCACAAGACCTGAGCTATACAGCGAGTGTGGTAGGGCCTTCCACTTCAGCATTTTTGAATATATATTGACTGTCCTTGTCGTGTTATCCTTCAAAATCAAAATGTCGTGTCTAGTAATAGCTTTTGTCAATTATTTCTACAATACTCGGCTCAAAGGCGTCAATTGACAGAACTTGCCTGTGATCGCTGCTAAGGTTGCAGCAGCTAATAATGCGCCACCCTAGATGGTCCGACGAAATACAGAACATTTTGCTGGCTGGCCGTGAATAGTCAGCGTGGTCATCGACGATGGGGTATGGCTTTTTGTCACATTCGTGAGGGTAGCATCCGTAGTCAAAGCTTTTCTACTGAAAGCAGTTAACGCAGCCTTCTCCAGGAGCAGTTAAACCACACATGAGTCGATTAATGGTTTAATGATGTGGAATACAACGTGTCTAAGGACTTTTAAAATGTTGCCAAGATGTGTGTTAAAGTTACTTTAGTATTAAGAATCGACAAGATAAAGTTTCCAGTTCACACTTAATTTTTAAATTGCTGACACAAAAATGTCGCAGGATGAGGCAGTAAACCAGGTTTAATGCTTCTTATGTCGAGCACAGGAAATTGAGAAATAAGTTTAACTACACGCCTTGGTAATGTGAAGCACAATTCTGCCTTTATGCTATGAATACGAGCAAATTGAGTGCAGTAAATTCAGTGCTTTATAGAAGAAAGGTCTCTGAACTCTAAATTGAACAATAAAAGGGGGGGGGGTTGAATTCAAGCTTCAGTCACTCAAAACTCACCACAGACCAAGTGGTTGCTATAGTTGTTCTCAGGATTTTTGTAAATTTCACCAGAACGGTGTAACTGAATCTGCAGTTTAGTGAAGTCCAAGTGGAGACTATCCGATTTCAATGCGTGGGTTGTCGAATATTGATCAGCTTCGTTTTACATATAATTCAATCCTGCCAAATAATTCAGTCTTGAAAGTAGTCACTTCAAACTGCTTTTCCTCATCTCTCTCTGGATGACAGTGAGTTTTATGAAGGTACGAAAATGCCTGCAAGCACTTCAATTTAGTAGTAATTCTAAAACTCTGACAAGTAGGACATCTTTTGTAAGCGTAATAATGTTAATCCACGCAAAATTTAAGTATCTAATCCCTATAAACATCTGGCGAAACAATATCAGAAAAGTTAAACTCCTATTCCTTTAGGCATGGTTACATTAGGCTAGAGTGGTCAGATTTCAGCCGGTTACTATACTTGAGCCCAGGTTCATTGTGATGCCTCACAGATAGTTCGTTAAGGATTGTGCTTTAATTGATCACAATATTCAACAAAATAATAACCAAAAACTAAATTTGATTAAAAGTAAACATTACAAAGGAGGAAACCAGATGAACCTTGTCTAGTTATTGCATTTGTTGCAACTACTTTGAAAGGTTCAGTTGTTCCATATTTTAAGGAAACATATTTTCTTTCATCTCTGCTGCACCCTATCCCACACTGTATACTATGACAAACCTTGTGCAGTTTGGGATTTCAATAGAGACAGCCGTTTTCACGTTTTAATTCACTTCTGCTAAAAGCGATGACCGATCGATTCGTCACGGTGTGTGAAGACGTACACCCGCATTTTCAGATTCAAGTAGCAGGCAACTTTTATCTAGCTGAAAGCTACATGTGCCAAATCTTTTCCTTTTCCCTTAATCAGTATTGCGAAAAGGCTTGCACCGTTACTGTTCTTAGGGCTGAATAGTTTTGTTGGTTAGAAAGAGTGATTTGATGCCACCTCTCAAGGAAGCCCCACATTCAGCCTTGAAAGATGAGTTAAACGAATGGCAAGAGAAGCAAAAGTCAAGAAGTCTTAATATATTTACCAGAATTTTAAAAAAATGTTTTTTTGCATGGACCACATTTACCATTTACGGGGACGGGACCATTTACCTCGAAACACCTAGAGTTGAATGGTCCCGGAGGTAAAGCTTCCCTCTTTTATATATTTTTTTTTTTCATCGGAATCGGTGACGGAGAAGTTCTGGCCACGACCCTCAGAATTTATTCTCTCAGTGGAGCACTAAAGCTTAACAAATAGTGCGTTGTACTTATACTAATAGTATGTAATCTATATTTGGTCTAGTTTCATATTCTGTCGGGGGAATATCAGCAGACAATTCCGTGACAAAAAGTTCGTAACATAAGGGTTCAACACATCGGTGCTAAAAATCTACCACCAGGTCTGAATAATGACCTTTGAAATCGAGATTTATTTACTCCTTTGACGAGATCAATGTCGCTCTACAGCTGTTTGCAGTTCAGCCTCCACCCCCACTAACGCATTTAACCCTCGCAACTGAGATTCGTGCCCAACATCTAAGCGAAAAAATTCTTAACAGTTAATGACGAACATCTTATTAAACTTACATCCTTGTCAAGTCTGCTGTGCATGGGTGTCTAAGTTTGACCTGGATGAGTCTTAAATGCTTGAAGGTGCAGCGGATTGCGTTCCAGTCGTCAACACAAGACAGTTTAACATCTGCAACTGTTTGATCCCTTCACTAGGGTGTGTCATGTTGTTGTTAAAGCAAGACAAGATTGGTTGTTGATAGATAGGTAGATAGAATAGATAAGGTTTGCCTGGAAAGTACATAAAGTTGCGGAGTCCCCCTCTATGCATGTGGAAGCCACCTAAAATGATCCCCAATCACGAATTTTCTTATCAAACCATTGATTGCTAGGTTTATTGCTTAATCTTCTACAAATCGCTTCATAATTTTGTGGGGATATGGCAATGTGAGAAGTTTTCATAAACGGACCAAGAGACAAACGGATTTTAGATCGAAACCATAAAAATGTAAAAGGCCACAATTTCTAATTCTGAGCTATTCACTTAGTGAAACATTATTTGTTGTTGCGACATTCAGTCTGGCGAGTATGCACTGGGCGAAAATAGTTTGTTTGCAGATTAATGTGGAAGGGAATATACAGACATACAAGATGAGAGGAGAGGCATCCTTGCTCTGAGCCACTAAGGAAGCAATGTTTTTCCTTTCCACTTGGCTCCTCGAGTTGCGTATATCGAGCACTCTCTACCACACTCAGTTGATTTGGGATGCAAAGTACCAGAACAGAACCGAGACACAGTGCATTACCTCTCTGCTCTCAATCGGTAGGGACGCAGTGTGTTTTTTCTTCCTATTGATTGAATGAGTTGGTTGGTAAACTTATGTATGTCGGCTGACCTAACACCAAAATGTTCATTTTTCTCTATTCACCGCCCATGCACTTTGCTGTCTTCTATAACGACTAGGAATTCTAAAGCTCTGTGCGTTATATTAGTCCTGTGTATTCTGCTTTATTTTCTGGAGATGATCTTAGACAACGTCCGACCATGTCCAGATATTCAAGCATAGAAGCACAAAAATAAGAATATATGTATTATATGGGTTAAGGACTTCTGTCCAGGTTAAGGACTACGCATTTAATTTTCCCCAACACCACTTAACTTAAGAGACCCCTACAGGCAACACAAAAACAAACAATTCATACCTTTCACTGATTTGCAGGAATTCCCCGAAACACTGAACACATTCTCACACTCTTTTGCCCTCGACAACAATGAAGCTCAATGAAGGTGAAACCATAACACATCAATTATCTGCAAGCAACCACCGCAAGCTATTTACCTCAAGTGCTATTGATCGTTTTCTGGGTCAACAGCACAAGCCACAAGATGTCTGAAAGTCCCCTCCGCCCCCAAGGACTGCTCCTCATCGTAAATGCTTCACCGAATTTCTGATCAATCTTTTATTGTTTTTGCCGACATAAGGGGAATTTAAGGGCCCCCTTGAAGTGCATCCTTGAGTGCATCTGTGCGAGTCCTGATCGAAGCATCCACACAATGTATCTCTTGCATAAGCCCTCACATAATGCATACCTTCTGTGTGCTATGAAACTTGAACCGGCCGGCATTCAGGATTCGAAACTTCTCTGTGAAAATCGATTGTGCGGCGAGAGGAAAGACGCTGGTGAGGGTGTGTCCAAGGGGTTTTCTCAGAGACAATATTTTCTTTGTTTCGGCTAATTTCTTGACATCAATGCGGTGGTGGGTGGGCAGTTCCCCATCGAGGATATAACAACAAGGATTTGCGTGCCAAGAGGAAGATGAATTATCCTTGAGGGACTTCTTGCTTGTTAAGTTGTCAGTTGTCAAGTTGCTCAAGGGTCTGATAGACACACACAATGTAGGAAAGTGCTTGCTCAGGGCACAGTAGAGATTTGCATGCTTCTCAGGGCGGAGGGTTCGATTGAATCAAGATATTCGGAAGACAAAGCGAAAAGGGGTTTGTTTTGTTGTGATTTGATATTAATCTGTTACACTAGAGGATTTCTGTGATATAACGCCGATTTGGTTGTGACGTGATGCAGGACATTGATGAAAGGAAAAGAGAAAGAGAACTTGACATGAAACTTGTCCGATTCTTATCATTAAATTGTCGGAATTGAAACTGAAAGGCAATACAGAGTTCCCTTTCTAATGAAGAACTTTTCAGCAGAAACCAAATGAGCTCAGTTGCATTCTCAATGAAGCCACATTTACGACAAATGTGTCCCCCCGGTGTTCTTAAATTTCATCCCTAACAGCGTTCCCTGCGCAACCAGTGGCAAAGTAATTGCAGACTAAATGAAATGAAAAGCCTTTAATCCACAAGCCCCCACAGCCCGAAAAGTATTGAGTTCTAATTGATACCGAATCCAGAGCCACGTCCCTTTGAACTTCGCTCAAGAATCCAATTTTCCGTATTCCCAGAAAATCCCAATATGAATGTGCTCATTCCCCCCATTGCTTTCACCGCTTATGAGTACTTATAACTTGTCTTTCACGTGTGTGTGTGTGTGTATGTGCGGACACATGCTGTGGTTCATTATGAACCCTCGGAAAATTGAGATTCATTTGTTTTTAGCAAATACCCGGAACTGAAAACGATTTTGTGTGACTACACGTGTTGCGTAGGGCATGACTTGTGTTCATACGCCGAACTCAATGCAATATGAAGTCACCACGAGTCCGAATGCAAACAGTCCAAGTACTTCTAAGTCAACAAATTTTCCGTGAGTCTTCTTTGAGAACAGCAGCCGGGCGAGGCACTTGTGCAATCAGGCACCTCCCCCTCACCAAAAAACACAACCACAACCGTCGCAAAGTTCCTTTGAAACTCCACTTCCGGAATAGGGGACTGTGTCCGCCGCAACCACAACCAGTTTTCCATTTCCATTTCCATTCAGCTCCCCTCAATGCCAAGTCGTTAAGTGCACTTTTGTACTGAATGGGCCAAGGTCCTGTGTATTTGCGTAAATCATACAAACTTCCACGGACAATTGGAATTGTATTACCTTTTGTGTGAGTGTTGAATAAAACTGCAATATTCTAGAGCTTGTCAGGGGTTGGGCGCGTGGGGTGGGCCGAATGAATGACACGCTCTATTCAAACAGAAGCAATCGAGTGCTTCGGCCCTCCCTCTGGGTCAGTGAATGAAAGAGCTGTGCAGCTGGATTCCTCCAAGTTGGCGGTTATGGTGACCGTCTAGAATTCAATTTTCAGAAGATTGCGATCGGAATGCAAGATTTAAAATGAAACTTTGCAATGTTTTCGGATCTCGTTACGTTTAGCCCAGCATCAATGATGGAGTAGGAGTATTGACAGGTCTTGCAGTTAAAACTTTCTTCTTGTTACTGAAACAATTTTGGAAAGTACAGGTGGATTGTATTTTGAACTAGAAATCGGAGCTTTAAACTAAAAACTGACAAAAACGGATTCTATCAGAATGGATGCACTCAGGCACGGAAGGTCCATTGTGTATCCAATGATTTTTGAGGTTTTGTTGATTCCACTTGGTCGTGGACGTGGTCGTCGTGGGGTACTGGCTAAGTGCGTCGATTCACAAGCCAAGGTCCCAGGCTCGATTCGGGACGGAACACCCTCCATTTTCCCAACAACACTCAAAGACTAAAAATTGTCTATGAAAAGCTTTTCAAATCTTGCCGTTCGGAGCGGGCAAAAAAACCTTAGGTCCGCTCTCCTCGTTAGAGAACAGTAGCACACACAGAAGCTAGGCCTGGTCCCTTGTGGACTGTGGTGCTACTCAGTTGTTGTTGATTCCACTTGGGATATTTTGGAAAACTCCCAGGGTTTGTTTTCTCATGGGGAATAGGGCAGCTGTAAAGTAGTGGATTTTTTTTTTAATTTCTAAGTCATAAACATCAGTCTTCTTCTATTATTACTGTTTCTACAGTCCGGGGTCGACCTGGGCCTCAACCAACATGCCTCTCCAGATAGCTCGATCTGTTGGCAGCTGCCTCCAATTGCGCACTTCAGACTTCAGTCAGTTCAGTACTCAATAAAACTAAACTTCCAGGGACTCCATCACAGTGACTGTGAACTCATGTGAACGACCATTGATTCACAGCCAACACTGACTTTCATTCTGTCCTCACAATTTTTTGCAACAAAATTCCTGAACAGGGAGAAAGAGTAGGTAACTAAATCGGTATCGCAGTCGTTTCTGTTTTGGATTGGAAGCAATCATGCTGCGAAATGTGGTGCGCTTCTTGAGAGATCCTCTTCTCTTTTTATTATGATTAAAGCCTTATGGACTCTGCAGTTCTAAATGTGACTTTTGATGTGATGTGACTAAGTAAACACAGCAATTCATCAACAGGGTGTTTTTTTGGCTTTCAAAATGTGTCCAAAGGACAAAATGTGTCTAAGGGCACAGCTAAGAATACGTATGTTATCAGAAAATAAACATCCACGATACCGACGGAGTCTTCGAATCTGAGCCATTGGGACAACGCAACAGAGGACGGCTTAGGCTAAGGTGGCGCACACAAGTGGAGAAGAACCTCAACTAACTAGGAGTGAGCAACGGCGGCAGCTGGCGAAAGATCGAGCTAGCTGGAGAGGCATGTTGGTTGAGGCCCAGGTCCACCCCGGACTGTAGCGCCACTAGAAGAAGAAGAAGGTAACGACGGAGTATCAAGACTTCTTCTTCTTTCTCTTCCAATATAGTCTGGGTTGAATCTGGCTCTCAACCACCAAGTCTTTCCAGCAAGCACGATCTCTTGTGAGCTGCCTTCAATTTGGTACCCCAAGTTGGTATCCACCCATCTCAGACGCGATCCTTTTCTGGTACGGCTTAGTTTCAAAGACTCTGGCCATCTTAAGTGTTGTATGCGACCAAGCGCATACCGTCATTTAGACTCTTCTCCTCCAGAAGACAACAAAGCAAGCGGGACCAAAGATTGAACGCAGAACTCTTCTCGTGAAAAGATCACAGGCTCTCTCATACGCTTAAGATTGTGTCCTTGCTTCAGAGTTAGGGTAGGACAGGACAGTGTTTTCAAGGTGTTGTGCATATAGTGTAGGTGTGGTGCTTTCAGAAGGGACTCCAATATTCCATTGTCTCTGTAACTTAAAAAGACAGCCTTTGGCAAAAATTATTCTGCGCCTTATCTCGGCACTGATGTTGTACGTGCTATTTTATTGGGTGCAAAGGTAGACGAAGTCACTCTCTAGATCGAAGTTGTAGCTGTCTACGGTTCCGAGTCGTTGATGTTATGAGTCTTGTTTTCTATATACTGGGTTCTTTCCTCGATCACCGCTTAACACTTTCGCTCGCCTCCGTTGAAATACTAAAAATTGCCCTGTTGACGGTTCAATGACGTCCGCTAATGCTAAATAATTGAGTGGCACTACAGCTCACAAGGGACCAGGGACTGTTCTCTCATGAGTAACAGGGACCTACTGTTTTTTGCCGACTCCGAAGGGCGAGATTTGAGAATTTTTTCATAGTCTTGTCAACAACTCGAAAGTCCGTGAAAAAATGCAAAGTGTCCCGTCCGGAAATCGAAACTGGACGTCTATGTGGAGTAAATTTATAACATTGCTTCAACCTATAGAGTGTTAAAATCTGAGGCTTTGCGATAGCGCAGAAGAGGATGTCTTTTCGTAAGGTGTCACAGACAAGTGGGGAAGAGGCTCCTATAACTTAGTGTGTCAATCTGAACTTAACTGGCAAGAAAACATGCTAGCTAGACAAGTCTGAGATCCAGGTTTACCTCAAAACTCTAGCATATAGTTTCTTTAGTTAAGAGGGTCTTCGAATACTATTCCACATTTCTGAGAAGGAAAGAAGATGAAAATGGAAAGACTTATGTTTGGCATAAACGTAAGGTGCATGGTTGAAAACACTACCTCAGGCTTATACTCTTCATGCTTATGAAGCTCAAAGCAGTTAAGAAGCAAGAGGGTCAATGAGTGTTGTCAGCAACTCGAAAGCGGTGGTGCCGTGAAAAAATGCGAGGTGTCCCGTCCGGGAATCAAACCTAGACCTTCTGCATGGTGGTCGACGCAATTACCACTACGCCATGGCGACCGTATGCCAGCAGCTGTTTTAATTTTTGAAAGATAGTGGCTCTCATATTGGCGAGTCAGTTTTGTTTCCTGTTTAAAACGTTTTTGACATTGCGGGTCGCGGGGAAAAAGTTCCCCGCCTTGGTGGAGTTGGAAGAATACTCATTCTATACAATCTGAGTTTAGAATCAATTGAAGCAAATATTGACATGGCGTTGTGTAGCACATCCCTATGTGCTGTTTGCGTGCTGTATGAGCGTTGTATGCATTTTTCAAACCCGTGAAGTGGTGGTGGGTGTCCATCTGCATCTCTGATGTTTTTCGAAGATCTGCCGTAATGTTCATATTTGGGCGATGGTAAGCCTTCCCAGCCTGAAGCCACTTGGGCCCATCATGGTATCAAAGAATGGCTCCAGGTGCACAAACAAAATGCCAGAGAAAATCGTATGCCCGATTCTTAGGAGACTGCAACCCGCTATTAGGAGTGAATAAAAACGTCAACATCACGACCAAGTCCATTGCAGAATTACACTTGGCAGTTCTGCTCTGTAGCGTAGAATAACGTAGTCCTGTGACACAATTCTCTTCTCTTCCTGGACAGGAAAGATCTGCGGATAGCTTTGATGGCGTTTAGAAGCAGATATGTGGTCGTACGAGCCTGGTCTTTGAGTTTTTGGATACAACGCTTAATTCGATAACAGAGCAGATCAGCAGAGGATGCACAAAAGTGAAGAATGACTAAAGCCCGAAGTACACAATTGGAGACATTCGGAGCCACATCTTGGCTGGTCAAGTACTTAGTATGGCAATCTGGAGACTACTTCAGAGAAGAAACATGGAAAAGCCAAAGCACAAACTCCTACCCCAGCACTATAAAAAGCCATCGTGAGTGCATACTTAATCGTTCCTCTCACAATTTGTTTTTGAAGACAACGGAAATCTTACCCCCAACCCCATCGCTTGCCTTCACTTCTTTCGAAATTTCTTGTCATCTTAAATGCCCGTGAATTTCCCTCCCAGTTGCGCAATTTTTTTTTCTTCACTTTCAGCACTCCCCTGAGGGAAGCTGCTTGCTTTCAACTGGTCCCACATCTGAGAATGAGACAAATCGGTACGCCTGCTCTTCTTAAGGGACTTTTAATCTTGTCCCAGGACTTCAGTCGGAGACAAAACAAAACAAAATTCCGTTTCTAAAACAATGACATTCCGCGCACGTTTGCGCGTCTCCCAGTGGACAATTTAATCAATATCTCTGGATAATCTAAAGAAATGCAGTTGAAACGTTTTCACGTTCTCCTCACATGCGATTCACTCAGAAAGGACATCTCTTTCTATGGCGCTTAGCCTCATATGCTGCTGCGAGGAAATAACATAAACTGCTACCCCGGCTTACCCTCACCGCCACGAGATGTTCGAATCGTCCTCCACGCCCGCATTTCATCGGCAGCAATTGGTTGCGTATTTGCACAATTTTCCGACAAGAGAAAAAAGGACTGCAATTCTGTTGTGTTGTCATTTTGTAAAGTGAACTCCAACGACTGCCTGTGACTTTGTCGTTTTTCGCTTTTGTTCAGATTTCCCCCGTTCGTCTGCTTCCCTCAAGAAAATGGCCTGGGGAAGGATATGTGCAGTTTCACTTAAAGATTGAAGGCTGGGCGCTGAAAGTGCAGACTAAAGACGTGGCTCGCGGTTTTACTTTTGCCTCCCCTTTGCTAGCATGTCGTTCAACAAGCGCACATCCGGAAGTTAGCTTCTCCCCTTCACCGAGTCCATAGACGGCATCGCGTCTTGTTCTGCTTTCTATTTGGAGCGAGTGCTTGGTGAAGTCCATTATTTTTTCCTGTTTTCGCCGTTTGCCGTCGTCAGCCGGTTATGTGATGTTTTCTGCTTTAAAGAGATGCCAATAGTAAGATCTGGGACACGTGTAATGAGTACACAGTAGTGACGGAAGGGCAAGTCACTGGAACGCTGTAGGATGATGGACAAAAAAAATTCGGTATCATAAAGAATATTTGACTGTCGGCTTCTTGAAGACTCCAACGAGTCATTCTTACAAGTCCGTTTTGGATACCCTTTCAATCTGTTCTGCTAAGCGACCATGCTTGCCGCTCAGACTGTAGCCATTCCGTGTGCCCACGCACACCGTCCCTTAAGTGAAGTGCAAAATTGTGCACCGTGTGTTGTTTATGATTGTCTCACATAATGGCATCGCCTTGTGCGTCACTACGAAGAACGGCCCACACACACAAGAATGTGTGTCAAGTTTGGCTCTCCACTGCACAAAACGGACAGCTGCAAGGCGTGAGTTTGTGTTGCAGCATCGCTGCCTGACACTCGCTGGAAGAGGGAAAACGAACATAAGTAAATATCCACCTCAAGGACTCATCGCTTGAAGGGTGGTGCGTTTTCTTCTTCTGTAGGCGTAGTAGTCTCTGAATGAGTTCATCGAATCAATGACGGAAAAGTTTCACTTGGAATCTCGAAGTTCTCGTGCACACAAAGATTATCGCAGCTTGACGTTGCGGGGGCAAAAGTTTCGCGAGATAAAGTTTTTTTTTAGAAATTTGCGCGGCGCGGTGTGGGAGTAGAGTTCCGAAGGAAACAAGTTACGTCAGTATTTACTGTCAGGCATCAACATCCGTTTCCTGTTGTGCCCGCATTGATAGCCCAGAAAGTTTTGCAACGATTTACTTATATCCGAAGGAGGACAGTGCAGATCGCCAAGGTACGACAACACCCACTAACAAGGGATCCAGGGATTTTGGGCGAACGTAACAGCTTCCTAGTTTTGGAGGTTGCAATTGCTTGGAGAAACTCTTCAAAAGCAATTTTACTAAATGAGAATATTTTTTTTTTCGTCTTGAAGTTTCGCTTACATTGTTGGGAATGAAAGTGATTTGACAGCGTGCTGTTTAAATTGAAATAATTAGACTACCAGGGTCTTATGGACTTCCTAGTCTTCTTGGCTACGGGGGATTAAAAAATGACGTCGGAGAAGGGTTAGAGGTTCTTTAGGACAGTACAGAGTGGTTCTGACGATCTCTGCGAGTTCATTAATTCGAATACAAAGTACGAATGTCTTAAACTCGAATTTCTTTGAAAAATTTTGATCGTAATTTAATTTTTCAAATTGCATCAATAGTTTTCAATATGTTCAGTCGTCACGCGAATAATAGCCTTAAGTCCAGTAGTAGAAAGCATGCACGTGGCTCTGCGGGATTTTGGCTCATTCCTGGTGAATTCCTTGTTGGAGGAGGTCCAAAATTTGAGATGTTTTAGTACCAACCTTTGCTTTCCAAATTCCCTTGACAGAAAAATCGAAAGAATTTGCATTCGGAGAACTTCCAATCGTTTATGTCGAAGAAATGAAGTGCGGAACATTGGTCCACGGTCTCCTACCGAAAAGTTTGTTTGCCCATTGCTTCAAGGCAGTACCACAAAGATAGTTTCAAGGTTAGCGCTCGCATTAATTCTCGCATTAATTTTGACGCCACGGTGCAAAAATACGAGCGGATAGCCACCATCTGCGGTTTGGATGGACCAAACCATCGCCATCGGTGCTGCCTGCTTTCTGGTGGCTATCAGAAAGTGTACATTTTCGAAGGACCTCTTTGGCAAGTAAACTTGGTCACATTGTTTGATGACAAATTGCTCGATAACAAATTTAATTTCACCCGAAGACAATTTAATTTGAAAACTCACCACTTTTGAGCAAGTGTAGCAACTGCTTCGCTTTCTCGACTTTAACTTTTTTCTGTTGCTACGAAAGATCGTTTACTTGTTGGAACTTTAATGGCTTGAGTCCGAGCTCATTCCTAAGTATGTGATGTATCTGTTCCAACGATATGTCGAACTCACGAGTCATTTTTCTTCCCATTCGACGCGGACTTCCCTCATTTCGAGTCTTCACTTTCCGAACTATTTCTGCCGATATTGGCGTTTTAAGGCGCTGCCAGTCTAACGGTAACTATGGCTATAGTTTGACACACATATGATTCATTCAGGCTGAGGTTCAAGAGGACTCCAACGATAGCTACTTATCCATGAGTGGATATCGTTAGCCGGCGTTTAGAGCTGCCAACCAAATAGAAAGCAGTCATACTATCACGTTTGAATTTCGCCGCGGATGACAATTTCTCAACGTTAGCGACTTACTTGAAAAAAAAAATTATCTGTCATGTGTCAACACTTGAGCTCACTATCATCAGGAGCTTATAGCCGTTCAGGTTGTATAGTGGCTAGTAGCTTATAATTCATTTCAAGTCCTTCGTTTCAAAATGAAGATCAAGATAGAACGGTGTGCTGCAAAACGACATTCAGTATTCTAAATTAGTGGTTGCAAAAATTAACTGACAAAACTAACAAAGTGCAGAATGGCAGTTTGTGTATAAAGGGATGATTTACAGTTTTCTTTGGTTAAGCTACCTGGTTTGTTTATAATTTGCTTACACAATTGAGTGGCACTACGTTCCGCAAGAGATCAGGACCGACTTGTATTGAGCTTGTGTAAAAGGTAACACCTTAAGCCTCATTCTATATCAAAAATCTCATTTTTTCTTGACCAGTTTCTCTGTTATCCAACTTTTCAATAAGTTCCGGTTATTTCACCTCTCGAACTGAAGAATTTTTGATACACTTCTACTTCTTAGTCCGGGGTGGACCAACATGCCTCTCAAGCCAGCAAGATTTTTCGCCAGCTGCCGCCAGTTGCGCACTCCAAGTTGTCTCAATGGCTCAGATTCGAAGACTTTTCGGTACGGAGCAGTGGTGCCCATACACTCTACATGGCCTAACCATCTTAAGCGTTGTATCCGAAGACGCTTGACTAGGCGCATGTTGCTGTACAGTCCATAGTGTTTGTCGCTAAATCTTCTTCTTCAGATGTCGTCAACGCAAACAGGATCGAAAAGCGCACGCAAAACTTTTCTCTCGAAGAGACTAAGGGCTTCCTCATCCGCTTTTAGCAGCGTCCAGGTTTCCCTTCATAGAGTAGGACTGGAGTGATACACCTCATACACATAAAAAAAATGTTCCGTTCGTTCAAATATGCGCCGTTTTGTTCGATAATCTGCTTCCATCTAGACGGCAACTTCATAATACCCCCCTCATAGAAGCCTCTGTCCTTATTTGCGCAGAACTCGGATAGCCACTTTTCACAAGCCTCTTTTGAGTTCAACTTCACACCATCAAGGGCGTTCGCCATGGACAGGAACAGGTGGTTATCACTTGGCGCTATGTCCGGGCTATATGGTGGATGGGATAAAACCTCCCATCCGAGCTCCCGTAGCTTCTGACAGTCCTGGTGGAACACTACACCCTTCCTGTTGGCCGATTCTGGACGCTTCTGGTCGATCGCCTGCTTCAAGCGGTCCAGTTGTTCGCAGTAGATGCTAGAAGTAAGCGTCTGGAGCAGCTCAAGGTGGATGATTCCCTTTCAATCCCACCAAACACACAGCAATACCTTCCTGGCCGTCAATACCGGCTTGGCCACTGTTTGGGACGATTCACCGGCCTTCAACCACGGTCCGTTTTCGCTTGATATTGTCGTATGTGATCCATTTTTCGTCGCCAGTCACCATCCGCTTCAAAAATGGGTCGATTTCGTTCCGTTTCAGCAGCATATCACAGGCGTTGTGCGTCAAATCATGCCGCACCCAAACATCAATTTTTTTTTGTATTCAACCTTTTGCAGATGGTTTAGAATGGTTTAGTGACTAACTCCCATCTCCTGGGCGATGTCACGAGATGCCACATGCCGGTCTAACTCGATGATTTCCATGATTCGATCGGTATTCGTCGTCACGGATCTTCCGCCGGCTGGCTGGTGTCGTTTTCACCGGCTCTGAATTGTCGAAACCATTCCTCCGTTCGAAGTGATAGAGTTCCATCCCCCAAAACACCATTAATCCCACGGAATGTTTCTCTCGCGGATTTGCATTTAACAAAGAAAAACTTTAAAATAGCGCGAATTTCGGCGGTAGTGAACTCCATATTTACACGTCTATAACTGTTGGACGCAATAACCAAACTAACCATGCGTAGCGTCGTTGAAGGTTATGTCAAGACCTTTCAAATGATGTATAGTGTTGCCAGATACGATCTCTCTCGCTTTGTACATAGCCGGAAAAATCAAAAGACAAAAAGGCGGAAAAATATTTGGATATTTGACAACCTTATATTGCGTTTCGTCCTTGTTCCCTCTAAAACCAGCTCATTTCGCATGTTCTCCAATGGCGATGAACAGCTTCACAACGCCTCGATGGGAAAGGGCAATGATAGCCATCAGCGTATCCCAGCAATTGTACCGATTTGCGATTTGTCGAAGATAGGGCACTTCGTCCTCCTCACTACCCTCTGCGGTACAATATCATATTAGAACAAGAGATGAAAAGAATTTCCTTTGACACAACTACCGCCTGTGTACATCACAATGAGGCACAAGTTTAACTTGCTAGTTGTGGGACAGAGTGAGAGAGCTACAGTGAGAGAGAAAAAATTGTTCTTCCTCCAGTAAGGACAATAACGTCGTCATCAAATTTGCAGTTGCCGGCTCAGTCACCTCTCCTCACTTTAGGATGCGTGAAAGTCCATGTGTTTAAAAGTTTCAACTTGGACCATCTCGAGCAACAATTTACGGACTAAATTCAGCTAGTTTCTTCAAAAATTCTATAATTGCAAGCTTGATCTCCAGATTTCCGCTGTGCAAGAGCCTACTCCTTGTCACATATAAGCCCTTTGCACTCAACACACGCATTTCTCAGAGGCTGGGATTGCTGGAAAATCCTTACTCAGTAACTAACATTTACTTAAATCCAGCCGCTCTCTGTGAAGGAACAAAGCAAAGAAAATCTCCTCAAGGGCGGCACCGCAAACTCAAGGACTGCACTGTGCTGTGTCCGTATTACTGGCTCCCAGTAATTAAATTAATTTATTCAACATCGGATACGATAACATGTCCCAGTGGCAGGTGGAACTTTGCGAAAGATCCTTGAGAACACACTTCGGGCTTGGTGTGGTTAATTTATTCTACAGCACGGTGCTATACAGGCGACAGTAATGAGCCATTCTGTGTGACGCAGCGTGCTTGAATTTTATCAATATCACGCAACGGGTTCCCAGAATTGAATTGTGACGGTGTACACTGGGAACCTCACAGGACAAACACCAATTCATGGAACAGATTTCATTTCGAATATCCTTCGACTTTCCATTGGGCATATGTACGTACACGTGAAAGAGGTCCAGAGTCCTCGGTCGCTTTTAATTTGAAATCTCAGTATTCCCATGGTGAAGTGGTAATCTTCTTGGAAACCCTGAGTCATACCGACGCACGTAACCGGGCTCTTCATAAATCTCTGCCAACCTACACACTTCCTCATGCTGACATCACGTTATCATGCAAAATTATTCCCAGTGTTATGTGCGAAAGGATCCCTCGGCCAGGCGCCCGTCAACCCTCCTCGTATACACCCCTTCCCCAGGTCTCGTTATTGGGTAATGAAGAATAATAGGCGGCGTGTCAAGCATGTGGCAAAGTTATAATAAAGATATAATCTTTCAATAAATGAGCTGACTTCTCAAACACTGGCCGAAAGGGCTGAGTAGGGTGCACAGAGTGGAGACGGGCGGTAAGCAGCGAGCAGTGGCTCGTGCATGTGGGAAGAGTAATTAGCAGAGGGGAGTGCTTATTCCCTTGACATGTGTGCACCAGGTCCTACCGAGTGGATGCTGTTGATGTTATTTATTTGCGGAGGCCTGCTGTGCCGAGAATGACAAGTAGTCTTGAGGAGCATTCACTTCTGGGACAAGAAACTTTGAGAAATTGTTTATTTGCCTCAAAGACTTGAAGTAGACAGGGAATGACATCGTTTGAGGTTTTAGTGTGTGCCCACAGTGTGTTCGAGTTTGATGGACAATGTGGTTAATGAAGGCGACTGGCGTTGCGACATATGTAGACTTCATTCAGATAACGGACTTTATTGCTGGTCGCTGTCGTCCTTTCTTTGGCAGTGATAAAATCGATTTATAAGACAAATTCAGGGACTTAGGGCTTTGTTGAAGACACTGAATGAGATTTCTTATTCGGTTTAGAAGGATGTACTCCAGCAGACGCCTCTAGTGTGCGAAAGTGAAGCGAATTACTTTATAGGACATTGGGAGACAGATAGTGTCACTGATGCACCAAACATAGTCCTTTAACCATTGGTAGAACGCCGCACGGGGTGTCCTTCATTGAGATGACACAGGCCAGTGGAAAAGGACCTCCTCCAACATCGTGCTTGCTGAACAGACTTAAAGATTGATGCGAAATTCTATCCCGGACTATAGTGTAGAACACGGACAACTGTTTCTTCTTCTGCATTCAGTTTCAAATTTCTCGTTACAAATCTCGGCTATCCATAAACGAATTTCAAACACTCCGCTATTAATATTGCTCAGCCCCCTCTGGGCAGATAACTGCCGTCAGCAACTTATGGCTCCTTTGACGCTCACGTCAGTATCGCTTACATCTCATCCGCAGATCACGAATTCGCCTTGAAAAGTTTTCTGATTAAGATTAGTTGCATGTCACCGACTCACCGACGCACACCCGCCCAGTCACGAATCCCCAAAAGCCAACGCACAGCATCGAGACCCGCAGGGATAAATACAAAAATTTCGGCACAGTCCCATCAGCAATTCCAAGATCATTGACAAAAGCGTTGAAGTGAGCATCGGCAGGCAGAAGCCGCTCGTTCCGGCGGGCATGCACATCATTTATGTTTCAGAGAAAACTTTGCGCAGTTTTAGTGTCACCGCTTACAAGGACGAGAGCAGTGACAAAGGAAACAAAAATTTCTGATAGAATGGATTTGTGTGTTCGTGTGTGTGTGCGTGCCTTTGGAGGAAGAAATTAACGCGACATGAGTTGGTTGAGTGCTTTTTATTTTTTTGCTTCCGTTGTGTACTGTTCGGGAATTCTGCAGAGTTTGCTGTGTTTGATTATAAAGTTTAAAGTCATGTTTTCGTGGAACTTTCGACAAGTCGTTAATATCTTTTGGGTGTATGTGTGTGCCTTGAGGGGTGAGGAGGGATGGATTCACATTTGTTTTAAGGAGCAAACTTCCTTCGGAAAATTTTGTGTTTTGTCTGTTTTTTTTTTTGTTTTTCCCTAGTTTTGTATGCGGAGTATCGAGTTGTGTTTTCATCCACAAATGGCGCGCCAAGCGTAAGGGTTTCTTGCGGTCAGAAACCACTAGGTCGTGACAAGGGTGAATAATAATCGTGCACTTCACATCTCAACGATACTGACAAATTGTTGTTTTGCGTGTTTGTGGTTCCGTGGATATAATAAGAAGGGGTACAAATTAATTCGGGCTGTTCTCAAATGATGGCGCCACCTGCCAGTTGATGCGGATCTTGGAAGCGACTACCTACTTCATTGGAAAGGTGTGACATTTGTCAGGAACTATGAGTGTGACTTAGAGTTTGTTTTAGAAAATATAATTTGTTTGCCTCTTCGAAAATGTCCAGATTTGTCTGAAACAAACTGCGTTTGTTTTTGGAAGGCTTTGATTTCCTTTTTTAATTTGGAAGAAAAGTGCAACTGAAGCCTACAGAATGCTTGTAGAAGAAGAAGAAGACAAAGAGCGCCTTGGCCAGCCCAAAATGGTTTTAGATGAGCAATGGCATGGCTCTTCTAAAGCAGCATATGTACCTGACGCAAAAAGATCTTTCAGCATGGTTGGAAGTGATTCAGCAAACATTTTAGGTTCGGTTTAAGAAATTTGAATTTATTCAAAAGCGGGTGCCTTACGAGTTCAACAATAGACGTCGAAAGGCGTTTTTTCACCTCGGAATTGTGTCTTGAAAGACATTAAATGAAGGATTTTTTTTCTGGAGATGAAAAGTGGCTACTATGTATATACCGGAAAATCAGTTCATAATAGTCTATATCGACGCCAAGGAAAAACATCCACCGTTCAAAGGTTATGCTCTGTATATGGTGGGACCGGACGTTTGTGGTGTACTATGAGCATCTAAAACTAGACCTGAACCATTGATAGGAAACTTTGTTGACTCCAACTAATGCGTCTTAGCCGTGTGGTGCATGAGAAATGGCAAAAACGACCCAGGGGCATGACAAGGTTATTTTTTGCAATACCGGCGGTGGCTGTTGAGGTCAAAAACTATCTGAAAACGCTGAAACGCTTAGCTCATCCACCATATTCTTCAGACCTTGTTCCTTCGGACTGCTGGTTTCTACGACGGGTGAAAAACGATTTGGGAAATCACAGGTTCGGGTCTTTTGAAGAAATCTAAGATTGGCTCAATGATTAGATTGATACCAGGGAGGCCTCAGTTTTTGGAGAAATGGTATTCGAAAATCTCCAGTTATGGGAATGGAAGAATCTTATGCGTTTTTTCATTACACAAATTTTTTTGAACACAAGAAACGAACCGAATTAATTTGTACCTGGAATGGAGGATGGTAACGTTATGTAGGACTGGAGACTTTCATTTTTTGACATTATTTGAGAAAAGTAACCTACGCATTTGAACCAAAAATCTTGTACAAAATCATGGGTTTCAGAATCAGATTTTCTGCTCAAGAGTAATTTTACACTTGGTTTGGACACCAATAGTTTGGCCTTTAGAGTTTCTTGACTTCCTCAAAGTTTTGTGCTGTTTATTACGATGTTTGTTCGAGGTGTCCATGTTGTGCATCTAGCCTTTCCTGATGATGAAACCCCTCATTTACAGGCCCATTTTAGCAGCTCCAGTTTCATCCCAACAAACACGCAACTGACGACTTGCTGTGTTTGTCCAGTCACGTCAATGTCATCTGCGTAAGACATCAGATGAATGGACTTTTAAAGCCAATCCTTCTGATTAAAACCGAAAGAAGTTTAAACTAGCCCGAAATGACTGCTATGCATTTATAAGACGTTTTAATTTCTCTTATGATCAAAAGTTGAGGCAAAAAGTTCTGAATTTTCCCAAAGGTAGCAAAAACTTTTTGTCATTCATAAAAAACGTAAAGAATTTCAACTTGTCTTCAATTCCAACTCCCATTTACAACACTCAAGCTGTCAGTTCTTTAGACAAAGGAAATCTGCTAGCTGCAACTCTGTCTGTACTCTGTCTCCGCCTGTACTTGAGAGAGTAAATTGCTCCATTGGAAAAATTCATTTGCGCACTCGTAGAGTTGCAAGTGTATTTAGTGTTCTAAACGTGCCCAAATTCGCTGGCCCAGATGGTGTACCCTCTGTTCTTCTAAAGAGGTGTTCTTCTACGCTGTTAAAACCACTGCGTAAACTTTTCAATCTGTTCTACTTTTTAGAGCTCTTCCTTAGAAAGTGGAAAACAGCATTTGTCCAGCCCGACTCTAAAAAGGGCGAACCGTTATCACCTACCTCCTACCGACCCATTGCACTTACGTCTCTACTTTCTAAGTTAATGAAAACGCTGATGAACCGTCAGCTTACGAAGTATCTTGTTTTGATAGCATATCTAACCGAAAAATGGAACCAATCTTTATACAATGTAGCGGAACGCAAGATTATTGCGCTTGATATTTCAAAAGCATTTGACTGAGTCTCGTGTCGAAAATGCGTGCTGTCGATGAATCTCGTCTTCAATGGATTAGAAATTACCCTTAGAGCGGTTCGATTCAAGTCGAATTGGATGGGTTCAAGTTTGATATTCACCATATTAATGCTGGTGGTCTTTGGGGCTTCGTTTTGTCTCCGACATTCTTCCTCATTTTCATAAATGTTCTCCTGTCTGTCACTTCTAATCAAATTCACTCGCTCTCTGATGATTGAACTTTTCATATTCGTTCCTTGGCTCTCGACCCTCCTCTTCGGCCATAGACTTGGAACGGCAGCGTATGTTAAGCTCATTAAATTTCGGTCTTGACAGCAGAATTGATCGGGTTAGAAGAATGGAGTGGAATTTAATGCTTCCAAGCCTAAGTTCTGTTCACTGTCACTCTAGCGTTCCCAAAATAACCAGCCATTATCCATGATCCATGGTTCTAATGTTGCTGAAACCGAACGACTTTCCATCCTCGGTATGTGCATCAACTCAACACTTAGAGAGTCAAATTGAGATTGTCAAAAATGCAGCGAAATGTCGAGGCAATGCAAGAAATCACCCATTTTGATCTGTACGCCATTGTTGTATATCCGCCCAAAACTTGAATATAACGCTTCTATCTGGTATATTGCTCCGAAAATCTCTCTGCACCTACTAGATAGAATTCAACAGCGAGCGAAGTAATACTAATGCTGCGAAAACCAGAAAACTACAGTTAACGAAGGTTTGTGCCTGGTAGTACAAAGGACGAGTTTTTGGGTCTTAGCGCTCAGTGCAGTGTACACCAACCTCAAAAAAAAAAATTTTGCGAAGTCAATCGACTCGCTAGAACATCGACGAAACGTCGCGTTTTTATCACTATTTTATCGCTGTTATAACAAAAAACTGTTCTGATGGGTAAGTCAGTTGCATTCATCCCCCTTCAAGAATGATTTTGAAAAAGTCGCATGACAGAAAAGCAAAACGACCTAAATGTCTTTTGTTTGGTGCGTTCAACATTTAATGCAGACTTTAGTTAAATTTTCTGTCAAATTTCTAAGCACCCTTGCCACAATCTGTTGCGGCTACTTTAAACTTCGAACTGACAAACATAAGCAATAAATGTACACAAATTTAAAACTCCCCGAAAGGACTTCATAATTGCGCACAAACATTTGCACATACTCAGGACTGTGAGAGCCGCTTTTAGCCATTAATTAACGCAGTAAAAGCTAACCAATTCAAAAGTGGCCACTCGTTTTATGAATTTTTGTTGTCCGCCAACTAGGAAACGGAAAACTTTCCTCTTTGCAGTTTGATAGCTTCTGGTCACAGTGACGTTCAAGAGTCCATGCTGGGCACAATCCACCGGCTCTCAGATGTGAGCCATAAAACAAACGGGAGTGCTCGAGCCTCGATTTCAGCTACTGCACCGTGCTGGAATGAATAACTTTTCTGAATTTGTTTCATTTTTAATTCCATTCCATTCACTGAATTAAAACAGTTTACTTTCAAAGGGAACTACGCATTTGAAATTCGAAACAAAATTCAAAAAGTTTGACAGCTCCAAACTGAAGTGCTGGGGCGGCTGGGGTGCAAATACGGAACTTTAATGATGGTCTTTAGTGCAATTAGTATGCGGGCGGGTGTGTCGGCATGATGGGGACGTGGAATGGTGCACTAGCTGACCAGAGCATCATCCTATCGTATGTGGAGTGGATGACACGTTAAGCCTCATTAATTTCTCGTGTGCATATCGTGTGGCCAGTTGACGGGACGGATCTGACAGATTTGCGGTATACGCCTGCAGGCGAGAGTTGGTCACTTTGAGGCAAGTTGGTAGAAAAACTCTCGCGTGTTGTAATCCATTGTGTGGAGACTCACATGCCTGCAGGGACTGATATGCGAGAAAGCCTGTAACGCTGCGATAATTATGCGATTCATATTTCACTGTGCAGCAGTGCTTGTTGCTTGTCATCTCTGGCGGATTTCTGAGCTACAGAACAATACAACTCTGCTGCAGTTTCGTATGATCTTCCAATGTAAATGAGTCAGTGTGGAAGCGTGTCTGGCTAAGGAAACAACGAAAATCTTCCTCATCAGAAACACTTTTTGAAAGTAGAACGTGTTGGGACCAAACCAACTTAAGCATATCGACTATTGTATCGACGGGGGCATAGGAAACAAGCTTTTCTCAACTCGCTTTAAATGGGTCTATACTCCGTCTATACTTCGAGGTAGTCAAGGACTTCGTCTACCTCGGTTTCGTGGTAAATGGGGACAAAGTCAGCGCCAAAATCAAACGCAAAACCACTCTTTCCAATCGCTGCTTCTTTCCGCCTCAAAGGAAATTGAGTAATCGATGCCTCTCTCGGAGGAATAAACTGGCTTTATACAACAGCTTGCTCATTTATAGCTCATTTACGGCGCAGGAGTTTAGACGGTACTAAAAGGGGATGAGAAAATCCTAAGTCTATTGAAGTGAAAAGTTCTGCGTGCGATTTTTGGTCCTATTTGTGTTGATGGCATCTGGAGGAGAAGATTCAAAGACGACTTTTATAGGCGGCGGCATGCGCCTGGTCAAGCTCCTTCAGATACAACGCTTAAGATGGCTAGGTCATGCAGAGTGTATGGACACCACCGCTCCCGTCAAAAATGTCTTCGCAACAGAGGACGGCCCAGACTAAGGTGTTGCACACAAGTGGAGAAGGACCTCAAGCAACTTGGAGTGCGCAATGGCGGCAGCTGGCGAAACACCGTGCTGGCTGGAGAGTTAAGGCCCAGTTTCACCCTGGAATGTAGCGCCACAAGAAGAAGAAGAAGGTAATTTCTCACTGTCACTGGCCTGCGCTCTAGATTGATCATAACCAATTTCGGGACAACAATGACCAGCATGGTGAGAAACGCGCCTTCACCAACTCCTACCCTTCACCAGATATCAAAACGAATGTTCAAGTTTAGTCAAACGAAAATTCTCCTTGCAAGGAAGTTGGTACTTATGCCGTCAACGCAAACAGGGTCGACAAGCGCACGCCAAACTTTTCTCTTGAAAAGACTAAGGGCTTCAATTTAACGCAATTACCCTGCTTTCTGTTTTAAAATCTGCGAAAAATTGCAACTTTGACATGTGTGAATGCTTCAAATAAGTTTACACTTCAACACCTAGACGGCACCATAAGCCCAAAGCTTGTTGCGGGTCGACAGTACCACCGCGCATCAGTCTACTACCACCCTTCCAGGTCAACAAACAAAAGAGGAACTGTAGAAGCTGTGCTAAAAGGAACGACCCCTTAGAGCCTTTTTTTAAATTGACGCAGGATACTCGTATCCTGCCTTGCTATGTAGGCTGAGTTGGTATCTCGTCTTTATCACTTTCTGATCGCTAGGCCAACAAAATATGCGTATATTTTACCAATAGCACTTTACGTGATCACCGTGGCGTGGTGCTTAAGTGCGTCGAGTCACGGTCCGTAGGTCTCACGCTACCAAGCTATCATAACCACTTTTGCTAGTTGAAGTAAAAAAACAAAGACTTCAAAAGCCAGACTTGAATCCAGCTCACACATCCAATGCCCTCTGAAATTTCAAAGCCGCAACAGAAATCCGTCTCTCCCTCACAAGCTATCAAACTCCATATCTGCAACATATGAGAACCGCCCTAAGACACGTCACGTATGCGTCTAATGATCCTATTATGCTGGATTTCATGTGGCCGTTAAAGTGATTGATATCGACGAGGGGTGCAGGACTCTGCTTAGTACTGGATGAATTCGCTGACGCCATGCTGGGGATTGATTTATCACGCTGGTTATGAGCGTCCCTCCCGCGTAGGAGATGTCCAAAAACGTTTTCGCCAGTCTAGCTGGGACACGGGTTCGTACATATAACCCCCCATGTGCACTTCATAAGATTCACAGCATGACAGTAAAGTGTCACTGTAGGAGTGCTCCCCTAATGAACTCCACCTCCCACACATCCACCCCCGACACATGCACCTGTTCAATTGCACCACTAGACTACACCTGGCCATTGCCAGAGAGACAGGGATGTTAAATGGATGCTGCACTCGCATGCCAAATACATACTTACTTCTCAAAGGCGATATGTGCACGAGGATTTGCACCCTTCAGCGGAACACAAATGAAAGCAAAGTGTCGAGGTGGAGCCGGCAAGATGACGGCAATGAATGGGGGCATATTTTACAGGGGAAAGCTAAAATGGCAATGAACCAATGGCGAAGGACATGTGAATCACTTTGCGAGTGATTCCAAGAGGCGCTGACTTTGGGCTCACAGCTGACGTAAAATGCTTAGGTGTTGACAGTGCAACTGTTCCCACTGAGACGTGCGGTTTGTGATAAGAAGCTCAACAACATAGCTTGAGCGTGGAAAGTTTTGCTGAAGTCTGACTAAGGGCTTAAAAATGGGAAAAAATGCCAGGAAGTGACGTTCAATTTCGAAATGACGATCTCCTACCACCTCATTAACCAAATGGACACAGCTTGCAACATTCTAGAGTCATTGATTATTCTTAAAAGTATCATCACCGCGACGTACAAAAACTGCCAAGTGCCTTGGAGAAATTACATTACTGAGCACTTTCCAGGCACCCCTTTGTGGCGCGCACAAACACCACTAGTGTAATTGCATCTGCACCCCATTGACAGCATTTGCCAATCTCAATCTGTTCCACCTGCTGAGAGTTGTGCAGCATGCCATCAAGTCAATTACTCGAAACTTACTAGAGCCTTGCAAAGAGAATCATCTAGATCCCCGAACGCTAAGCTCCACCAGCATCTGCAAATCACTCAACTGATTGAAACGAAGCTCTCCCCCATCCCGAAACTAATGGAATGCATTTACATATCCATGAGCCTCGCACAGTAATTGACAATCCCCGGAATTGCAGTGCAAAGGTGCAGAACCCGGCTCCTTGCAACCGAAGTGCGTAACTCAATTAAAATTCTATTCAATCTCAGGAAGTGTAATGCCACTGGGAAATTACATTGATCAAAGTGTGATTAATTTGGAAAAAGGACCAACTTGCGACTGCAGTAAGCGATTGACTGGGTTCTCCTCTCCCGTGT
This sequence comes from Eristalinus sepulchralis, assembly GCA_944738645.1. NCBI lineage: Eukaryota > Metazoa > Arthropoda > Insecta > Diptera > Syrphidae > Eristalinus > Eristalinus sepulchralis. The sequence continues at coordinate 44,379,818 of OX122885.1, forward strand.
GAGTCACCGGCATTTGCAAATTAAACGCTTGGAACGGGTTCCCCAGGATACATCAATCCAATCAGAGATTAGTGGGAAAAAAGATGGACAATGGGGTCAGCATCGAACAAAGCCAGAAAGCATTCTTCAAGGTTGATCGTAGACAATCATTAATAACTGTCGCTCCAAGGGCAACGCACTCCACGTTCACGCCAACTCTCACCCGGATACACACTTTCTCCGCTTCATCAAACCGCACAGTAAGAAGGCAGAACTTTTCGCAGTAACGGGCTTGATTTACGATGCAACAAAGTAGTTTCGATTTCCACTGCTGCGGCCACCGGTTGGCGTGAAAAATTATTCACTCAACTTTGAAACGGTTCGCAATTTATGCACAAGCGAATATCTTAAAACAATTCACCACGGTTATGAAGTGCCGCTCTTCTCCGTGAGTTTATGAATTTATTGTTCGCTCTCTCTCTCCCTCTCTCCACAAAAAAAAAAAAACTTTGTAGTCTGTGATAAAGTTGAAACGAAGGGGGAGGGGCGTGTTCTTCCGTTTTTGTGAAGGAAGACGTGGTGTTTGAAAAAAATTAGAAATAAATTTTTAATCCTTTGAATTTCGTTCTTGAAAGAAAATTTGGGTTCAACAATTTATGCTTGGACTCGACGACAGGCTCTTTGATAGCAATAATTATCCCCGCCTTACTTTCTGCGGGATAGTTGGGCATGGCCCACACAATTTTTAAAATATTCTTCTGTTAGACAAAGTGATACATTCAATAGGCAGAACTTGTGACACTCAATTGAGGTTGTTTCGAAATACAGAGTCAATCTATCCGTCATAGCGCTGGCATATGATACCTGCCAAACTCAGCTGCCGTTTGATGCCTCAGAGCTGAATGTTGCCCCGCCATCAATAAAACTTACTACAAAAGTTGTCATTTTGAGCGTACTAAACGATGATAAAAGTCTTCATAGTCGACCGACACAAGTAATCGATCCAATTGTGAAGCCATTTGCAGAGAGTGGAAAAGTTTTTGATGTCTTAAGGCCTATGCAACATCGCAACACACGACCAGTTCAATCTATTGGTGCTGTAAGTGCAAGCGTTGCTTATGGTCATAAATGAACGATTTTTCGGCGACCGTATTGAACCTATCGAATCGTACACTTGTTTTGAGTTCCTCTCAAGAGTAGAGGGGACCTACATTTCATTACCGACTCCGAACGGCGAGATTTGTGAACGTTTTTATCGACAATGCGTAATTTTTTAGTGTTGTCAGCACAATACATGAGTCGAATGTGATATCTTCGGAGTGTAAATTGACGCACTAACTCACTACGTGACGGCAGCCACTCACAACAGGTGAATGATGGTGATGGTGGTGATGGACAAGATGAAGGTTTACTATCCCAGAAGAAAGCCGTATCATACGCAAGTTAACATCCGCAAGGATTGAAAGATCTGAGCAATGCACGATCTTCTTTCGTTTCAAAGTGTAAACGTAACGAATTCGAAACATTTTTGAAGCGATTCTTTACGGCCGATGAAAAATCGATAAAATACGAGACCATCCAACACAAGGGATGGCGGACGACAGACCAGGATCGACTTCAAAGCCTCAATTGACAACATCCAAGGTTGAGGAAAAATTCTGTGAAAGGATTGCAACTCCATACGTGAAAAGTTTTACATACGCAACAATCGAAAGCCTGTTGTTCATTCATAAGGTTCAGATGATGTGGAGTTATGAATCACTTGATTCAAAATCACATCCGTAGCACTATTATTACACTGATGGAGCTAAAGTCCATTTTGTGACGGAATGGCGGCTACCAGACCCAGGTGTTGAGGGAACCTGACTAGTAGTGACAGTTGACCAGAGGCTATATTCTGGCCCCACGGGAAGTCAGGAGCCCTGGAACTTCGGTTTAAGCCTAACGGTGCGGTTGCCCCATTTATGGGAGTATCGTTGTGGCTGTGGTTTTATATCCATATCGCGGGCAGAGTCGAGGTTAGTGTACCGTGCTGAATGGTCTGAATCAGTTTGTTTACTCACCTGATTCAAGTCAGGCGGTTAGGGGACTTTCCCGGCTCAGTGTGGAGTTGCATTCTTAACGGGGTGCTGCTACGCATAGAGCTGCAGAGGTCTTAGAAATGTCTCGCTCCATACCTAGGTGGGGTGATTGTCCCTCAAGCATGGTACCATTTGGTACTTAGGCAACTTAGGCGTCTAGTCTTGAATTATCTAGGACTCTTGGGAAAATGGATCACGTGATAGAAGCCGTAAGGCAGGTGATCACGTAAAACCAAATCCCACATCTGTCGTGAATAGAATAAACAATAAACCCCGATTTTTTGAACAACATGTTCTTGAGTGATAAGGAACGTTTCTCCATCGGTGACCATGACAAACAGCCAAATTGGCATATTTGAGGCTCAGAAAACTCGAAACTGACTTAATAGGTGCTGTGGCATCCAGACAAAGTGAACGTTTTGTGTGTCCTGAAATCGAAAAATTACATTCATTTTCGGAGCAATTTGTTGATTGACAACTGACTTCCTTTTGCGCTGCGAGTCAAGATTATGACATGGACGATATTTCGTTCTAAATAGGACTGGCAACAAGCCACATAACACGACCAATTATGGTTGTATTGTGTAGGACATGAGGCTACCTTTCGATTTCTTTCCCTCAATGTACTCTCCACCTCATGCATCACTGCAAAGTCTAATTCCGTGATAGGCTTAAATTCCTTTTTTCTCCTTTTCTAGACGCTTATTGAGCATTTTGTCCGCCACCTAAAAATGCGTGTTTTCCTCTCACTGAAGATCTTTGGCATAAAATGTCAAAAAACAAGAAACTTCAAAATTGTGCATTCTTGAAAACGGAACCTTAAAAAAATTTGCGGTATTGGTGCAAACACAGTGCATATTGCAGACGTTTCAATTCGATTCCCTACTTTAATGACGGGGACTTAATGCACCGCTAATCTATTCAGGGAGAAACTTCATTTCCGCTGAGTAGTTTTCCAGCACCGTCGACAGAAAATTTGCATCAGTCCCTCTCTTACCATTTGGAAATTTGCACAGTACCGCAATTCTTTCACCGCATACCATGTTCACTGAAAGTTTTCCATCGCATTGGAGATCAAATACGGGTCATAGATGCAAGCCGAGTGCCTTGCTGTGTTTCAGCTTGTCGAAATTCCGGTCCTTTCATCTCATATGTCTCCGCACAAAAACACACACACGCGGAAGTATCATTTCCAAATGCCCGTTATTCCTTTAATGAAAACTTATCCGTAGTTCTAATTAAATTTTTGCGGAATACCACGTCACACTCATGCAGACGTTGCCTCCATTGAGCACAGTACACCTCGGCACACAGCCGGGCTAAGTTACGACCGTGAAATTGAGAAAATTTTAAAACGAATATCGTACACACATTGTGTTGTGTTGTGTTTCCCTGTAACACCGTACAAGAAGCACCCTTCCCCGTGTCTCATCGAATAAATTAACTGCCGCTCGAGTTGACTTCAAGTATCCTTGGGGAAAGTTTCACCTGCCACTGTAGCAGGTACGCCACCAGAGCCATGTGTGACAATATTCGACCCTGAATAAATGAATTTAATTACTCACTTTAATCCAGGACGGAGGCGTTAGGGCACCATCGACACCAACACCTACGATGAAGGACGACGACGACGACGACTACGACATCGCACGCTGCATCAGCAATTGTAAATATGCTGCCAAATAGTCGTTTTTGTAAGTACGATACTATTTTCTCTACAATGCGGGCAGGGGGTGTCTAACTTTGGCACAAGGTGCGTAGCGAAGTGGGGGGGGAGTTTATTAGAAAGTGAACAAGTTTTAGGCTCATTGTGCGAGGGCAAGGGCGAAACTTTTTAATTAGGCCTGACGGCGGAGGATTGTATTTAACTTCTGCGAATGAGTTTGAAAACTCTTTTCAGAATATTGCTCACATTTTTGAGAGCGAAACAGGCGCGGGTGGCCCTCCTCCGGTTGCTGTGTCTCTCGCCGCCGACAAAGGATTGAATTAAAGTGGATTTGGATGGGGGTCGTGTGATTATGCACGCAACATCATGAAACATAATTAAGGGAAAAAGCCATGTTCACTGCGAAAAGGGTCGCGCCGGGGTTGAGGTTTCCGCCTAGATGCCACCCTTATCGCCTCACAGCTGCTGAAAGCGTTTTTTGGCAATTCTGTGAGAGCGGTAATTGTTTCCTGAGCAGATATCCAACAGGCGCTCCACTAGGCGCTCCTTTCTCCTGACGCGACCTTAACCTCGCAGATTCTTCACATTTGAAAGGTTCTGTGAGGTTAAGGTCGCGCTTGGCGAGAAAAAGGGAAGAAAGCGACGAGTATGGAAATGATTTCAGGGTAAAACGAGAGTATTGTTGGTAAATGTCAAGGTTGTCCCTTCAACTCCTTTGGGACTGCAAATTGAAATCGAATACAAGAAGAGTTTTTGCGTTTAGACTGTAGACAAAGTGAGGTTTCAAATGTTAGGAGTATGATCTATATTCTAGTTTCATGAGTGTGGGATGAGGATGCAAATGGCAGCATATTTTTTAACTTTCATGAATGGAGAGGATCTGCAGTTTGATTCCGACTAAGGAAAACTGTGAGTGTCCAACGCGAAAAATGTTAGAAAGATATGCCTATCTCTTTCCTTTCGAGGTTTGAGCGAACTTATTCGTGAGTCTTCTCGATTCAAATCATATCCGTGGCATATTTCTTGTCTGTCGTTAGCAAATTCAATGGTGAAGCCAAAGTTTATTTAGTCCAAAGCCAGGCTACTAGGTCAAGGCGCTAGAAAACCTTGTGGCGTTAGTCTAACCAAGAGACGTACTTTTCTCCTTCTAAGTGGAACAAAATTGTCTACCCAACCGTAGGGTAGACCGTGGTGGCTGTGGCCTAAGCCCTTATTTCCGAAGATGGACTAAACTCTACAGCATTGTTTGGCCTCTTTCAATGTTGTCCATGGTTCCGCTCTACTATCATATGGTTGAGTGGATCTTGCTACTGACTCGTTGTTCTATCAACCGTAATAACATTGAGGAGAAACTCTGATATTTTATCAGAGAGCGCCTTTTGCCAAAACTTTCTACTGGGAAATAGTACAGTGACCAAAAAAACTGAACAAAAGGTTGACCGAATATGTATATCCAACAGATTGATAGATGTTCCGAAAAGACGACCAATCCGTCTTTTAGACCCGTTAATGCAAGCAGCGAAAACAATCTATGATGGAAGGAATATTTTCTGACATGGAGTAGATGTCGCAGTGGATCGTCGAAGATCCCAAATTTGATTCCCGGATTGCACGCCATCATCGGAATTCTTGTCTATCACCATCCAAATTGAGTGATACATTCTGCCTTACAGCGGGTCTTGGACTGTCATCGTCATATAAGAGTCTGTGAGTGTCTACATAATGAATCACAAACATGGACAAACTAAGCGAAATTCAGGGCACCTCCGAAGCAACCCGCCTTTTTTTGACATTTTCCATTTTGGCTTTCATTCCTGATCTAACCTCCAATCAAGTGATCCAATGAGAGTTTCTGTTCGATTTAAAATAAAGTCTTGTTTGTTTAGTTAACTCACGCGCATCGATATGTCCGCGGAACTGATCTTTCCAGATTCTCAGCATCGATTGCGACTCAAGGCAGGCTTTAGTCGGAACCTAAAATCCTCAGAATAGCTGTTTCGCCTTTCGGTAGAAAATTCAGATTTAATTCCTGATATAATATCTCTCCATCCCTTCGACCGCGAGCTATTCATGATCTTCTTTTTCTGAGAAGCCCATTCTCCCTCTTTTCCTCTGTTTGTAGAGCTCGCGAACACCTCTCATTTTTCGATGCAGTGTTGCCTTGTAGGCTTTCTGCCTCGCTGTATGTGCTTGTCTGTACTTGTCGTCAAACCAGGGGGGCCTTTTAGGTTGCGAAGTGAAACACTGGGGGCTGCTTTTATGTCTTCTTTATAAAGTTTCCATTCTTTTTCTGTTATTAGTTCAGGCACCGTAGAACTTTGATCACAGATCCCAGCGATCAGTTGCGATTGTAGCCTTCCGACGACAAACCGCATTGGACTCTCTCGCCTCCGCTGCTCTCTCGATATCCAGGCTCTTACCTTGGCTACAACAAGGAAATGGTCCGAGTTGATGTTGGCAACTCGGAAGTGTCGGACATCGAGAGTACTGGAAGAGTGTCTGACGTCGATCGCAACGTTTTCAATCTAATTGACGGTTCATTGATCAGGGGATCGCCAGGTTCCTTTATTAATATTGAGGAGTGGTCTAGGTCCTAAAAACTTGTTAAAAGTGGCACAGTTTACTTATTGGATCTCAAAAATATACATGGCTGTCTTTCACGATACACAAAGGCATCTGGCTTTATTGAGAAATAATATCTCTAAGTAGACAAGGGAACATATTGGAAGTTATACTCGTTTCGCTTTTTCAAAATTCGTGATAAAATTGTGTGCCCACCACTACCATTGTTGTGAGCGATATGAGACAACACAATAAATTGAAACACAAACGTCCCTTTAGTGTAGACGGTCGGTCGGCAAAATTACGCCAACAGTGAGACAAAACCATTTTCAAAAAGTTCACATGTTAATCCTCCAAATGCAGACTTCCCCACTTGGATTCAAAAAGAAGCATGCCACTCCCTCCAGTAGCCTCTTGAGTGGAAGTCGTTCTCCAAAAGGCCAAAGTGCAAATGAAGTTGTTGCCGGTGTGGCGGCCCTCCCGGTTGGGGCCTTTTGCGTCAATAAAATAAAGTGATTTGGATCATTGAATTCGAATACAAAACAAAATTTAGGCAATCGATTGGAAGCTGAAATAATTCCCCAATTGAAATTGAATTAAACCCGGTCACGTGCGGTGAAGCTTGAACTGCTCCATTGAAACGAACTGCGAGCATTGCCTTCTGTTCAGAACTGAATCAAGAAACAGAAACGCAATTTCAATGTGCGAAACTGAAACCCCAGGAAGAAACATTTTCTACGCCGACATAGCAGGCTGGTCTTGACCTTTAAGCGACTGGCTCTGGGCAACGTTAACAGCAACAGATGTGTGCGTGTCGGTTATCAATATTCATTCGAATACTTAATAGATTCGAAAATTATTTCAAAAGGTTTCTGTAAACTGGAGAGGGAGGCAGAGAGAGTGTGAAACAAAGGCGGGTTGAAAGGGATATTTTTGATTTAAAATGTAGCGAAGGCAATATTTGTCATCCGGGCATTTTGACAGAGGCGGGATGAATTGAAATGGACTGGGGTTTAGAGAGAGTGGTCTATGTTTGGTTCCTGTTTTGTTTGACAAAGGAAGCAAAACATTGTCCTTTGATTTACTCAAATAAATGGGAACGGGGCAAACTTAAGATCCTTAAGAGCTTTTTAAAGAACAAATGGTTGATTTGTGTCAAAATTAAGATTCCTGGAAAAGCAGCACAATGTGCTTGAATATTAAATCCCCAAAACGATACCATTTCCACAATTTTTGAAAACTTTGCCCAATCATACCCACCCTAAAAATGCCCTCAACCTAGCTTGAGATGACGCACATAAGTGGAGAAGAACCTCAACCAACTTGGAGTGCACAATTGGAGGCGGCTGGCGAAAGATCGTGCTAGATTAAGAGACACGTGGTTTAGGGGACCAATGCCCACCTTAGGTTGTAGCGACCTCAAAAGAAGAAAAAGAGATGTTCACATTTCAGACACTTCTAAAGTCACTATACTCACCATCCTTTCATCCTTTGCTCTATGCCACTGCCACTACTTCTCAATCTGTACACTCTTGACACGTTACGTAGGTTGTTTCAGTACCTTCGGTCCGAAAAGACACTCTGGTGACACATTGAGGAACTACAGACACTTGATGCTCGTCTTGTAAGTTAGAGCATCACTGCCGATCATGAACTTAAGATTGAAGCGCGATGTGAAGAGGAAATTTTGAGCTCAACGGAAATAGGTTTTAGATGGCACATGACACATGACCGAGGCGTGCCCAAAGTGCGATTCCATCATGTATGCCATCATTAGGCAGACCAAGGGCAAGCTGGTTGAAACAAGGTAATAAACTCGATTGGTTGCACTTGGGACTATCTCCAGACGAGTTAGGGTCGGTGGCAAAGGATTATTAGATTAGATTAGAATTCAACAGGCAAGACCTTTAACTCTCTTCTCTGTACCAGGCAGTTTTTTTTTAACAATTTGATCTAGTGTGGATTTTCAGTAAGTACCTAAGTTATATTGAGATGGCGCAAACAAGTGAAGAAGGACCAATTGAAGGCGGCTGGCTATCATGCTAGCTGGAGAGGCATGTTGGTTGAGGCCCACGTCCACATCGGACTTTAGTGCCACGGAAAGAAGAAGAAGATCTAGTCTTAGACCTAGATCTGATCTAAGACGTACCTTCATTCTTTACACAGACACAGACGAGTAAATTAAAGGCTGGAATATTTATTTTTGTGACCCACATAATGTCCTTTAAGTTGAACACTAATTGTATTCCATACCAGCATATAAAATCTTAACCAGTTCCCTGACCTTGGAAACTTCGTTAAAATCACACTTCACTCAAATTCTAATAAACCCATTGGTAAAAGGCGCGTCAACAAGTCCCCAATGAGAATCAATCATCTGCAGATTTTAATTCAGTCCGTCAAATCGGGAAAGTTTTAGAATCCAATTGAACTTCAGACCAAATCAGTGAGGTTCAGTAGCATCACGCGATGTCCTGAACAACGCCCCTTCCAAAGTCTGCTCATCATAAACGCCATTATATCGAAATGCAGTGGAAACAAATCCATGCACCCGTCCTGCTTAAAATTCCCCCCCCCCCCCAAGTCATGCGTTGCATTCCAACCATCCACAAAAAAACACGTAATCTGATCAAAGACAAGCATAATAAGCTTAAGTCCACCCAGCTGTCTCTGTGCTGAAGGCTGCATAAAAATTCCACAACACGAATCATGCTCCTGATGCGCTTGCAAAGTCTCCCCCCCTCCCCCCCGCAAGAATGCACAGCAAATGGAGCAGAGTGCCTTCAAGAGCTCTATTCACTTTCAGTCTTCCACCTCTGCCGGTGGTGGAGTGCCACTGAACAGTTTACACTCCATTTCCATTTAATTGCTTCCATTTGTGAGGACTTTTTGATTACAGCGCTTAAGGCGTTAGTGACCCTCCGTGTTTGAGTTCCCCTCTGCCGGGGTGGGGTTGATTAGTGCTCTGCTGTATCAGTTATTCCTTTAGTTTCGGTGGGGGAGATAAGGAAAAGTTAATTTTGTTCTCGACCTTATCTCAAAGTGTAGGATCATTGGGAATTGGTCTGGATGGACTAAGGAATACTTCCCCACTCGTGGATTGAAGTTGATGTCTGAAGCCAATGGAATGCAAATTTTAATGAGATCTGATGTGCAATCGTCTTTTCGTGAATGGTGTGTGCTTTGTGAGCAGATGGGTGTCATCGGGAATGAAGTGCTGGACAGTCTCAATGGCGCTACTTTTTAGGGGTTTTTGAAATTTTCTGGAATTTTAAAGATGTCGAGTGGTTGGTGCTTGATAACCGTAGAAGAGACAGATGTAAGTGCGTTATTCCGCTTAAGTTGAGGAGGATATCGACCATCTTTGTGTGGGCGAGACGGTGTACAGTTCGAGCACGCACAACATGAGTTGCAATCTAGAAGCCTCTTCACTTCGCGAAGCGTATTCACTTAGAGGGTGTAAATAAAAGTGAAGTGAGGAAAATAAGATCTGTAGTGGACTAATCTCATGGCAGGATAGACCGAATGCGCTACAAGGAGCCATCTACGAGCGTTTGAGTTTCCCAGCACCTAGGTCGAAGGAGAAAATCTTCTCAAATCTCGCCGTTCGGAGTCGGCAAATAACTGTAGGTCACTTGTACTCGTGAGAAAACAGTAGCACGCACAACACTAGCAGTTGCTCTACAAGCTCGCCCCCCTGTTCCCTGGTTATTATTAGGTCGAATGAGGAGAGGAAAATTAAACAGTGAGTGAAGAGATCAAATGATCGCGGATTTAATAAAACTTTGTTCCGAAATGGGAAATTGCTTATTCAATTCAAGCTGAGTCAGCCTCTAAGGGTCTCAAAACTGATAGAAAAGCTATAAACAATTACATCTTGTTTCGCGTTTTTCATATCCTTACCGAACAATACACCCAAACTTGGCCGAGTCTCAACTAAATGGGGAAAGGAAAGGAGGGAGTGCGAAACCAAATCTTCATCTAAAATTTTTGAACGCAGTTTCAACAAGTCTTGTATTTTTTGTCTGGGAAGTCTATGTATACCCTCGTAGTTTAGTCTCTTCAAGCGACATGTCTTGACGTGTCTTGAGCGTGTGATAAAATTGGAACAGCAACGCTAGTCTAAGGTGTGTTCCAAACTTCTATTCCTTTTACTGTGTCTTACGGAAATAACTGAGTGAGACTGCAATTATCCATTCTTTGATCATCTCTTGCCTTCACGTGTTCACGACATCACGTGTTCAATGACATCAGTCACGTCTTTCCACACAGAAATCAGAGGTACTCATAGAACTGGTGCACTCAATTGGACTATCTGTGTTTATGTTTGGGGCTTTCATCGACTGTTGGGCCTCCCTTGCGCACAAACGAAGGAGGCGTTTCTTGCCTAGAAATACGATGTATTTTGTTATCTTTTGACTGAAAAGACTCCAGGCGACCTCGCAACATATTAATGGGCCACAATACTTCGTAAGCCTCACAAGTATTTAGCAAAGCGACAGACCTCTGTGTGGCACTTAAAGAGAGGCCAACAATCCTGCAGAGAACTGCTCTGCCACTGTCCCACTTTTGCCCGAGCAGATCTTAGATATTTGATGTTTAAGAAATGAGGGCTTATAAGGTAGGCCAATTAGTCACCGTGGCGTAGTGGTAAGTGCATCGACCGCGGCGCAGAAAGTCTGGGTTCGATTCCCGGTGGGACACCTAGCATTTTTTCACGGCAACACCTCTTTCGATTTGCTGACAACACTCAAGGAGTATCAATTGTATGAAAAGCTTATCAAAAATATCGCCGTTCGGAGTCGGCAAAAAACTGTAGGTTCCTTCTACTCGTAAGAGAACATTAGCACGTACAAAACGAGTAGTTGTTGTAGAAGCTAGGCCCTGGTCCGTTGTGGGCTGTAGTGCCACTCAATTATTATTATTACTTATCGCAGCAACTGCTGGCACTCCTTCTAAAGAACAAGGAATAACGTTCGATTTTGTTTCCGGGCCGAGCACACAATCGACCATTTATTAACCATGTCTGTCCGAGTATGGTGTTCAAAACCTCCGCCAATGAAGGAGTGCTTCATATATGAGCCACTGCGCATCTTGCACAAAGAGCCAAGCCATAAAAGTATCGCTTGGCTTGACCCTTATGCAGACATAAAATGGCACTCTCTTCCCCATGACTTACTTTTTGAATTAAAACGAGAAACTTTGTGAGCTGCTGGAAATTAAGTAACCATAGCTGTGGTAATTTTCACTAAGTAGTCATCTTCTTTTTTTCACATTTTTGAAAAACGTTTTAAAAGAACCAATCTGCCTTGAGACTGCAAATCAGCCAGCGAATGAAACTCAAGTCTCAGACACGTAAAACTCGAGGACACAATTTCCCTTTTTTCCCATCAATGGATTTACAGTGCAGCGCCTTATCTTCACGCTCTCTTGCGACATCCCCTCTCATAGGATGCAACAACAAGGTTTCCTCGTGGAATGCGGAATGTTAAACTTTCAACTCAATTGGCAATTATTTCCCAATTTTTTCCTCATTTCGCATTTCATCTCTTACTTGCGTTAAATTAGAACAGGCCACCCCATCATCCCCACGGTTGTCCTCGTGTAAGTTGCAAATGAGGTTTGACAAAAATTAAACTTTTTGAAACACATTCTCCTCTCTGACCCTTGAACGCTTTGAGTTAAAGGAAATCTTAAATTCTTTCATTTTACACAGATGTATGATTTTAAAGAAGTGGGCCTACTGCCGCTCCGCCCAAATGCACTCTACAAGTGACCTAGTTTTCCGTCCCACACCACACTCGTCGTCCTTCTTCAACCTCTCACACAAATAATGGCTGGTGGTTTTGAAGTTTTAATGGTGTTCTCAAGCGTTCAGTCTCTTCCCGACGAGATGTGTCTCACACCCTCGAAGGGAACAAGTGGTGAAGTGTCATCACTTCGGTTCACAGCGCCTGCATGCACGAATGTACTCGTACCTGTCACATTATTCAGTCGAAGTGCGAACCTGTGTGCTTGATTTTAGTTTGATAGCAGACATTGTTGGTGCGACATGGGGTCGCTGATGGGGAGGAATTCCAACAATGCACTATTTGTTTTTGGGAAAGCAGTTGCCTTAAAAGTCCATTAACTCGTGAATAGAGCGAACGCTGAAAGAGGGGCTGGTGCCGTCCTTAGGCATTGTCTGCCTGCCTTGTCTCTGATGGAAACTGTAGATTGTCATTTGTTATCTTTGGAGTGATGAATTAATTTGAAATTTCATCCAACCACTGCATGAAATTGTTGAAATAATGACGGATGACGTGAGAGACGACATGAAGGCCGTGTCGAGTGCATACGCAGTGAACCCTCAAACCATATAAGGGTTGTCTGGAAAGTTTTGAAACTAAAGCATTTTTTTAAGAATTTGAACATTAATTTGTAATTTGTATTATTTCTTGAAATAACAGTTTTGGCCTCGTTGAACAAACCGTTGAACAAACCATTTCTGTTTCACGAGACAAGCTTTAAGAATTGGAGAAAAGTAACTGGAGAGTATAGTGAATTTTCGAATTCAAAATACAGTTAAACAATTTGAACGGTGTGCGAAGGGTTGCGACTTCTAGGCTCAAGGTCTGAGCGTAGACCTTGAGAAATCTCCCTCCCGCCTTGTTGTCTTTTGAATTCTCTGGCTATCTACACAGCGCTGCAGTATCTGGCAATACTATACATCATTTGAAAGGTCTTGACATAACCTACAAAACGACGCTATGCATGGTTAGTTTGGATATTGCGTTCAACAGTTAAAGACATGTAAACATGGATTTTACTAACGCCGAAATTCGCGCTATTTTAAAGTTTTCCTTCGTTAAAGGCAAGTCCGCTAGAGAAACGTTCTCTGAGATTAATGGTGTTTTAGGGGATGGTACTCTATCACTTCGACCCACGGAGGAGTAGTTTCGCCGATTCAGAGCCGTTGAAAACGACACCATGGACAAGTCAGCCGGCGGAAGACATGTGATGACGAATACCAATCCAAAAAAAACCTTCTGGACCGAGTCAACGCCTGCGATATGCTGCTGAAATGGAACGAACTCGACACATTTTTGAAGCGGATGGTGACTGGCGACGGAAAATGGATTACATACGATAATATCAAGCGAAAACGGTCGTGGTTGAAGGCCGGTGAATCGTCCCAAACAGTGGCCAAGCCGGTATTGTCGGCCAGGAAGTTATTGCTGTGTGTTTGGTAGGATTGGAAGGGAATCGTCCACTATGAGCTGCTCCCATATGTCCAGACCCTTTATTCTACCATCTATTGCGAACAACTGGACCGCTTGAAGCATCGGTCCACGATCGACCAGAAGCGTCCAGAATTGGCCAACAGGAAGGGTGTAGTGTTCCACCAGGACAACACTTCGTTTATGACTCGTCAAAAGCTACGAGAGCTCGGATGGGAGGCTTTATCGCATCCACCATATAGCCCAGACGTAGCGCCAAGTGATTACCACCTGGTCCTGTCCATGGCGAACGCCCTTGGTGGTGTGAAATTTAACTCAAAAGAGGCTTGTGAAAAGTGGCTGTCCGAATTCTTCGCTAATAAGGAGGAGAAGTTGCCGTCTAGATGGAAACAGATTATCGAACAATACGGCGCATATTTGAACTAAATCCGATCACTGTAACTCTTTTTATGAAGCATTGAATGAAGAGCTAAAAAGCGGAAGGGAGGTATTTGACAACCTTATATCTTTTTTCAACTCATCGATCGGCATCAGTATTAAACTGTTGGTCCTCTCCACTCGCAAAAGTACGATACCACGCTCACCAGGAGTACATGTTTGCTAAAGAAGCCAAGTCCTGATCCCTTATAGATGAAGTTCTGAGCAGGTGCTTGTGTGAAGTGGTGAGTAGGTTCTTCTTATCTGTAAATGATGCGGAAAATGTATCGAAATGACAAATGTATCCCTTACCATCAACTATCTCTGCTATTCTTGAAAAGAAAACGCATGTAATAACATTTATTGAAACTTATATTTTCACCTTATTACCAAGTGTCCAAGTCGTTGACCTTCTTTGACAGTCGTCAAGTTGTAGCTGTCAAAAATGATGGAACGCAGGCTTTGTACACAGCTCCCAACTCAAGTTGCCCTTCAGGTATAAATATTTAATGACTACACCGTCTTCAATTTTGTTCATTTTTGACCTCACCCTCACAGCGAGTTATTCAACATTTAGGTAAATTAAAAAAAAAAGTGTTGCCGTCTTCTTTTTCAGGTTGGAAGTTTTTCAGGCATTTTTGACGCCCTTTTCAGACAACTTGGTTGGAACTCACTGATTGAGGGCATCTTATGACAATCAAAAGGCAATGATGAATGACCAAAGTGATGTCCAAAGTAATCAAATAGAAGACGTGGCGGCAAAGATAAAGTTAGAATTGTGGCTGAGCCTTGCATGAAAAAATCGAAGTCTTAGCGCTGGTTTTGGGGTTGAAGTTAACTAATTTCCAAGAGTGAGCAAGATGATGTAATGTACGAGTATGCACGGTCACAACATCTTTCACCGAATTGGAGAAGTGTTGACTAAGCGTTAAGTTCCTAGTCCTAGCAAGAGCCGGGCTTTCACTAAGACAGTTTTCCACGGTTTCCTTTACACCTTCCTCATTACAGTTCGTACAGAAGTCGGCAGAAATTAATTAAAGGATTTTATCCGTTTTCAGGGAACCGAGACCTTGCTGGAAATCTTCGCTAAAGGATTGGAAGTGTTGGTACTCCGGGGGGCACTGGCTTTTATTTAAAATAAAAACCTGGTATCGACGTCCTAAGTATAAGAGATTAGGTCTGCCGGATCTGGGGCATTAGCTAATTGCCCCGTCAGTTGTCAGACGGTTTGACGTGTGCAACTTTTTCACTTCCTGGTACCAATTATTTGGTTTAAACAAAAACAACTGATTAATAAAATAAAAACCCCATCAACAATTCAATCAAAAAGTTTGCAGTTTAAACTTCGAGTTGATCCTTTAAAGAATATGAGATGCGATCCTAGAAAATCTAAAACCTTTTAAACTCCCCAAGGAATGGGACGTACTTCAAATTCAGAAAACAGATTATGTGTCGCTTGAAACTGCTTCCGCTTCAATGTATTATCAGTCGACCCATATGCTGGCAGTTTTCTCAGATAACACGTAGCGCCGAAGGACATACCTTCGAGACGGCTTCCGATGACCCACAACCCAGCAAGCAACCCGTTCCAATTATTTCCTGGTCCTTTTCTCAATTATTTTCCTTATTCGTGTCTCATTATAATTTCCAACTCATCGTGCATGTGCCCTCGTATTACAGTAACGAATACGATCCGATGGGTAGAAGAGAAAAGAAACTTACCTTCGTTATGTCAACCCGCCTCAGTTTGACCTCTCCAACACAACTCCTCCAAGGCAACATAATGAGACCTTAAAGGGGAAGCGCACTACAGACCGCCCCGAACTGTCACAGAAAATCCGATGACCAGCGTTACGCTTTAAACGGTTGAAGTGAGGTAGGGAGGGCGTATCTATCGACCCACCCCTAAGGGGGCAGTCCCAGAAACACATTGCCACAATTGCGTCGGCGGCACATAGACACATTTATTGTGGTCATTAAATTCAAGTTATAAGACGAATTTATGCGATTATCTGAGCAAGTACACTCAAGTGGCACCGGGAACTTGGGCGGGCGCTGGGGCTACCCTTCGGGACTCTGCCTGCGAATTGCCGCGCCGGCAGTCTTCCAAACACCAGAATCCGCTTTTGGGCCATAATTAATGGCTTGTTAAATGGAGCGTTAATTGAAGCAATGGCTTACACTGCCGCCTGCCGTCCGCCCTCCGCCGGCTCCGGGGTGGGGGTGTTTCGATTGCTGTCTGGCGTCGACACCTTATAGCTAATTTATTGCTGCACGTTTTTATTTGTTTTATGGATACGTTTTGATTTTATCATTTTAATGAGATTTTTAGGCCTCGCAAGGGCCCTAAATGATGGCTGGCCGATGGGGCGGGTGGGCGTGGTTTTATTTGCGATTAGACTTAAAGTGAACACAAATTGGCGTTGAACGATACCTTTTGGGTGTGAGAGGGGGCTTTCAAAATGGAAATCTTAACTGGAGGAAGGAATGGTGTTGTCTTGGGAGTTTGGCAAGTGATTTGAAAAATCTTACCAGTAGCTGGATGATTTTTTAAGTGTTATGGCTGGCACGAATGAGATCGCAATCTGTCGGGGGTATTTTATTGCGAGACAAATACGTTTATGCTTGGACTGGAAATTTGGTTGAAACTTTTTGATCTTCGAAAGCTGCATGGGAAGCTGAAGGAGAAGGAGGTTGGAAAGATGGTTAGGACACTTTTTCGATTTTTGGTACTTTATGAAAGGGAAAAGTGTGTTCCACTTAGACTGTCTGTTACGGCCCACTGAATTTGATTGATTGAAGGACACTAAAGCCTTTTTTGGCATCTACTCATATTGGGCGTGCTCACGATTAGGGGGTTCAATGTGTTCTCTTTGAGTGTTGTCAGCACCTCGAAAGAAGTGGTGCCGTGCTAGGTTTTCAGTTCATAAATCGAACCTGGACCTTTAGCGTCTTAGCTGACGCACTTACCCACTACACCACACAAGGCCTATATAAGGAAACATTATGACAGACTTAGTAAAGGCTCAGCGCTGCCGAAAACATTGAATAATATCGAAATTCAAAAAAACGAAAAGTGGCCGAACTGCAATTTTCATCAGGATTTAAAATCAAGGCCGCTTCCCTTAAACGAAGGCTCTCCCATCCACCACTGTGACATGGAACAGAATTAATGATGTGTGATCCAATGAAAATGTGATGTAATTCCTGGCTCCTATTCGCATTAATTCGTTGTCGGGGTGACGAAATCAATGCGGCGGCAACAAACGGTGAAGACCTCAGTGTAGCCTCAATGTCTATTTGTGTCGCAAATAATGCGTCGTAATGCCTCATCAAAGGAGCCAACAACATGGTTGTCGTAATTCACCAAATAATTGTGATTCCCTGCGAAGTCCTTTCGAAATCAACCAAGCGTGGCGACCCAAACATGAAATCTGCTCAAATTCCCAAAAAAAAAACGAAGCATCCACTCTTTGCTGGCTTGTGACCCGAATTCGGTTCGGTTTTCATTGTAACTGTTTTTTTTCTTCCTTCAATGGAGTTTGGGGCAAATTGAAAAATCATCCGATGTCTCATTGCTTTGGTTGACGCCCCACCGTTGGGGGAATGGGTGGATTTCAAATGGATTGTGAACATGGCCTTGAAGAGAAAGAGAGAGAGATGGACTCGTCAGACTAAGTCGTTCCTATAGAGAGGCACTCTCCTCCCTTGCACTCCAGACTAAGGACATGTTAGAAGGGTGAGTGGTGTTTTGCAGTGACACATTCGAAAATTGGCAGAAAAATTAAATAGTTTTGTTTTGAACTCTAAAAAGTGACACCTTGCCAGAACCTGGAAGAAATTCATTACAGGCTCAACTAACAATTTAGTCCGTGCTTTTTAACGCGAAGTGCAAGGGAGTACAGAAGTTCGAGGGAGGTGACGCATTTGAAGACTGGCAAACTCCAGTTGTTGGAGATCAAGAATGAAGTGTTCTCGGATTGATATACAAGTTAATGCCATCCTTCAAGGTAATGAGTTGACCAAGCAGATATTTCGGGCCACAGCGGATCAAATAGAATATCGATTTGTGGATTATCACTTCAAAAAATGGCAGACTTCTGGATTAAAAGACTCGATACATAGTTACAAACACACTTGGTGCCAGTTTTATGATGTCTCGTTGTTGAAGATATAATATGACTGTTGAGAAGTCATATTAGAAGCTTCTAATGAAGGAACATCTTGTTGATTTTAAACCATGTAAAACACACGCCTAGATAGAGAAACAAGAGTTTACCAATCTAAAGGAGATTGTCTTCCATCAGGACAATGATATAGTAGTTCACAAACATCCATCCATAATCACACCCAAACCATGCACCCTCTGATCACCATTTGTTTCGAGCTATCGAAGGCTCTGTTGATGGTAGGTCGACCGAAGAGCTCCCAAAAATGGCAAAAATGTGGTTAAAATTGATTTTGAATAAGGAAACATTTTTTTTGTCAAACATGTACAAGAAACAGTGGTGATTTTTGACCTGATATAAGATTAAATAGCTTCTTCTTCTTGTTCTAGTGGCGCTACAGTCCGGGGTGGACCTGGGCCTCTCCAGCCAGTACGATCTTTCGCCAGACGCTTGACTAGGCTCATGCCGCTGTACAGCCCATACAGTTCATGGTTGAATCTTTTCCTCCACATGCCATCAACGCAAACAGGACCAAAAATCGCACGCAGAACTTTCCTCTCGAAGAGACCAAGGCCATCCTCATCCGCTTATAGTAGCGTCCAAGCTTCCGCGCTAAAGAGTAGGACTGGGATGATCAAGGTGGTATATAAAGCAAGCTTAGTCTTTCGAGAGAGGGCCTTATTACTCAATTGCCTCTTGAGCCCAAAGAAACAGCTATTGGCAAGAGTGATTCTGCGTTTGATTTCGGTACTGGTGTTATTGTTCCTGTTTACTGCAGAGCCGAGGTAGACAAAGTCATTGACTACCTTGAAGTTTCTGCTGCCTAGTGTGACGCTCTGTCCGAGACGTCGATGTTGTGCGTCCTTCTTTGATGACAACATACACTTCGTTTTGCCCTCATTCACCATCAGACCCATGTTAGCCACTTCTGCTTCAATACCAGCAAACGCGTCATTGACGGCTCGTTGTGTTCGTCCGATCACGTCAATGTCGTCGGCATAAGCTAGCAATTGAACTGACTTTTGGAAGATCGTGCCTCTGGTGCTGACTTGTGAGTTACGCACGATCTTCTCAAGGATGAAGTTAAAAAAGTCACATGTCAGTGCGTCGCCTTGTCTAACACCTCTTTTGACATTGAAGGTCTCGGTGAGTTCGTTCCCGACCTTGACGGAGCAGCGAGAGTTTCCCATCGTTATCCTACACAATCTGACGAGTTTGGTAGGAATGCCAAAACTAGACATGGCACTGTGTAGCTCTTCTTAATGCACACTGTCATATGCGGCCTTGAAATCGACGAATAGGTGGTGAGTGTCGATTTGCACTTTTTGGGTCTTTTCCAGGATCTGCCGTAGTGTAAAGATTGAGTCGATGGTGGACTTCCCTGGGCTGAAACCACACTGATAAGGACCAATCAGGTTGTTGACAAACGGTTTCAGGCGTTCACACAGTACGGCAGAAAGGATCTTGTTGAGGAGACTGATCCCTCGATAGTTGGCGCAGTCGAGAGACGACGCTGAGATTCCACTCATCGGGCATGCTTTCCTCCGACCATATCTCACAGATGAACTGGTGCATGCGCCCAACCAGGTCATCCCCAGCTGCTTTAAACAGTTCTGCGGACAGTCCATCTGCTCCAGCAGCTTTGTTCGTTTCGATATTGCTAACTTAACCTCGTCTAAGTCGGGGAATTCTTGCCTATCATCGTCCAAGTTGAGTGGAACATTCTGCCAAACAGCGAGATTTGGATCGTCATCGCCGTTTAAGAGTTTGCAGAAATGATCTTTCCAGATTCCCAGCATCGATTGCGACTCTACTACGAGGTTTCCGTTTTGGTCCCGGCAGGCTTCGGTCCGAACCCTGTATCCACCGGATAGCTGTTTCACCTTTCGGTAAAACTTTCGGACTTCATTCCTGCCATAACATCTCTCCATCTCTTCGACCGCGCGCTTCTCATGCTCTCTCTTTTTCCTTCTGAGAAGCCGGTTCTCTTCCCTTCTTTCCTGTTCGTAGAGCTCACGAACAGCTCTCGTTGTCCGATGCAGCGTTGCCTGGTAGGCCTCCTGTTTAGCTGCATGCGCCTGCCTGCACTAGTCGTCCAACCATGGGTTCCTTCTGGGTGGTGGCGTGAAACTCAGCACATCAGTGGCAGCTTCTTTGATGGCTTGTTGACAACGTTTCCATTCTTCTTCTATTGTCAGTGCAAGCATCGTCGAACTTTGGGAAGTTTCAGGGAGACTCAGTCGGCAAAGATCCCAGCGACCTGTTGCGATTGTAGCTTTCAGACGTCGAACCGTTTTGGCCTATCTCAACTCCATTGTTCTCTCGATATCCGGGTTCTTACCTTGGCTACAACAAAGTGATGATCCCAGTCGATGTTAGCGCCTCAGAATGTACGGAAATCGAGAATGTTGGAGGAGTGTCTGACGTCGATGGCAACGTGATCAATTTGGTTGACGGTTGATTGATCAGGGGATCGCCAGGTTCCTTTATGGATGTTGAGATGTGGGAACCGCGTACTGCTGACAGAGAGGTTCCGCCCCGCGGCGAAGTCCAGCAGCCTGAGGCCGTTTCCGGAGGTGGTGTCGTGCAGGCTGTGTTTCCCGATGACGCCACCAAAGATGTCCTCTTTTCCCAGCTGAGCGTTGAAATCTCCTAGAACGATCTTTGTGTCATAGCTGGGTCATCGATCGTATGTTCTTTCTAGGAGATCATAGAACACATCCTTGCTGTTGTCATCCTTCTCCTCTGTTGGGGCGTGAGTCTGTCTAAAACAACAAATCCGCATCCAAATAGGCGCTGCCTTCTCTCCCTGTAGCAGTCGTGTTATAGATGTCGCAGTTTTTCATCCCCTTGCACCACCGGTTTGAGTTCCCCATTAAACTTTAAGTAGTTGAGTGAGATTTGATGCATGCAAAACGTGTCTTCAATCAAGTCGTTTTCGATCCCCTTTACTGTCCATATCGATTTGTCATACAACTTTCAAATGGCTCTTTCAATAAAAACCTCTTCAACAAACGATTGTCATGTGAAACACGCTTTTATCTGGATGCAAACTATTCGAATCTATCTTAAAAGTTACGATAGGTGCTTCCAGGGATGTCTTTCCATTAAAGAACTGAGTTGTCCCTGATTCAGCGAAACTCCAACTCCCGACTTTATGGTCACTTTCGGAATACATCTTTGATCATAAACAATCGGATGATGTGTGCAAAGCTATCGGATAGCTGTTATTTCGGGTGCGAAATTGAGATGCACAAAACCGAATGCGGCTTGTGATGTGTCCTCATCTTCAATCACTGACAGTCACGATGTTCCTTAAAGGAAACCCCACTAGAAGTGAAACTCTCCTTATGTGGTTTGTACAGGGAAACAATCAAAGTCTTCACATCCTGTGTAGTCATGTTAAATGGAATCTTGGTGATTGATCCCCAGAACAGAGCGATTTTACCGAACACCTCCGTGGCTGGATTACCCACCCCTTTGTCTTGTGTCTTTGCGGAGATTATGATCATAGCATCCACAGACACCCGGCTCATCCGCTGCGAGCTTATGTCGTCATCTGCATGAGAATGAAGCATCAGCGTGCCAGAGATCCACATCCCATGAATAATTCCGCAGTGAAATGCCTCCCTCCTCTTTCTGACAATCTTTCCTCGGATTACTCAGCCATTGGCAAGAAGCTGTTTGACACATGTTAAGACCAAACCCGCTACCCCACCCTCTCAATAAAAAATTGATACGCGTAGATCCCGCGACACAGCCGGCAGGACCAAGGACAACGTTGATCTCTTTGAAAGTCATCAAAGAAACCGTCAAACGATTACATCCATCCCAATCCCCGCCATCCACACCATCCACGCCATCCGTGACCTTCTCGCAACAAACGAACTAGCAGTCCTGATAGATGATCACAGTAACGCAATACTTGCGTCATGTGAATCGTACTCGTCACTCGTCGATGCTGCGCGCCACAATGTAGCACCGCCTGGCTGAAATAAAATTCCATATTCCATATCCATTCCGGGCGTTCAAAACTTTTCCAATTACTTTTATTATTCACGTCCTCTTTTATCACTTCTCGTGCCGACTGCGCGAAGCAGGAAATCGAGTTGAGCAATTCTCTGATGCCGTGCCTCCGTGCCACCGCGCCCCGAAGTTATGTTCTGCTTCTGCCGGCATTCACATCATTGGCGAAGTTTTATTTTCGCCGCGCCGCCGCCATATTTCCCATAGTGGGACGTGTCATATCAGGTGAAAAGTTCTTCCGTGGAAATTTATCGCCGCTTCCTCTGCACCGAGGAGGAGAGCACAAATCATGAGCAAATTGTCGGACGCGGGGCAGGGGCGAGGGCAGGTGGCCTTGTGTTCGCGTTTGTTGGGATGTATCGAAATCCGGCCAGGAACCGGCAATCAAAATGATACTCTTCCGGGGTGGCTGCACCTTGGGCGGGATCGGTGGTGGCATCGACACGTGCTGCAGGGGATTTGCATGTCATATTGCGTGCCCCCCGGAACGAGGACGGCGATGGCACCTAATTTGTGCAGAGTTGCCGCAAAGAGTGCACCCAAAGCTTAACATACATTATGCACCATGGGGCAAAGACGCTGCAAATTTAAATTTAAATAAGTTTTCGACAGCCGGGTGGTGGCTTTGGCTGCGTCTCCGCTACGGATGATGTGCCAGCAGAAGAACCGAATTTATTTCGGAAATTGGTAAATAGGATCCGCATCTGCATTGGCAACGTTTCAAAATGTCCTGTCTTCGGTTGGTCGGAGGCATGGCTCGGCATGTGTCCCGTGCAGATGAGGTGCTGGTGCTTCTTTTCTTTTCCATTGGTCGGATCCGGGTTGATTGGATTTATTGTGAATTCAAAATAACCGAGCTGCAGTGATGTGCGTGCTGTAGGTTTGCCTGTCGTGGCAGGAGAATAAATAAGTCAACTGCGATGGCTAGGAGAACTATACTTTTCAAGAGTCTAGTCCTAAGTTCACGGTCGGTGTGATGTGATAAAACTGCAAATTTGAAAAAATTTGAAAATTTCATTCCAGGGCAAACGACATCCACTGGACTGCTTCTGGCTCTACATTGGTGTATGAAATTTGTATCTAAAGCATTGCAGGTATGCTGAAATTGTTATCCGAACATAAATGAGAGGCAAGAGCTTGACTTCAGATCGAAAAGAGAGGTACGCTTCCATTTTTGGATTACGTTGGCTGCAACGTTTGTGACGGGCTACAGTTGCGCCTTGCATGTATAATTCACGTGGAATGAAGGAACAAGACACTTTCCATACACACCACGGAACAATGGGATAGAGGATGGAAGGAGTTTTAATTCCCCATGGGCTGTAATGAGAGGGAAATTTGAGCTAAAAGCAAAACGAAGTATTCCCGTACTTCACCAACACACCGAGTCTTTGACCTTAGTCTGAAAAATGTATACGCGTACTGCGGAACTGCGCATACTACATGCAACTGTTATTTCTTCATTTTTTTTAACAGCGATAAGGAAGAAAAATTCACTCATATGAGGTTTATTTCGGCTAATATGAACTATCCGGTAATGGAATGAAAGTCTCAAAATCACTTTATCCAAGACGAGAGCTTCAGAAAGATATAGTAATAGCTCCAGACTCCTCGGGGGCGTATAGGTAACATCGTTCGGCTCTACCCCAAAGCATCTCAATTCTCTAACGAGAAGGAACATCAACTATCCTGTATGATGTTTGGATAAGGTGTCCCGGCATTGTGCACGTTGTATTGTACTTTGCAGTGTTTTGTGTTAGATTCGACTTAAGCCTCATCGTATGTTGAACTCCCACTTTTTCACTACATACCTTGACATACAGCTGTCTTCGCTCCTTTGAAAGTCCTCAATTTAGTGCCCTTTTCCTCTGCACATCAATGTCTAGACCGACATGCCTGGGCGCCGTGGCGTAGAACGCAAGTGCGCCGACCAATACGTTGTAGGTCTAGGTTCGATTCCCGCGCGGAACACCTCGCATTTTTTCACGGCACCACCTCTTTCGAGTTGCTGACGACACTCAAAGAGTATCAATTGTCTATGAAAAGCTTTTCAAGTCTCGAGGTTTGGAGTTGGCAAAGGTCATAAGCAGAGTGTAGCTCGTAGAATCAGTGCTCAAAAGCCTTTACCAAACTTCACGCACTGGGGACACGGAACTCCTATGACAGCTTATTCCCAAAAAGGTGACACTTTCCACCCTCAGTAGGTGGATACCGAAAATGCTTTGAATTTCATAAAGCGGGATTTTCCAAGCCAAACAATTTTACAAGACGGGAGCCGGTCACACATCCAAGGTCCTAGAGTCGACTTTTGCAGTAGGTTGCCATCAGCACTCATATATCTCCATTTCGCAGTCCACAGGTCCCTTCAAATATCGTCTTCGGCAGGTCGTCCAAAGCTCTTGTGCGCTGTTCGAAGTGAAGATTTTGTGATTTTCGGCCTCATTGGTCTTAGTGACTAGCAGGCAATGACATTTTCATTGTGTTTTCTAGCGTTTCCACACGGCTTGCCCCACATAGCAAAAGTTGGAATCTTCATCTTCCTCCTCCTCGTAGTTATTCCCATTTTCAATTTGTGATTTTAGTTCTGTGTAAAGTGGCATAAGTGTGCAGTGGGGATTTGAACACCAATTTGAGAGAACGTATAGCAAGAGTCGGACCAAACGTCACAGTTGCCAATAACTTTGTCTACCTCGGCTGGACAGGTGCAAGAATATCAGAACTCCAATTCAGGCATTGAATCACTCTTACTCAGTGCTGTTGGTTTGGATTCATGCTGCAATTGAGTAACAGCTTCGAATGACGAAGCTGGTTATAAAACCTCTTTCTGTTCTATGGCGTGGACATTTTGCCCTTGTTATTTGTCTTTTCATGAGAAAAGTTCTGAGTGCGATTTTTGGTCCTGTTTCTGTTAGGGGCCTTAAACATCGGTGATTCAACGATGAACTCTACAAGTTTTACGGCAGTATGTGCCTAGTCAAGCGTTTGCGAAGACAACGATTTAGATAGCTTGATCATTAAGAGTGATTAAGTCCGAAACACTTCGACGACACAACAGAGGATGATCTCTAAAATAGTGCACATATGTTTTGAGTGCGGGATCAGAATGCATGCGAAAAACCGTTTAAACTTACTCCAGGGATTTCGGGGGGCTCCAGTGGCTGTCCCAAGGTCCTACCGACTTCGGCGAAAAGACTAAAAAAACGCAAAGTGACGAAGAGCCAAAAATTGGAAAATAACAGATTTGGTCTGCGAAGTTAGAGGCAGCTGACGAAAGGCCGTGCTAACTCTGATTGTAATGCCACTCGAAGAAAGAGAAGAACAAACAATCCCTGCCGAAATATCGGTAAATAAAATAAAAAGACCAAAGGAGTCGAAAAGGACATATCTTACAAACCAGTTTGTAGGTCCCTTCAATTATAGAATACACAGCATGAGTTGTTGCTTGAAGACTCAAAATCCTGGGCCTTTCTAAACTTTCATCGAGTTATTTATGCACAAGGCGAGAATGTACTGAGGTCTATGTCCCTCGTTATCCTTTCACTGATGTGGTTTTTTAGACCCTCAACTCGATTGTGAAATGTTTGGCTTCCTTGACTGAATACGAGCAGACATCAGAAACTTTAAGACATTCACAGGTTAGATGGAGGAGGTTTCAAGTGAATACGCCGACCAATAAACTTCAATTCAAGTGTAGACACCTGAAACTTTATAGTACCATATTCACTCTTACACCCGGTGGCTTTTCAATCTTATTCTCTGTCACGGGCACGGCACACTCTTGAGAAACTTAAAATGTAGCAGATCAAAAGCGAACCTTGTGGAGAATCCGGTTAAATCACTAGCGAAAGCAGAAACGTCCTTATTTACTATTTTTGAAGAGTTTTCCATCATTTAAGACAAACAGTCTTAAAGGTGTTGGTCTTTAATCTCAACTTTAAAATTTGACTGAACACTTTAACAATTTCCCTGTATAATGCCTGAGAGAAGTACTCCTGACACCTTTTGTCAAAGGAAGAGAGTACCTCTGACAGTCAACCCCCCTCTCCTTGCCATCATAAGCCCAAAAAAAATTGCCTGCAGAGGCACCCTCCAGAAAGTCATTTGCATTAAGCCAAAATCCCAGCGAATGGAAAAATATTTGCTTCACGGCGAAATTGGGTCAAGCTAATTAATGCAGGAATGAAATTCCAAACGCCAGTCCTCCACAATTTCCACGGCGCATTAACCTGTTCACGCCGCCGCCGCCGCCGTGCGGTACATGCCCTCAGCACGACATCCATTGTGGGCCGAAACAAAAAAGCCACAGACACTGCTGCAGCAGCCTGTTTTTCAAAAACAAAAAACACCAAAAGCCCTTAACTTTTGTACAGCCTCCACCGTAATGGGAAATACATGGCTTTTGGGGATAATTGACTCAGGAGGTGCTTTCGTCGGCAGAGGACATTCACTTTTGCCAAGAATTGGGAGGTCTTAACGCCGCCTCACCACGGGGTATGTGTATTCACATGTTGAATTGATTTTTGACGTTCCGATGGCCTTACACAAACAGAGACATTCAACCGAATGCACATACCTCGAGTGGGTGCATACGTTCGAGGCCGCATCTCAACCGAAACTTCATTCGAGTTAATTGCGTGTACGTTCTTGCGATTCATGTGAGCGGGGGCTGCATGCACAGCAATTTAATGTTTGAACGCACTGATTAAGCTCAGGGGGTATTTATCGAGGGGCATAGGGGCACAGTGCTGATGGGGAGGTGTCTGATGTGTGGCGTATTAATTGGGGCAACTGATCTGAGTAAGCAAGCATAAGTCAAGGTTAACCAACCAAACAGTCTGCTCAAGGACTCAGGTTTTAGACCTTTGAAGGTTACGCGTGGATGAAGCAAATCTAAATCTGAAGCGAGTCTAAATCTGACCATAGATAAGCCAACTATTTGTTTGGTTTGACATTCGAAATTTAATTTTGTGTTTTGTTCTTAAGTATATACCCAGCTTTGTAAGCTCTGGTGGACAGGAAATGACACTGTGCTTAGTCAGTCAACATGTAGGCGTTGCAAAGTTGTGAAACTAGGTTCTAAGACTTTACTAGAGAGACTTTTTTTTGAGTGAAACAATAGAATCGGAATTGGTGAATAAAACGAACGTGTTTTAGACCCAATGTCTCATCATATTGAATTCGTAGCAAAAAAAGTTTTGAAATAACTAAACTCTCGAAACACTCTATGACAAATTTGAATGACTACTCTGACTCTCGCAATTTCAGTGCTTCCGAATCTGACGATGACTCAACGTTTGGGGACAAAGACTGAAGAATCGAAAGGAATGAGGGAAGCCGTTACCATCCCACGACTCCCACAGATTAAAGCAATAATCTTTATGTGTGACAACTCTAGACTTCCCACCCCTTTAGGTAATTTCGCAGCGGTCTTCCAGGCGGAAACGTTTGCGATTCTAATGGCCACTAACTATATTGTGAAGAAAAGGTGAAGGGGCGAAGTATCTGCGTCTGCAGCGACAGCCTAACAGTGCTTAAGGTCTTTCTTAAAACTTAAACCACTTGCAAGATTGTCCAGAAATGCATGTCTTCTCTTAGTTTGGTCTGCAAACTGAATTCAATAAGACTTGTCTGGGTCCCGGGACATCAAGGGAAACGAGGTTGCTGATGAACTAGGTTGGCAAGGTTCAAAAGAGGCATTCGTAGGGTTCAAATTCACCTTGGGGCTTTCTTGGTTAGGGCGTCCGTTGACGGTTGGGCACAATCAGAGATGGCATGACTCTCCAGGATGCAGGCGGACCAAGTGCATGTGCTCTCGAACGTCAGAAAGAAATCTGCGGCTTTTCTGTTTTGCCTAGAGAGAAAAGAGTGCGGAAAACTTGTCGACCTACAAACGGGACATTTCCCCTTCGCTAAGCACCCAAGTCTGCTGGGCTTAGTGATTGCACTAAGGGCCAATGGACCAATTTTTTGAGTCTGAGCGCTCCAGTGCAGTGTATCCCAACCTCCAACAAAGTAAATATCTAAAAGCATCAAAAAAAGGCCTGTTGTTTCAATTCACTTCATTCAAATCGTCGTCGTGACGTGGTGGGTAAGTGCATCGACTCACACTCCGTGGATCTCAGGTTCAATTGCCGGACTGAACACCTCGAATTTTTTACTACACTACCTCTCACACACTTAAAGAGTAGCAATTGTCTATGAAAAGCTTCTCAAATCTCGCTGTTCGGAATCGGCAAAAAACTATAGAACCCTTCTACTCGTGAGAGAACAATAGCACGCACAACATGAGTACTTGATGCAGAAGGTAGGCCCAGCCTTGTGGGCTGTTAGTTCCCCACTCACTAATTTTTCATGCAAATCACCTCGTAAACCGTGAGAGTGTTACAAAAAGACAGACTGATAGGGAGACGGATACGCGGAAATTTTAATGGTTTCGCTTACAATTAGCACACACTCCTTTCCTTTCAGGAAATTTGCTGTATAAGCCGATTTGTGATCACATCCCTCATCGACAGTTCATGTAAGCCGCTGCAGTGTTGCAGATAGATTGATGTTCTTCTTTATCCTCATCTCTACATCCTTCGTTCTGCGGTAATCTAGCCTAGGGATACACATCTCACAATGTTTTCAGACGTATTCCATTTATTTGTAATCTGATAAGATCGTAAGTTCATCGTGCTAAGGTATACATACAGCCAAGTGGTAATAGAATTGGAAATGTTAGGCACACAGACAGACAGTCAGACCGACACTCAGGCAGGCACTCGGGCAGACACTCAGACAGACAGTCAGACAGACAGTTAGACAGACAGTCGGACAGACAGTCAGACAGACAGTCGGACAGACAGTTAGACAGACAGTCAGACAGACATTCAGACAGACAGTCAGATAGGCAGTCAGAAAGATCTCAGTTGTTTAAAGTTTTTAGGAAACACTGGTTAAATATAATCTTACCTCACGATGAGTTCATGGGCAAGAAGGCCTCCTGAAGAGTCGATGAATTTGCAAGAAAAGAAAACGTGGCTTCCGCTAGTAGCTAGTCAGAAGGCATCCTTCTAAAAGTAACAACAAAATTTCCTAAGGAAACCATGGGCAGTAGACGGAACGAACAATATACAAAAATTGATGTATTTACGTCTGTCTTCAAGGGCTTGATAGCCACTGTGTGATGAAGAGCCATGCAAGAAAGTTACGCATCATATCCAATCCAACTTCTGTAGGAGTTGCCGTTGCTGAGATGTATTACCTATGATCCTACTCATTTTATGCAAAAGTTTCGAGAGCCTTCAAGAAGAAGCTATTTTCAAAGCAAGAGTAATCCTAGAAACCCATATGAAAACAAGGCGTACAAGTTTGAAGAATGAATTAATTGGCATCCCGAGAACGAGACAAAACGATAATCCTCCGCACCACAAAGGTCTCAGTCGTGGTGAAAGTGGGCTTCAGCATCTTTGCTGAAGTAGGCCCCCAGAAAAGTCCCCTTTCTATTGGTTTCCAATATTCGTATGTAAGGCAAACACTCAGACTCTTCGTGAAAATCAAACATAATTCATACACGGCCACTAAGCACTACTGACCGTAGAATTAAAGAGAATACATTTTGAACGAATTTCACACAAATTGATTGACTGGATAAAGCGCGTTCATCCATGTCGTTTAAATCGGTCCTCTTTAACTTTTAAAGCGCTCCGCAGAAGATCGAAGCAACGCCACGTTCCTGTTACAGATAAGTCTGCTCTAGCGAAGGAATTTTCGGAATTCTGCCGTCCCGTCGCAGACCACAAGTCCGCATTGGAAAGCCTGGCGCAAGCCAATTAAAACATAATCTGCTCCTTAAGTCCGCTTACTTCCACAAATGCTCAATTCAGACAGGATTTCGGGATTACATTCAATAATCGCCTAACCTTAGCCCAGTCCCGCCCACGCACAAATTCGACAGGACGGACATCTATTATTTGGTCCTTTCCAATCCTAGTTTCCCACATTACTACCGCCCAGCACGTAACCAATATCTGTGTACACCATTTGTTGACAAAACAAAATCATTAACAATTACGCCCGATATCCTGTTTATGGATTAATTTGGGTTCATTCACATGCACACTCGGCGTCAACGTGCCCTGGATTCTAAAACCGTTTAGAAAGGGTCTGATTAACATTTTATTCCAAAATCAATATTTGGTTGGCTTTGGCCTGCGGTATGGATGTGTGGAAGGGTGTTTCCAGTGAGAACACAATGGTGTTTTTGATTTGCCGAAATCATTTGAAATCTATTTAGGGAGAGATATGTGGTGATACCATCAATTCAAGGGCGGAACATGATATTAGGTGACAAGAAGAGCTTCTTTCGGTGTTGAGGAGAGGGGAAGGATATGTTTTGAAGAAACATTGGTAAGGTTCGTTAAGTTTTAGGTAAGGAGGAGGGAAATAAAGCGAAATTAGGTTTTAATGTCGTACATTTCAAGGGCTCGAGGGACAGATGCTTCAGTATCAGGATCTTGTGCAACGGATAATTATTCTTTCATTCACTCTTTGCATTAGGAACTGATGCAGAAACTTCAATTTACATCAATTCATTCTTTTTGGTTCTGCACGAATTTACCGCTTAGCTCTACTAAATGATGCCGTCGATACTAAAAGAGGTCTAAAAAGCACCTGGATCACAATACAACCAACTGTGAAGGGCAAAGAAGGTTTGACACAGTCAGACAAATTTATGGACACTAGAAACTCTCTGCAGTCAAAAACGTAACTCTGATCTGAGACTGCTGTCTGGAGCATTGACAGGACATGGAGCTTGCGAACGGGAGCGACATAAGTACCACAGAGATCTTATGGCACAACAAAATTTGTTGTTCGGTTAGATTTTAACATCAAGTGCATTATTTTTTCCCAAGCGTTGATTTGTGTTCCTAAGCCCAGTTTACTGGAAACAAACTTATCAG
This sequence comes from Eristalinus sepulchralis, assembly GCA_944738645.1. NCBI lineage: Eukaryota > Metazoa > Arthropoda > Insecta > Diptera > Syrphidae > Eristalinus > Eristalinus sepulchralis. Next base: position 44,410,883 of record OX122885.1, read on the forward strand.
GTTGGTCAGGATGACGATGGAAACTACTCAACGAGAATTTCAATGTCAAACAGGCCTTAGACTAGGCAATGCGGTTTCATGTGACTTTTTCTAAAAATTCTAACAATTGGCAGCAAACGCTGACAACATTAACGTAACTGGTTGAATAGTCAACAGAGAGCTTGCTGTTATAGTACCGGAGGCGGCCATATTGGCTTTAACGCCAAGCGTCAAACAAAGTATTGTATAAACTGTCATAAAGAAAGAACGCACAACATCAACGACTTGGCCAGGACGTCACCAAATGCGTCTATAACTTCGAGGTAGGAAAGGAATGAAAAACACAATACGAATCACATAAGTACCGACATTAAGCTCAAAATAACTCTTTGAGGTCAACAGTCTGGAGTGGACATGGGCCTCAACCAACATGCCTCTCCAGGTAGCACGATCTTTCGCCAGTTGCGCACTCCAAGTTGGTTGAGGTCCTTCTCCAATTGTGTGCGTCACCTAAGCCTAGGCCGTCCTCTGTTGCGTTGTCTTAATGGCTCAGATTCGAAGACTTTTGGGGCCGGATCAGTACTGTCCATACGCTCTACATGGTCTAGCCATCTTAAGCGTTGTATCCGAAGACGCTTAACTAGGCTCATGTCGCTGTACAGCCCATACGCAAACGGGAACAAAAAACTAAGACGAGAATAAGACTCTCGTAAGTACTAAGACTAAGACTAAGGGCTTCCTCATCCGCTTTTAGTTTCGTTCAGGTTTTCGCGCCATAGAGTTGGACAGGGATGATCAAGGTGTTATATAAAGCAAGCTTAGTCTTTCGAAAGAGACTTTATTAGAAGAAACAGCGATTAGTAAGAGTGATTCTGCGTTTCTGTCCGAGACGTCGATGTTGTGCGCCCTTCTTTGATGACAACATGAACTTCGGTTTGCCCTCATTAACCACCAGACACATTTTGGCCGCGTCCGCTTCAATGCCAACAAACGCATCATTGACGGCTCGCTGTTCGTCCAATCACGTCAATGTCATCAGCGTATGCTAGCAATTGAACTGACTTTTGAAAGATCGTGCCTCTGATGTTGACGTTTGAGTTAAGCACGATCTTCTCAAGGATGATGTTAAAGAAGTCATATGACAGTGCGTCGCCTTGTCCAAAACATTTTTTGACATTGAAGGTCTCGGTGAGGTCCTTACCAGCCTTGACGGAACAGCGAGAGCTCTCCGTCATCATCCTACACAATCTGACGAGCTTGGTAGGAATGCCAAAACTAGACATGGCACTGTATAGCTCGTCTCTATGCACACTATCATATGCGGCCTTGAAATCGAAGAATAGGTGGTGAGTGTTGATTTGCACTTCTTGGATCTTTTCCAGGATCAGCCGTAGTGTGAAGATTTGTTCCGTGGTGGACTTCCCTGGCCCAAAAGCACACTGCCCTTCTCTACGATGCAGAATTATGCACAATCTGAGGACCGGATGAAGAGGCTCTCTCTTGGTCCTTGACGAGAAGAGTGTTCAGTCTTTGGCTCTGTTGGCGTTTCTGGAGCAGAAGAACTGTATGGGCTGTACGGCGAAGTGTGAATTACAGGGACTTACGTCGAAGGATTAAATGCCTAAAATGGCAAAGAGCGAACTTCAAACAATCGCTAGAGTTGCAAGCTGCTCACATATCTCGGTTTTGGGGGACGTAAGTCGCAGCCTCACCTAGGGAAAGCTGGATTGTTCTAACCAGTATACTCACTGTTTATACAGCTAAACTGTTGATTCACGAGCACCAAAGCAAATTTATCGAGTAAATAGAAATCAAAAGGAAACAATAAGCAGTCGATTAGCAGTTGAAACACACAGTATCCCCACTCATTCTAACAACGCTTACATAAACTGCTTTAAAGCTCATATGGCTTGAGAAACATGTCCCTTAAGAAATAACGTTCGATCTTAGAAGTGACTGGCAACGTCGTACAAATGCAAGCAGTCACATTTCAAGCAGACTCGTCAATTGATTCTCCTCCTCAAGTAATCACCCACGAAGCTTATTCGAAGGCTACTGCGATTGATCCACTTTGCATAAAACCGAATTCAAGTCAACAGCCACTCAAAGTGTAGTTTCCAATGGGGGGAAAACCGCTGGCGGAAGGCTCCAATCCACCCCACAAAACGGAGCGCACGTCAATTCAATTGCAAATCCCATCATTAACCTTTGATGTGATACATTCAATCGTCAGATGTAAGTTCTCCTCCCTATCACGCCGATCCGGCAGTCGACACTCAACACCATTAATTGAGAAATTTATCCCTCAGAAGTTAGGTCCCTTCCTCGCCCCTCTTCATGCATGCAGTAACCTTAAAACTTGCTCCGAACTTCGCAGCAAGACGTAATCCCATTTGTGAACGTCGTGAGCCTGTGTGTTCTAAAGCAAGTAAGGGGATATGTGGGCTTCACTCTGGCTGCACGCACACTTCACCCAAATGCGGCAAACTCAATTAACTGATTACTTTCATCCACTTTTACGTCGGTGCTTGGGCTTTCGCCTTCCATCGCATTTGCGAGTGTCTCGACAACGCACCGTGTTGCTGGAGGGTGCGATGCCTTGGGCATGGTGACCCCAAGGATATCAAGTTCGAAATTGATTGCAGGACTCTGGAATAGAAAATTCAATTAAATTAAACTGAAAAGAAGTAAGCCATTGGGATAAACGGTGTAAGCTTATGTCCAACATGGTGCAAATCTGATTGCGTGTCCTTCGGTTGAGATATGTGGATGTTGGTTGAAATGTGCGGTCAGTTCCTGAGCTGCAATCATATATTTTTCCTCCTAAATGGTGGGCAATCATTGTGGCGTCTTCATAAATCTTTTTGGGTGGAAGGCGATGTCCAAATAATTAAAGGCCCATATCACTTCGGAACGGAAGAGTGAAATTTCAGTTGTGCCATTAGGATAAGGAGATAAATTACTCATTCTCCAGATCCTAATTTGGAATGAATTGCTGTTCGATTTTTTGGAATATTAAAAACAATTAGGTTTTAGAAACGAAACCCTTAGCGCGCGAAGTTGAAAAAAGTTCCACACATCAGATGTCTATATGAATCTATGTGAGTAGTGGTTATAAAAATGTTGCCTTGGAAATTCAACGGATTCATCTGTAGCAACAGTAGTCCGCTTCACATCAACGCCCTCGCAACATCTAAGGTTGCGTTGCGTTACGATCAATCATCACCCCCGCCGAGTTGTGGACGGCAAGTCTCTCGAAGGACTAATCAAGTGCCAATAAGCCGACCAAATTACGACACTTTCTGCTTGACCAAAACAATAAATTCAGGAAAAGTTCTTTCACTCATCGCTGCTGGTTTCCAAGTGATTCACGAAGCCGGAGCACTCCAGTTCACGTAATTTGCGTCAACAATGCACACGTGCCCCCCTTAGTCGATGGAGGAAAGGCAACTAGACCGAAAACACTTGCCATGGTAAATGTAACCAATCACAGTTGCACAGGAACCACAGGAATATGAATAATATTCGGTGATATGTAAGTGGGCGTCAGTCGGAGAGGCACGTTGTAAGTGAAAGCCTACACGCTCCACCACGAGTGTCGGTGACCTTGTTCATTCGCATGGAAGTGAAAGGCAGAGGATGCTCAGGATGAAAAAAGAGACGGAAATGGATCCTAACTACGTCACGGTTCATTTCCCTTCTGAGCGATTATTGATTTTCAATTTTCTCTCTTGCCTCTTGCAGACTGCCGCCAGTGGAAGTGCTCATCAAACAATTAATCTGCAGGTGAGCTGAAGGGGTGTGCAAGGCAGAAGAATAGAATAGAAAAACGAAAAAGGAAACGAAGAAGAACTGTCAGGAACGATGTGACATGTCGCAGAGATTTTCGTCGGGGAATGTGCAAAGCGACCCCAAGGAGGCTGTCCTTGTTAGCAGTCTGGCTGTGGCTTTTCGCGGTAATCCTATGTCTCCTTTGCAGGCTTTAGGAGACTTGAAGGAAATTAGGTCATTAGGGAACGAATTAATGAAGAAAGAACTGAATGGTTAGATTTCAAATATATCTCTGTGACATGAATGACAATTAAGGCTTTTGACAGTCAGTTCTGGGGATTTTCATCGGTCCAACGCAGACTCACTTAAGTGAACAGGGACTCGGAAGCTTTGTCTTATCTTGAGGATGATTTTTCTTTGAATTTAAATTTATTTCCATCTCAAGCGTGAAGCAGAAGCTGACAGTTTTCTCATATCATTGGCATGGCTATCAGTGGCCATGAAGCTTTGAGGACATTTGCTTGAGCATTTCTTAAAGGTTTCTTAGAAATTCAATGCCTACAGTATTGCTGTATATGTCAGTCTTATTTTCATCATAAAGTGACTGTAGTGTAGGAAGCCGTCAGAGATGTAGTTGTAAAATATGTATCAATGGCGGGCACTGTAAATGGAATGTCATCTCTTCAGCTTAAGATAACTTCATGCTGTTTCTTGAAGCTGCCTTTTACCCTTTTGGACGTCTTTTGCAGTAGAAGGTACAGTAGAAGGCATGTCAAAACGGCTTCGAAGATGTGTTGAGCAAGGAAATCAAGTTCAACGACTTGATCTTAGTTCATTTGTAGCCGTATATTGGACACGTTGCTCAGTAGTAAATTGCTTTTGTCCTATCGACTAAGGCCAGCGACTTGAAATATCCTCAGAGAAAATAGTCAAGCAGTGCTTAAACGAACGATCTTGGAGACCAATTCATGCATTTATGTACCAGGTCTATGACCCGTGAAGGGTCTAAGTCTGAGCTATAGCTGCCTGCCATTTTTAAGGTGTCGGGCACGCTATTTCCAGTTGTCAAGACCAAATTCTCTAAACGTCTTTGTACCGGAGGCTCGGCCTTCCTCACCTTCTCGAACCCGAAGGCGAGGATTCGAAGCCCCTCTTAGCTGGAGCGTTGAAGTCCAATCGCTCGATGTGGCAGAGCCACTGTAGTACACGTATTTTTGCCTTTCGAACTACATTCACATCTTGGTACAGCACATAGTGTTCGCGGTTGTGTCTTCCCCTCCATTCGCCTTCCTCACAGACAGGACCATATATCCGTCGCAGGACTTTTCTTTCAAAGGAACCAAGAATATGCTCCGCCGTTTTGTTTACCGTCCACCACTCGGCTCCGTATAAGAGTACTGGTAGGACTAGCGTCGTGTAGAGCTTTACCTTAGTCCTTCGAGGCATGAGTTTCTACCCAAGCTGAAATAACTCCGGTTGCCAAGTGTGATTCTGTGCCGAATCTCCACTAAGGTGTGATTTGAGAATTTCACGTTTGTCCCGTTGTCCTTCTTCATGCCATATTGTGGTTCTATTCGAAGGTCCGGGACAGCTTGCTCTCTCATAAAAATTTGGTTTTTTTATGCGGGCGGGTTTTTCGCCCTTCACACAACCGCCAGCTTGGACCGAGAGCAGATGTTGAGCCCTCTTGACTAGGGCGATTTCTACACACCAAGCGGATGTTGGGTTGGCTGTCCAGGGGGTGCCTCTAGGAGGCTGTATGTCACCTTGACTCATGCACTTATAGAGATCGCTTTAGCATTCCGCCAAGTTGGGTGTAAACTAAAGCTTTGTTCTATATGCATGTAAGAGAGCTGCATTTGACCTCTCTCGCGACAGACTTAGCTAGTCACTTAGTCTTCATCTTAGACCACCTTCATAACACCGAAACATGGGCTCTACTAAATGCAAATGATGAGAAATGGATTCAAGAGTTACGTGCCGCAGAACACTGATCATTTTCGGAGGACAAAAATCTGCAGGGAACTACGCGATCTGCACGGAGTCAGCCAAAGAAGCACGCTCTGACGCGATGACCTATACGCGTGTACCTATAGGCATATAGAAACGCTGAACAAATTAGGACCATCTCGCAGAGTCCTTAAATTCAAACAAAGTGTGTCAAAGTAGAGCAACCGACGAATTCTTTGCTCAAGCATCTGTAAAGCAGTCGCGATAAGTGCTTAATTTCAAAAACGAAACCATCTATGTGTGAGTAAAATTTTTCCTGTTTTGTTTTTTTATTTAGCCAGGATTGTGAAAGGATATTAAGCCAGGTTGGGTGCAATAAAACGCTTTGCCCACTGTGCATAAGGCTATACCACTCAGACCAATTCAGGAGACCGTAATTTGAAGCTTTGCGGTTACCAAGCGTATCTTAAATAAATAGCTTGTGGCACAAGCTGCGTGACGTCTTGTGGAACCCACAGCTCTTGCGCATCATGGGTGTTCAATTGATGAACGAAGTTGCCAGTATTCATGACTCTATAGTCATCAACATTGACTGTAACATTCTGACGACCATCGTTTTTAAAGAAGAACGGCCCAACTACTCCACCAACCCATAAACCGAACCAAACAGTCAGTTTTTGTGAATGTAACGGTGTCTTAGCATACACTTGAGAATTGTCGCCACTTCGAATACGGGAGTTTGGTATGCCATTAAACAAATTTCAGTTTTCAAAATTGGGATCAATGACAATCTTGGTTTGGGCCAATTTTTCACAATTTGGAATAGCCATCTAGTAGTGTAAAAATTAATCGCTTCACATCACAGCCGCCAATTATAAATGGTGTTGCCAAACTAAAATGATAAACCTCTAAAAAATCATCCGCTAAAAGTGTTCCCTAAGTAGTGACAGTAGTAAGTAACAGTACTGTACTTTTGTACAGAACTCCATCGAGTGACTTATTTCATTGCGCTCGTCCCTTATCCTTAAACGTAAAAAGTTCCAAGTAGACACACGTAATCCCCAAACGCCGATGAAAGGGCACAGAAACAGCTTCTTACAGCAGATTGTGCGAGTCTATCCGAACGAATAGAGTGATAACCTAGCGGTCCATTAATCAAGTTACGCGAAGGATTCCACAGAAAGTTGGCTTAAGTGCTGCAAGTCATCGTGTGTTTGGCGAATGGAATGTTGTGAGTAGCGGAGAAGAATGGCAAACCAACTGTATGGCAAAATTGAAGTTCTGATGTGCCGGCCGCCACTGGAGGCACTGTTTCTAGTTCCTTAGTAAGAATACAATCAGACTACAATTGCAATGAGGTTGAGGTCCAAAGCAAAAGCTTCCTTCGGCAACTTTATGCATTTGTTTCTCCAGACGCAGACGATCTCCTCATAAATCCTCAGGAGCAGCAAATAACTGCGACAAGGAACCACAACACAACTCATTAATCAAAGACAGCCGGAAAAACAACAAACTGTGTCTGAGCGAAAAGCAAGCCCATCCCTTATCCAAACACAATCAACTTGGCGCTTGTTTGTTGTGAAATTGAATTGACTCCTTGGCATGAACGTCTCACACATGCTGGAATGGGCGCCTAAGTGTGACTGTGCATGCATCGTGGTCAGCTCTCGGTTGGCAATAATTTGCCAAATGAATGCACTTACAGACAAATTGCATGTTTGACTTGTAGAAATGGATTGTTTGCCTTTGGGGCGGCGGCGGAATGTGTGAAATTGACTTTGCACTGATTAAGGGGCCTGCATTCACTCACAGCCATGCATGCGGCTCCTGCCTCCTTCTGCCGCAATCGTGTTAATTGGGAACCGGAATAATATCGCCTCGACGAATGGCTCTCGATTATTAACAACGAGGGCGGATTTACTGAAGGCTGTCGATTGTGCAATGTGCTGTGGGTTGGAAGAGGGTGGGAATGTTCGGTGGGTTCGAAAAAAGAGAATCAACCAAATCGGAGGGGAGTTGGTTGGCCTGAATGGGTGTTTGTATGCCGCCCGAATTGGAAATAAGTGGGCATTTCAAGTTACAGCTAGAGAAGAAAGGAGCTGTTTGAGAGACCCAATCATCGATGTAACTATATGACAGTGGAAAGGAGTGAAAAAAGAATTGTTTCTTAATAATGCAGACTGCTTGTGGAGGCTCTCGCTACAAGTGTCTTCTTTAGCACTTTCGCAGCAAGTTGCCCATATGAAGTTCATTCCTAAATGGACACCAACCTTTAAGACAACAGGAACAGTGGTATAAGTTCCTGAGTGAAAAGAGGTCCCTTGGTGGGGTAAAGTGTTAACCTCTTTCCCGATAGACTTAGCTCTTCAAGCATGGGCTCTACTAAAAGTGAATGAAGAGAAATGGATCCAAAAGTTATGTGCCACAGAGAACTGATCAGTTATGTAGGAAAATAATCTGCGGGAAACTACGCGGTCTGCAGGGATTCAACTAGGGAGGCGCGTCCTGATGAGACGACGTGTCTTAATAGGCTAGTAGAAACTTTGAGCAATTGAGGTCCATCTCGCAGAGTCCTTAAATCCAAACAAAGTACGGCAAAGTAGAGCAACAGACGAATTCTTTGTTCAAGCATGCGTAAAGCAGTCGCGATTAGTGCTTCATTTCGAAAACGAAACCTTATATGTGCGAGTAAAATTTGTCCTGTTTTGTTTTCCATTGACCCAGGATTATAAAACAGAAGAAGACATATGTTTTAAACTGCATTTCGTATCATTGAGCAACTGCCAGAAGATTCTAGCACAAAGACCCAGATTTCCATTTTCTGCCTTCTAGGGAAATTTTGATGATTAGTTAGCTTAGAAGCCGATTACCTGAGGGTTCTACAAGAAGAATAAAACTTGACGTAGGTAAGGTGGTTCACTTTAAAACTGCTGAAGCAGAAAACGTTTTGCCAACGAAGTGCTCAGTTGTTCGTTTTTACGTTTTTCTTCATATTTTTAACAAAATTTCCTCATCCGAACTACATAGAAAATTTTAGAGACTCCAATTTAAATTGTCAACCTTTGTCCTTTGTCGAATATCACAATTTCAAGCATTGAATATCTGCCACTGCTGCAACCACAGTCAATAGGGCACAACACGTTTCAGCATTCAATGAACTCATGTCCAATCTAAAAGCAGGGCTCACTCTATTTCCCTTTAAGTTGGCATATCCTTTCGGGCCTCATTTGTGGACAAAACGATTTCTTTTTTGCAAGCGTGGCTTACTTCAAATCCCACGCAAATTAATCTCATTCAAAGGCAACGTCGAAATTGGCTGCTTTCAGGTCCTTGAAGTGCCAGCCGCTTCGCATTGTCACACAGAACCTCCTTCTCGCATGGAAATTTTTGTCCCATTTGCTTGTGAAACCGTCGAGGACACGAGCCTAAAGCTTCCGCCCCTTCGGGCTCATCACATTAACAATTTCTGTTTATTGTTCGCATTTGTATCTATTCCTTGGGTGCCGCCGTCGTCGTATTTCTTTGATTGTGTACCAAAGTCTTCCATCTCCTTTCGGCAGCCATCCGTACGCTGCGTTCAGCAGATACATCTCTTAATGCTCTCATTTGCTGGAGACATTATAAATGAGAATACTTCGGGGACACACGCTATGTGCGGAAATGTACACATGTAATTGATACACAGGCAGTGGGTGGGGGCAGGGACAGGGGCAGGGGCATTCAATCATTTATCTTTCGCTGCGTATTTTTGTGTAGATTATCACCGAGATTGCGACAACGCCGAATGTCTGTCATTTAATACTCGGATGTCAGGCATCCAGTGGGGAATTGACGGCGATGCGCCCCACTTTCAATAAAAGGGGATGCTTTAATAAAATAATCTTATCCGAATTGAATCCGAGAAAGAGAATTGAACATAAGTCTTAATTCAGGACTATCCTGGTGGCGCTGCTGCCAGTGTGCCAGATTCTGCACAAGATATGGATGGTGGAGGGGTGGTGGAGGTTGACTGAGGATCATGGGAATTACTTTTGTCAACAGAAACTCCTTTAAGCAGGACGGCAGGAAGCGAGTAACAACAAGGAGCTTATGGCTTTGTTCTAATCACGGAAGCGAACAATAACTCACGCGTCGTAGTCATTCACAGGAGCGCTTGACTGCACGCTTGACTGCCACGTTTGTCACACAAAAGCGGATGTGACGTCGATTGGATGAGATTTTGAAACAAGGCGCCTTTTCCATGACACGCCTCAAGTTGAGATTGAGATTACATTCTTGGAATGCGGAGAATGGTGTCCCCAAGAATGCAATTATTTGAAAAGCTGGGAGAAGAAAGGAGGACTACCGCCATTAATCATGAAAACTTTTCTGGAACTTTGAACCTCTCGAGCCCCTTCGAAAAGGACGCCGGCTGACCTCGAGTGTTTTTTGAATTCAATACACTCCTAGCCTCCGTTTTGGAACATGTTAGCACAATTCATTAAAAATGACACGTCTCAAGACGACTGTTGTCATCAACTTACGATAACTTTTCAGAAAACTTTCAGAATGGCAAACGAAGATAGACACTGCATCTGTGGCGTCACAGAGCTACGGCTGCCTTGGGAAGCGGGTTTCGACTGCGAGTCCTTGGCATGCCACCCTCTAGAGAAATTAATTCGCCAACATTCGTCTAGACATGTTGCGCAGCCTCCTCTGGGGTGGAACTTTTCCCGGTTACAGCAATTAGAACGCTTCATTAATTTATTCAATCCAACAAAGCATTTATCTAACGAACCGTGTACCATCCCTGAACCTCCTCGTTCCCCTCTTGTAGTGAGAGTCCCATCGGTGCGGAGTGCCTTATTAATGATATCTCTGTGCAGGGGAAACATAGAGCGTCGTGCTTCGGGGCAATCATCATTGGTAAGTCTGACCAATGGATTGGTGGGAATGGATTGAGATTCGAAATTGAAACTGAAACTGAGACTGAGACTGAGACTGAGACTGAGACTGAGACTGAGACTGAGACTGAGACTGAGACTGAGACTGAGACTGAGACTGAGACTGAGACTGAGACTGAGACTGAGACTGAGACTGAGACTGAGACTGAGACTGAGACTGAGACTGAGACTGAGACTGAGACTGAGACTGAGACTGAGACTGAGACTGAGACTGAGACTGAGACTGAGACTGAGACTGAGACTGAGACTGAGACTGAGACTGAGACTGAGACTGAGACTGAGACTGAGACTGAGACTGAGACTGAGACTGAGACTGAGACTGAGACTGAGACTGAGACTGAGACTGAGACTGAGACTGAGACTGAGACTGAGACTGAGACTGAGACTGAGACTGAGACTGAGACTGAGACTTAGACTGAGACTGACACTGAGACTGAGACTGAGACTGAGACTGAGACTGAGACTGAGACTGAGACTGAGACTGAGACTGAGACTGAGACTGAGACTGAGACTGAGACTGAGACTGAGACTGAGACTGAGACTGAGACTGAGACTGAGACTGAAAATTGACACGTCAGGATCGGACGCACCTGGAGCTTAAACAATTCTCAAAATTCAGTGAAACACCCCGCACTCCATGCATATGGTCGGAAAATTGGTTTTCTTAAAAACGCCTCACAGACCTTCATAAATAAAAGTCATTCCATTGCGAAGGGCTGATAACACGAATTTCAACGTCGTTTCAGGGGCACTCTTTACATCGCGGGACTCGGGGGGCTTGCGCGTACTTACACACATCCTCTTTGTCCGTAATCGGCTTACATTTTTCATCGCCTTTTAATAAACAAAAAGGAAAGTGTACAAAAACACCGCGATAAGGACACCATGTGTCGTATTTTCGGGAACAGATTTCACACATGTCCTCGCGCCACGCTGTGCAGGGTCCGTGCCGTCATAACTCGCTTTTACGAGTGCGGATAATAATTCGCACAAATGATTCATTTCTGTCTTCGATATCAGATGAAGGGGGGCAGGGGGCCATGGCGCCCACACATAATCTGCAAGCGAATCATTCACACCCACGCGGGGATCCGCACGAGTAAAAGACGCGAATGGGTTTCCAAGCCGCCGCCACCATTGCCATTGTAGTCCCTCTTCGGTGACCCTCTTTCGGTCGGCTTGGCATTTGAATTCCCCTCACCCGAGGTACGAGTGTGAGTATGTCTATCTGGGTAGGAGAGGAGAAGCTGTATGGAAAGTGGAAAGTGCCATAAAAGGGATTCCTCTCGTTCATCCGTTAGTGTGTGCTCCTTCATTGATTGGGCACGAAAATTGATTTGTTTGGTTGTAGTTTGATGGCGGAATGGTTTGTTGACGATTTTAAGAATACTGCCGCCCGCCAATGGGTGTCCTTGAATGAGGTCGAGATCTCGTTAATGGCGGATGACTTTATGGGCGGCTGTTAATTGATTTTGTGATTTTATTGCAGCCAAGGGCGGGCACAAGTTCAATGTGGCTTAGCGACACGTCCTTGGGGAAACTAATCATGGAATGGTCGAAGTTAAATGACAGGTCCTTAAACTAGACTCTTAGCGCCAATATGCTGCCGTGCTGTGTTTGAGGTTGATTGACGAAGAGCTTTGACTGATCTCTGGTGTTTTCAAAACATATGGGGGATTTACTTGGGATTAACGCATTTCGAAATTTTACGATAAGTTGTTAACGGTTTTTATTATATGGCTTTTGAGATTTTATTTGAAGAAGGGATATGTTCAGCTTTGGGGTAAGTTAACTTGTTAACTTGACCCGGAGGCAATTCACTCATAATTGGGTTTACAAATATATATGGTTTCGAGAGGCGGACACGTCGCTGGTTTAACGTATTCAAACTTAAGGCGCCACTTTTTCTCTTCATAAGTGACAACATTCCCAGTTCTACTCTGGCTGGAGGGGCATTTTGGTTGAGGCCCATGTTCACCGGGACTGTAGCGTCACAAGAAGAAGAAGAAGGAGTGACAACATTTCAAAATCTTGCGATTGATGGCAGTCTCTTTATTAATAGGAACCTCTTTGTAATCTTGAGATCTGTTGTGTCGGTTTGATACAGCGCTCCTTGAGAAGTATTAACTTAAAGTCGTCTTCAAGTCACAGCAATCCTTCATTGCATCTTGATTCGAAACAGAAATTAACCGGTTTCCAGGTGATAAAAAAATAAAAAGAACGTCATGAGAAAATCCCACAAGTTGGCGTCTTGGCGCTCCTTCTTTGGAATATCTCACTTCAAAGGTAGAAATGTTGCTGGCTTTGGTGATGACTTAACTATCTTGGTCGTTTTGCAGTCCGCATTAAGCAATCTCCCATTCTTAGCTGAAAGTCGTCACCTACATCGACCATTCTACGTGAAACAAAAATACCAAGGAAATAAGAAATTTCCAACTGGAAGGCACCAAAGATCAAAACCATTCCCCACACCATCTCCAAGAAAATGTTGGAGTCTTGTCCGTCTTCAAACTTAACAGCAAAAGGAACATAGAGGACAGCATAGTAAAATATATCAACGTCCTTTACATCTGAATACAGATAATCGCCACAGATGGGACCTACTACCACGCATCGTCCAGAGGTGGCACACCCCCAAAGTGAGGCCATGTTTTCCTTCAATGCACTTCTTAATGGAGAGCGGTTAACGCTCAATTCTGCCTTTGGAATTTGAATGAAGAACAGAAGGTAGCCGATTTATTCACTAAAGTTCACCCCCAAGAGCAGGACTGGAATCTATGCTTCACTTTCAATCGTTGCAACTTTATGTTATTTTAAGAAATCTGCTGCCAAATCAATGCTGTAGTCATCTTAAGCATTGTATCTGCTTAAAGAGTCGTGTGGCACCGTACCGTCTGTAGGGTTCCTCATTACATCCTTTCCTCTGAATGTCACTAACGCAAATAGGACTTGAAACGCACAAATAACTTTCATTTTGAAAAGAATATCGTCTTCCTCATCTGTTTTTAAAAAAACGCCCAATTTTCTGGCCCATAGAGTAGGAGAGGGATGACCAAATTGTTAAACATCTTGGTCTTTAGAAAGCAAATAAAATAGAAGCGACCGGGCTTGACAAATGTAAATCTGCGCTTGAGTTTGGTAAAGATGCTATGGTCTTAATATACTGTGAAGACGAGGCAGACAAAGTCCTTGACTACCTCAACAGACTTGTCGAGAGGACGATTCTGTGCGACCTTCCTTGATAACAGCATACACATACTTTGTTTCAATTCTAGCAAACGCCTCATTGAAGGCCTGCTATATTTGTCCAATCACATAAGTTTTATCCACATAAGCTAGGCAGCTACACGAACTTCTGGTATTGGCTTCTGAGTTTCCAACATTCTTCTTAAGAAAGAATAGTTTACACAACTTGAGTTGGCATTAGAGGCCTTGGTGAGTGCTTTATCGACACTTATGAAGCATCGGAAGGTCTCCATCGACTGCGTACATAAGCGAAAAAGTTTGGAAGGAATGCGAAAATTAGACATTACAGTACCGAATATATGTCCGTATCGAAGGCATTTTGTTTTAAGTGGCAAGAAAGTTATTTTAAGTTAAGTATGTTCCTTCTTGGAGATCATAGAACTCATCCTTGCTGTTATCATCCTTCTCCTCTGTCGGAGCGTGAGCGCAATCAGGCTGATATTCCCGAATTTAGCCTTAATGCGGATTGTCATGAGGCGTTCGCTCACCGGATCGTAGCTTAAGACTTCTTGCTTAAGTCTGCCTCGAACAACAAATCCGCGTCCGAATAAGAGCTGCCTTCTCTCCCTGTAGCAGTCGCTGTAGTATGTGTCGCAGTTCATCATCTTCCTGTTGCCCGGTGGGATGGTCGGGCACTTCCTGGATGGCGGTGATATCTGCTTTGCAGCAGTCAAGGGCCTCCGCAAGTTGTTCGGCTGCAAGTGGTCTGTTAAGGGACCTCACATTCCATGTGCAAGACCGAAAATCGTTGTCGTTTATTCGTGTGCTGAGGTCGTCAACATTTTATCCGTCCATATCCGAGGCATCTTGTTATCTCTGAACTGGGTTTGTTTTTGTGTGGTAAGGGAGTTAGCCTCACGCACAACCTAGAGACTGGTAGGCCAGGCCCATTATTTTACCCTCGGGCAGAGAAGTTCGCTGCATACATTGGTTCACCACACAACCGATGTTGTGATAGCTATCCAGGGGGCGCCACGAGGGTGCTGTATGTCAACTTGACCTATGCACGGACGAGGATAGCGGTGGCAGCTCAGCATGTTGAGTGCGATCAACGACGTTGCCTCATGTGCATAGGCCCATGCCTCCATGCGAGACACAAGGAATAATGTAATTTCTATCGGCTGACTGACTTTTTTAGTGTCTCCAAGCTTATTGTGTATGTCATGAAAATTCCACATATGGAAATCACATTTTGTACAAACAGCGCAGCAGGCTTGAATGCAGTGAAATCTCACCTCATTTACTACAATTCTGTCAAAGATTGCTAAAAGCATTATAGGCTACAAAATGTCACTCTTCTAGGTTTCTTGACATTCCAGCATTGACGGACATAAAACGACAAGCGAACTGCCAAGGACTGGTTGAAGCTAAGAATCGGCTTATAATGTCATCAATTCAATCATAAGCTCAGACAAATGACTCATTGAACAGATATTTCTGTCATTAGAGAGGATACAGGAGCAGCACCACTTTGGCTGCACAATATCACATTGCTCACGATTGATAACGATTGCCAGCTTAAACCTTCCGAAGAATGATTTCTGTAGGAGTTGTATGGACGAAGAAGAAATTAAATTTCAAGAAGGAAGAGTCATTTGCTGTCATTTGATAAAATTGTTCTTTTATGAGCTCAGTGAACTGGGGAAGGTCCTGAGTCAAAACATTTGTACTTGAGATCAGATCCACTGCTCACCTCTACATCGCATTCTTAGCCCTTCCTACATCTCAAAGTTCTTGCAGTGTTTAAGTCGTAATTTCCTCAAATCGCGTCTTCCTCCAAGCTCGCCTACCTCATGTTCAAACCGCTGCTTTTTTACATCATGCCCAATGTCAGAAGTTCAACTTTGCACTCGTGCCTTGGGATAACAATTTGGTCTACAAAGCCTTGAGCTGAACTTCAACGACTTCTGTACACTGTGCACCAAAACCGTCCTCAAAGAATCGCTTCTCCCCATGGCTACCGCAAATAAATAAAAACCGCATTAACTACAAACGTACCCTCAACTTGTCGCCTGCGAAGCGTCTATTATCACGTCGTCTCTGAGCTCAGAGATCTGTCACCCTGACTGCTTCCTAATCACATCAGTGGATCAAAAGTTCATCGGATTTATTTGCATTTCTGCACACTCACGTGCTTGACCTCAATCCATTTAGGCCCGCGGGAAGGACAATGAGAGGGGACGAGCTGGTGGCTATCCTGTAGTAACTAAAGTAAAAGGTCAATAGTTTCATGAAAATCGTTCCTCCCCTCTCTTCATCATCATCACATCTCTCACCTGGTTTGCAAAGAGCAAAACTTTGGCTGATACTCTCTGCGAGTGGTTGGAAGAAGTCCAAGTATCTCTTTGCATCACGGCCCCACTGCGCATGGTCTGAAAGTCACTCTGAAATCAATGTTGACAGGTTGCGGAGGGGAACCATTCCATTTCCCCGCCACAAGCTGAGTGCCCACATTTGAGGCCACCCGCCGACCGTCACAACAAGCCAGATTCCCAGCCTCAATTTCGAGTCGGTTAATCCGTAGATTCACTGTCAGTTGGAAGACAATTACCACTCTCTGCGGATACATTAGCCCCCATCACCCGTATGCCGGTTGTGGAGCGTAAACTTCAGACACCTGCAACATCCACCCTGCGGCTAGGAATTGTACCAAAGTCAAAAGGAAACTGTTCCCTGTTCTACGTCTTTTAGAGGCATACACGAGTTCATTAAGTCAAATTTCCTGCGTGCGTATTACGGTGATTACGTAACCTAATGAGGGATGTAATGACTTCTTCCTAGAAGCAACGCAATACTCATCTGCGTTCGGCTGAGGGGCACATGCGAAACCCGAAACCTTGACGACGATGTGACTCCTGCGAATTTAAGGCTTATTTCGGTGATTTGCGGGATGTGCGGAGACAGCTTACCGCCGAAATGTGAGGTATTTTTGAACGACAAAATGTATGCTCTACGTGCCTTCGCCTTAATGGACGATTCTGTGCGGAATCGTGGATGAGAGTGTGCTGCAGAAATTTCAGCTCGTAGGATGAATAGGTTTCACTGAGACGTTATGTGGTGGCTTGATGAAATATTCTACTTAGGGAATGAAGGAAATTTTCAGCCGACAAGAAAGACATTCGACAAAATTTGAGCTTTAACATTTCATGTCGCTGTGGAGGGAGATTTGTTTTTTTTATGGTTTCGTTTCTAAACACAAAGCTATCACAAATTTTGGTGCGTCCGTTTGTCCTTTAGTCACATTTGCGATTCGCATGAAATTTTGGAGTTATCAATGTATACTCTTGCGGGAACATTCCTTATTCTGGAATAAATGGAGGTGACTTCCACTTATGTATGTACATAAGTTCTGGCATACCAGTCTATAGATATTTTCAAATAGAAAAGCGGATGTTTTCTCTTCAACATATTGGATTTGAATCTTGGGCCTAAATTTGAAAATAGCGTATTTTTGGTGTGGCGGTTCACTGTGTTGAAATTAAAAACCACATGGGAACATAAGATAAATTTCGTTCTCAAAGATTGATCTGCCAGGAAGTGTATCTATAAAACTTTGTTCCAGTCACAACCCTCCAGGAGGCACCTACAAGACTTCACTTCAAAAAACAGCTTTCACGCAGTGTCATTCATGTTGCGGTTTTAAGTTTATAACGATGGCATTTAAAATTTGGAAATCTCTGCTATGTTTAGAAGTACCACAATAGCCAATATGGCTATTGGCTTGCCATTTACGATAGTTCATTGCAAAAAAAAAATTAATCGTGACGATAAAGTTATTAGAAGAAATTTGAAGAGATCCACTGTCATGTAACTTCCGAAACATAGTTTCGAAAATGTGTAGATTCAGTGATACTTAAAGCTTACAACAATGACAACAATAAGCCAGCCTGAACATTCTTAGATATGGAAAGGGAACTTTACCCACAATAAGTGCGAAACTGCAGAAAACTAGCAAAGATCACAATAGATTGAAACGCTTCTTGCTTGAGGTCAAAGCCCATCCAGGTCTGTAGCGCTGGCTTAAATAAGTAAGTAAGGAACCAGAGCTTCGGATCATCAGGATGGAGGATGACCCGAATTTATTGATTTTCCAGAGTTGGTAGCAATTGAATGTATCATACATCTGCCTGTGGACTGGCGTCTCATTGGTAGAGTCAGATTCTTACTGCCTTAAGCCGCCACCCAGGGAATCCTTCCGTTTATTCCACTGAGTAACTACCGTCAAGCCGAGGCGTAGTGGGTAAGTGTGTTGACCCACACACAGAAGGTCTAGGTTTGATTCCCAGACAGGACACTTCTAATTTATTCACGGCAGCACCTCTTTCGAACTGCTAACAACACCCAAAGAGTATCAATTGTCTATGAAAAAGCTTCTCAAATCTCGCCGTTCGGAGTCGGCAAAAAATTGTAGGTCCCTTCTACTCGTGAGAGAACAATAGCACGCACAACACGAGTAGTTGTTGTAGAAGCTAGGCCCTGGTCCCTTGTGGGCTGTAGTGCCACTAAATTATTCTTATTAACTACCGCCAAGCGTGACGAGTTTTTTGCTTCATCACGGGGTGTTCAGTGAGTGTATTCGCTGCCGTTCAAGACCGTGCATTTTGCGTCCTAGTGCATTGTTGACAGAAGCTCGATGATCTGCCGATTTCCACATTTATTGGACAATCTTGTCAAGTGTTCGTTCACTTCATTCTTGGAATGAAGTTTTTTTATTTTCAGACTGGGAACATTCAAAGATAACATATTCCACGTTCTCTTGAGACACTCTAGAGTAGCAACGACAAGACAGACTTGTATCACGGAAACAACCGTGACCAACGAAGAACTGCATGAGGCAGTAATTCAGTTCACCGTGCTTCCGATTTATCTTCTTTTTTTTCTTCTTGTGGCGCTGGAGTCCGGGGTGGACTTGGACCTTAACCAACATGTCTCTCCAGCCAGCACGATCTTTCGCCAGCTGCCGCCACGTGCGCACTTCAAGTTGGTTGAGGTCCTTTTCCCCTAGTGTGTGTCACCTTAGCTTAGGCCGTCCTCTGTTAAGTTGTTCCAATGGCTTAAATTCAAAGACTTTTTGGGACGGAGCAGTGGTGTCCATACGCTCCACATGGCCTAGCCATCTAAAGCGTTGTATCCGAAGACGTTTGACCAGGCTCATGTCGCTGTACAGCCCATAGAGTTCGTCGTTGAATCTTTTCCTCCAGATGCCATCAATGCAAATAGGACCAATAATCGCAAGCGAAACTTTTCCAACTTTCAACTGTTGGAATTAACTGATTTGACCATTTCTTTATTGGGTTTCGTCCCATTGCTGTTGCAATGATTCTATGTTCCGTCTTCTTTCATCCTGCTTCGCATGCTTTACGGGTGGCCTACTTTGCTCAGCATTGTCTTAAAGTTGTTCTGATGCTGATGCTAGACATCAAAAGGTGTCATAGAAGACTTAACTACTTTCGCGTCGTGGGATACCGTTCGGTATGCACTGCTTACTCGCAACGAGCATTGTCAACGTCAGATCATATCTGTGCTCTGTATGGAGACTACAATCCTTGCACACATTAATCGTTGCCTTGCCCCTATCCGTCGATATTCAATATGTGTCTCGAAGGAGCATTTATCGTCTACGACGACTTCTTACAGGCGACGACTTCTCGCAGACGTGCAAGAGCTTAAACATAAAGTTAAGACGGGCATCAATCATCACTCCAAGGAGTTCAAAGGAGCCAGAAACAATATTTTGTCCCCCGGCTCTAACTATTAATGTCTCTTACACCTTTCTACTTGTAATGAGTACGGATTTCAGCTTTGGATCCGCGAGTTCTAAGCTTTGCTGCAATACTCGTAGATTCCTTTAAGTCGTTTTGCCTTTACAACAACAGCAATATCGCCCACAAAGCCTATAATAGAGGCTTTCCTTGGTACTAATACTCGCAAAATAGTGTCAAACAATCCCTACCACATTAGGGGACCTAACACTGATCCCTGCGGCACACGGCCTGTAATTTAATACGTTTGCGTCCCATCCACGAAATCGAAAAGAAGCACTTTGGTAGCACTATTAAAGCAGAGATTTACGTTTTAATTCGTAAGGGACTACGACGTCACTTCAGTGTCACCAAAAGAATGTTGTGCAGTCGAAATCAATGCTATTATTCATTAAGATACAACAGGTCCTTACTCTGACTATTATATGACTAGTGTTGTTAGTTTTTGTTTCCTCTTAAGCGTTTGCCCATCGCCATCAAAATAAACTCTTCATTCAGTACTCACGGCCTCCCTTCCCATCGCGTGAAGATCGCCCCAATTGATTGGTAGTCCGATTTTCTTTTTTTAAATGGACGTTGTGTCATTAAAAATTCCTCAAATTTCAACAGGACACTCGCCGGAAGTGTCTTGCATCTATCCCTCTGACAGGGGGATACATTTGCAATTCAAATATTTCAAAATTCTAATATCATAAATTTCCCATGACATATGGCATCTATCTAGCGTTGCTCGTAAATTTCCCTCCCCCGCACACTCACTCACAGAGAGTAGACCCATTTGGCAAATTGACTTTCGCACGAGCGCTCAGCAGGCCTTATCTCGGGTGCGACTACTTCGCATCATTATTAAACTACTCCATGGAGTGTAATGCGTTCTGTGTGAAATTTAAAATCAATATCGACTCACAGAAGCAACTGCTTCACCTAACACTCGTTTAAGTTGAAGAGTGGTGAAGTATGTCCTTCTGAAGGGTTTCATAAAATAATTGGAATAGCTTCGTCGGTCGATGGCACCAATATTGAAGCAGAAATTTACTATCATGTTGTGTATCTTAGTAGATGGCTACTTTGATTTTCTGGTGAATTGGGCTCATAGTATGGTTTTGACCACGTTTGGGAGAGTGCTGGCTTAAAATATATGTCAAAAGAGCATGGTGGCATTCCCATTGCTAGGAGATGTGCCTTCTCTTTCGAGGGCCATTGTCAAAAATTAGTTTAACGAGTTGCATCTTATTACCACGTCAGTTTTTGATGAGCTACGCAGATGCACCGAAAACGTTTGCGATGGAGGATAACGTGAGAAAAGTCCATGGCCTTAAACTGGCAGACTTCCGATGGAATATGCGCGAGATAACCAAAACAGCAAGCGTCTTAAAAGACCATCTGGCTTACAGCTTGTGGTCCTGCTGACCTGATCCTAACAGCAAGTGTGAGACTTAGTCAGAGCAGTGTGTGACACTGTTTAAGCTCAGTCCAAAGAAGTTTCTACGTCGTTTCATGACTGTCAACGAAATATGTGTCTCCTGGTGTACATCAGAGACCAAGGAACAACCGAAACAGAGGATTTTAACCAAACTCCACATGCTTCGAAAAAGGCAAAGACTGTCTTATTTTCCGGAAAGATGACAGCCATTGTGATCTACGTAGATTACATGACGAGTGACAAAACCAACAAAGGTCTCTTCTGCGCTGCTTAATTGTGCCCAATAGACGTCGAGTTGCAAAAGTAACCGTCCCATGTGAGGAAGAAAAGATGTCCTCTTTCACCATGGCAATCAAGCGGCTTGCTGTCACTGAAATAGGCTACGAGCTGGTGCCTCATCCACGATACTCCCTAAATGGAGTCAGGCCTCGATTTGTTTTTTCTGTGAACAAATCGAGGCCCGAGTAAAAGTGTGAGTCCAATCAGGTGGTATCACGAAGGCCAACTCTGCAGACCTCCAGACGGGTAAAAGAAGTTGGAGCACCATTTGGTCAATCTTAACAAGTCTCAAGGAGACCGTTTTTGGAATTGAATTGCAAGAAAATTTCGGTTTTCTTTTGTAGGCTTGGTAATAGTCCGACTTACCGAGACCTTGAATGTCGAAAAAGGTTTTGGACAAAGCGACGCGCTGTCATGTGAGCGAAAGCAGCTAAAATAGGTCTGATGGTTAATGAGGGCAAAACGAAGTACATGCTGTCATCAAGGAAACACACACACCGACCTCTTGCACAGAGCGTCACACTTGGCAGCAGGGCAGCAGAAACTTCATGGTAGTCAAGGACTTCGTCTACCTTAGCTCCGCGGTAAATAGGGGCAACAACCCCAGAACCAAAATCAAACGCAAAGTCACTCTTGCCAATCGCTGTTTCTTTGGGCTCAAGAGGCAAATGAGTAATAAGGACTAAACTGGCTTTGTACAACAGTTTGATCATCCAAGTCCTCCGCGCAGAAACTTGGACGCCATTAAAATCGGATGAGGAAGCCCTTAGTCTTTTTAAGAACAACGTTCTGCTAGCAATTTTTGGTCCTTTTTGCGTTGATGGCGTCTTGAGGAGAAGATGCAACGAAGGCCCTTATAAGCTGTTCGGCGACATGTGTCTGGTCTAGCGTCTTCGGATACAAAGCTTAGGATGGCTTGGCCATGAAGCGTATAGACACTGCTGCTTCGGCTCGAAAAGTCTTCGGATCCGAGTCATTGGGACAACGCAACAGAGGACGGCCTAGGCTAAGGTGACATACACAAGTGGAGAAGGACGTCAACCAACTTGGATTGCGCAATTGAAGACAGTTAGCAAAAGATCGTGTTGGCTGGAGAGGCATGGTGGTTGAGACCCAGGTTCATTCCGAACTGTACGGAGAAGAAGACTATTACTCGTATGTTCTAAATTTTCGCTTTAATCACCCTGTTAGTCTGTGCCCACAAAGAATTTCTAAGAACCTGTCCTCTCTTCCACAGCACCGCCAAGGCATAAAGCCTGTTCAAAAATACAGAACATACTGCACAGTTGTACCATCTGTTAATTTGTGAAGAAACACAAAACATGTAATAAACGGCCTCCCCACTTTCCACCCGACTGGCAATCCTTTACGCTATCATTTACCCTCGACTGTGTTTCATTTCGAAATCAGCTCTCGCTCCATTTCCGTTTTATAAGCAAAGTGCTGGAGCTTACTTCAATTCAATTTTCATGACCCCGGAGGGGGCCGGTGGGGAGGGGGCCAAACAAAACTTCATTCCACATCTTGTAACGTTATTGAGCAGACCAATACCTGGTAAACAGAAGATACCTCAATTGTTGTTCGAATATTAAACTGTTCCCATTGTTTGGTGAACACTGGTGAACTCGTTGAAAAGTTTAAAGCAAAACTTCAATCTTTTCAAAGTGAAACGAAACAAAAGGATAACTTTGTTGCCGAGAAAACAATGGGCGAGAGTGGAATCGAAAAACTGTCTCTCTGCATCGCAGCAGGCGCATTGTGCAACGTCAGGACGCACACACACACACACCCAAGTGGAACTCTGCCACAGTCTCGCGCAGTTCTTGTTGCAAAAGTCAACAGCGGGGAGTGGGTGGCGTTGGCTGCCAGAGGATGTGGGATTTCAATTCAATTGATTCAGTTTTTCTGTTTGTTTCCAACAGTTTTGCCAGAAATTATTGAAATTCATGTTTGTGCTGGTTGCTGTCGGGAAATGAGTTTTTATAAAAACCCCCAGGGGGTTGGTTGAGCGAAAAATGCAGTCAGGTCCTGAGGGAGTACGCACTGTCGTAGAGTAACGTCGGAGTTCAACTGGTGGGTATCTCGACCGAGATTAGCTGGAAATCCAGCCATGAGGGGCAACTGTTGGTGTCTCTCTCTCTCCCTCTTATCTAGTGATCAGGCATCAGCCTGAGGCATGTACTGGCACATGATTGTAAGGAACAAAGGCGAACTTTGTGAATGGATTTGAAACCGATTTGAGGTGTCGCCTGAGAATTGAAGTCTTTATGGGGGAAAGGACTGAATCACACACCCCCACACAACTAACATTTCATCGTCAATGGATGTGTTTCAATTTTAAATGCTGGAGGATGGTTTTGTAGATGGAGAGAGTTCAGGGTTGATTTGTACAGCATGAGTGGTACTCGGGGACACCAGCCTTGTTTGGTGCAACATCTTGTGAGGGAACTTTTTATTCAGCTCAGGTTCTAACAGCTTCTTTTGTCACAAAGTTTGCATAGCAGCATCTGGTGGAATAATTTGAGAAAGAAAGGATTAATTTCTTTGCCATTATTTTTGCCTTTTGAAAGTCATCCAAAAGGCTAAAAAAAGAGATGCTAAGCCAGGCTAAGTCTGCTAAGCCTGGCTTAGTTTCCGAAGCCTGTCTAAGTTTCCCAAGCCTGGCTAAGTTTCCTAAGCCTGGCTAAGTTTTCTAAGCCTGGCCAAGTTTTCTAAGCCTGGCTTAATTTTTCTTAGTTTCCTAAGCCCGGCTAAGTTTCCTAAGCCTGGCCACGTTTCTTAAGCCTGGCTAAGTTTCCTAAGCCTAGCTAAGTTTCCTAAGCCTGGCCACGTTTCTTAAGCCTGGCTAAGTTCCTAAGCCTGGCCACGTTTCTTAAGCCTGGCTAAGTTTCCTTAGCCCGGCTAAGTTTCCTAAGCTTAGCACTCCGAACGCCTTCCCCTGCCGGAATGCAATACAGTTCTACACAACTTTCAGAGTTTAAGAAATTTAGGACGTCCGGTTTTTCATTTCGTTTCCTTCGTTGCCTACGACAAACTGTGTAGGCTGAGTGATTGGAAATTTTGAACTTTTCCGTCCTTTTGGTAGTAGCCGCATAGTATGAGAGTTGTTGAAGAAATGTAACCTGTATTTTCGCAGTACACTAGTAGAATGCAGTGAGACGGATTATCCGTACAGTCTTCCATTAGTCCAAGCAATAGAACTTTGAGTGTTTTTGGGTCTGGTTTCTGTGACGCTTGCAATTTCTGGTCGATCCATCCGAACTGGATATGCGTTAATGCAGGATAAGTTTAGGATATATAATGAGCCTAGAATGCAGAGGAGAAGAAAGTACGTGTAATAAGGACCGATCTTCATATTGGGTGCCTACCTCTGCTCCGCAGCAAATAGGGACAAGAGGAAGTTACTGTTTCTTTAAACTGCTGGGACAATTGACTAAAAGGGTTCTCTGTCAAATGAGAAAGTTGGCCTTTTAACGCAATTGTGCCTCTGTATGCCAGATGATGTGACTGGATTTATGAATCACTTGATTCAAAATCACATCCGTAGCACTATTATTATCACTGATGCAGCCAAAGTCCATTTTGTGGTGTAATAGGGGCTACCAGACCCAAGTGTTGAAGAACCCTGACTGGTGGTGACAGTTTGACCAGAGGCTTTATTCTGTTGCCACTAGAGCTGTGCCGCCTCCAGAGCTGCGGTTTCAGCCTGACCGTCCGATAGACCCTCTTTTGGTAGTATCGTGGTGGCTGTACCCCATATTGCGGGTACAGCCGTGGTTAGTGCCCCGTGCTGATTAGTCTGAATCAGGTTGTTCACTCGCCTGATTCGAGTCAAGCGGTTAGGGGACTTTCCCGGTTCAGTGTGGAGTTGCATTCTCAACCGCGTGCTGCCACCCATAAAGCAGCAGAGGTTTTAGAAAGGCCTCCCTACGTACCAAGATGGGGTGATAGTCCCTCAAACATGAGATCATTTGGTACTTAGGTAAATATGGCGTGTAGCCCTTCGTTATATACCACTCTTGAGCCTCATGTCGCTGTACAGCCCATGTGAGTGATTGAATCTCTTCCCCTCTTAAGACCATCAACGCAATCAGGGCCAAAGATAGGACGCAAAACTTTTCTCTCGAAAAGACTTCTTCATCCCAAGGATTTTTCACGCTTCTGAGCCATAGAGCTGGACAGGGATGATTAAGGTAACTTTGTCAAACGAGCGAAGACCTTACTACTCTTATGCTCAACGAAACAGGGGTTGACAAGGATTTACTTGGAAACCGAGGTAGACGATGTCCTCACTACCTCAAGGCTATAGCTGCCTTCTCTGCCGTGGCCAAGTTGTCGACGTTGTGCGTCATTTCACGTTGACAGCACATATTTCATTTTGGCCTCCTTCACAATTAAACCCATTTCGGCCGCCTTCGCTGCGGTACAAACAAACGATTTACTGACTATTTGCTGTGTTTGACCGATCGAGTCGATGTCGTTGGTCGTGTGCTAACTACTGTATATGTACCTTGCAGATAAGTTCGTTCTATCAGCTCATCATTGACTGCCGTAAAAAGGACTTTAGACAGCCCAGCAGCCTTATTTGACTTAAATCTCGAGATGGTTATCCTTAAACAGACGAAGTTCTCATCTATCATCGTCCATTCTGTGAAGGACAACATTCTGCCTGGCAGTGGCATTTGTGGCCACACAGGCTTGTCACACACATGTCTTCGACTTTGACTCTTCTATGATTTGTTCCTCATGGTCCTGACAGGCTTCCATTAGAAGCTTATACCCGGTGACAAGTTTTTTAACGCGTTGGTAAAACTTTCGAATATCATTTCTGATGTAACACTCGTTTCTCCATTTGAGAACCTAGTGCTCTTCCCTTCTTTAAAGTTCGTAGAGCTTACGAACCACTCTCGTTCATCTTTCCAGCATCGACTGTCGCAGAATGCCCCATCCTCGTTGTCTTAACTACACTAAATAAATAAGCTGGTTGACACTTAGGTCCACTTGTGTCTGATAGTTTCAAATTTGGTGTGGGATTGCAAAGGATTTGGCTCCACACCTCCACAATCTCTGAAACTTTGAAACGAGACGTTCTCAAATTCATTAGCAAGCCATTAGCTTTAGTCAGCTTTAAGACGCCGCCGTAGACTCCGTTTAAAATTCACATCCGACGATGCCATTGATTTCAAAGAACAATTTCAGAGCACTTCTCCGCATATTCTCGAGACGTGCAGTGTATTTCGAAAGACGCCTCGGTACGTGACCTTGTGTGCCGCACATCGAAAGGGGTAGGAGCACACTATCTTAGTAGGGATGCCACCCCCCACAGACTCTATCCTTACATTCACCCCCAGTCACAGCCTGAGCAACCGAGAATATCAACAGCTAGCTAAAATAATTGACAATGGAAATCCGAAAGCCCCGCCATATCATCCCCGCCACAATGGGAGAGGAATGCGCTTGGATATACATTTCTAGTTAATGTACTCCGTCTAGTGTCTATCCACTTAAATTACTGAATAAACACAAACGCGACGTTCGTCTGCCTTTGTGGGGGCTTTGATTAAACGAATCACTGACGAGCTAATCCGGTAATAGACTTTGCCACCACTGCTCCAAGGAGGACATCTCGTCTGGCTTATCCCGTGGGATAAAATTGTCGTCAAGGAAGTAATGGAATTTTCCCCTCAACTAATCAGGAATGCATTCGACAATGGGATTAGGTCAAGTGGGGTGCGACTGGATTCAGGGGAGCTGTATGAAGACGGACGGTGATGGAATTCGAATTGGAAATTCCCACGGGGCGGCTAAGGCTGCAGTTGAATTTGAGGCACAATCAGCGCATAAGCTGATCACTTGAGACTGGCGAGGAAGCTAATCATCACCTCCATCCTCACCCCCATCACTCGAGGGACCCTTAAGAGAGGACTTCTGCTGTTTGCCGACATCAATACACAAGAGGTAACTCATTGAGCAAGCTACATCCTCAAAACCCGATGGCTATAATCGGCTTTACCCCAGCCTCATCGCTCAGCATTGAATGTGAAGTGAACGCCTTGCGCCTAAAGCCCAGCTGCCCCATCACAACAGCGCCCACAATTTATTGAAAACACTATTCACCCGATTTCCGATATCAATCGGCTTACACGCACCGCTCCCGGCACGCCTCTCACATTCGGACAAACTGTGAGATGACCGAAATATTGAATTGCCAGCCAGTGAAGCTAAGCAATTTCAGGTCACCTGATTGCCTCATTTGCGAATATTGCGTACGCCGGCAATCGGTTGTGTGCGGCCAGCAACCATGTCTCTGCCACACACGCTGCCATGTGCCATGTGCCCCTCTATTGCTCGGCCGGATTTCATTAAGCCCGCCTAATGCCGGCCATGTCCGAAAATGAAATTATTATAAATTGCCTGCTCACCATCGTGGCGATACAATTCGCTGTGGCTGCGCAGTTTTAATGCCCACCAGGACGTCTAAACAATGCCGCCCACCCCCGCGGCGGGGCTAAAATAATTCTATTTGTGCAATTAAACACGTCATGAGCATTCATGGCGACTACTTCGTTACAGGTCCTTGCCGATGCCAATCGACGTCCCTCACAGGCTCACGGCTCACCAGGCCACGATCGACGTAAGTACTTACCGGCCCAATTGCAGATGCTAATTGGAACTTTTGCGAAACTTCAACGGCCGGTAATCGAAACTTGCTCAAACGCAGGCATTCCGCTCGACTCGTCGCCGCCCCCGATATTGGACATTCGTACTCGTTCGAACGTCAAATGGCATATTGCTCGTATCATTATTTACCTTTTCAGCTGAAAAGTTATTTATTGAACGTGGCTCGTGCGGATACGCCGGCGACGTGGCCACGTACGGTCGCGTGCGGGGGGAACTTGCTCCGGCACTTTATGGTTATTTCTCATGCGGCAGCGGTTCAGCTGTGCGCCAAATTGTTCAGCTCAGCGCACTCGAGCTGGAGCTTGTGAAGTGGACTTGTACGGGATCTTTTTCATCGCGGTAGTCGAAGTTGGCGGGATGACTTCGCTGGCATTTGAATGAGAACAATTCCGCTGCTGCTTGTTTTCGATGGCTGTACGCTTTATTTGATTTCTTCTTGAGTGTGCATGAAATTGAATTGGCTTCGCCAGTTTCGATGACAATTCGTTTCTGCACTTACTTGCCGTACTTGTGGCGAGGGAGTGAGTCGCAGAGGAACGTAAACAAATTGAGTGCCTAATTCAGAAGTCATATGTCGTCCGCCTGGTTTAAAAGGCAAGTTGGACTGATTTGACTTGAGGTATACGAACTGAGGAACATTTGCGCGGATGAAAGAGCACGTCATAATGAAGTCAACGAGATGTGGGGAGGAATAGTTTGGCTTTGAAAGAGATGAGAACACAACGAGGACAAGTCACTTGTGCAAACAAATCTTGACGAAGGCGCATTTGCCTTGGGCAGGGAATTCAATTTGAAGGAGAAGGTAAGGATGGGCAAGCATTTCGTCCACTCTATCGTGACATAGCAGTTCTGTTGGATCTCACTGACTCTCAGCAGAATTCTTTGAGGCGACGGGATACGACCTGGTTGGGCGAATATATCAGCCTATCTCCATGATATGGTGAAAAGAAACATGCTTAATGAGTGAAATCTCAGCATCGTCTCCACAGGCCACGAGAAAGCAGACCCTTACAACTGCGAGAAGTACCGAGAAATCAGTCTCCTTAAATTCCTGTTTTCAGTGAACTCCTGAAATCATTTTTCACCAACCTGATAGGAACCTAAAAATGCAGTTCCACGCCAGGGAAATCCGCCACAGACCCGATTTTCACCAAACCAGGCTGTGGCAGGTCCAAAAAAATACAAATCGTCATTTATTTCTCGATCTCGGCGCAACAGAAAGTGTGCATTGAATTGAGCTGCAGAACGCCATGTGAAGTTTTGACATTCCTCTCGAACTCTTCAAATTGTGGAGAATGATAATGGAGAATTCTCGCTGCTCCATAAAGGTCAGGAACGAGCTCACGGACACCCTCAATGACAAAACAATGTCTCAGGAAAGTCGGTACGCTGTCATTTGACTTTCCAACATCATTCCTGAGAGGACAGTTCCAAAATCATAGGTGAATACCAGAGCTACGACCAACCAGGACCATCACATTGACCTCTTTCATTGACCACAGCGATATCTCAATGAGGCTTTTGCTGGAAATTGAACGGAAGCGACTTCAATGCAACTGGCGGCAAATGAGGGAAAACAAAGTAGATTCATGTACGCTGTCGTCAAGGCAGGACGCCCAACACCGACGACTCCAACAGAACTTCACAATGGGCAGCAACACATTTGGGATAGTTAAGGACGTCGTCCTCGACCAAATCTTCACACTACGGCAGATCCTGGAAAAGACCCAAGAAGTGCAAATCGACACGAACCACCTATTCGTCGATTTAAAGGCCGCTTATGACAGTGTGCATACAGACTAGCTATTCAGTGCCATGTCTAGTTTTGGCATTCCGACCAAATTCGTCAGATTGTATAGGATGACGATGGAGAACTCTCGCTGTTCTGTCAAGGTCGGTAACGAACTCGCCGAGACCTGCAATGTCAAAAAAGATTTTAGACAAGGCGACGCACCGTCACATGACTTCCTCAACATCATCCTTGAGAAGATCAGGCGTAAATCACAAGTCAACACCAGAGGCACGATCTTCCAAATGTCGCTTCAATCGCAATCTTACGCCGACGACATTAACGTGATTGGACGAACACAGCGAGCCGTCAATGAGGCGTTTGCTGGCACTGAAGCGGACGCGGCTAAAATGGTTTTGGCGATAAATGAGGGCAAGACGACGTATTCGCTGTCATCGCGGAAGGACACACAACATCGACGTTTCGGACAAAGCGTACCACTAGGCAGTAGAAACTTCGAGGTTGTCAAGGACTTCGTCTACATCGGCTCCACGTCAGCATCAGTAGCGAAATCGAACGCAGTATCACGCTGTTTCTTTGGGCTCATGAGGCAATTGAGTAATAAAGCCCTCTCTGGAAGGACTAAACTGGCTTTGTACAACAGTTTTATCATCCAAGTCCTCCGGGCAGAAACTTGGACGCCATTAAAATCGGATGAGGAAGAGCTAAGTCTTTTTGAAATAACGTTCTGCTAGCATTTTTTGGCCCTGTTTGCGTTGATGGCGTCTGGAGGAGAAGATGCAACGAAGGTCCTTATAAGCTGTTCAGCGACATGTGTCTGGTCTAGCGTCTTCGGATACAAAGCTTAGGATGACTTGGCCATGAAGAGCGTATAGACACTGCTGCTTCGGCTCGAAAAGTCTTTGAATTTGAGTCATTATGACAACGCAACAGAGGACTGCCTAGGATAAGGAGGCACACACAAGTGGAGAATGACCTCAACCAACTTGGAGTGCGCAACTGGCGGCAGCTGGCGAAAGATCGTGCTGGTTGGACAGGCATGTTGGTTGAGGCCCAGGTCCAACCCGGACTGTAGCGCCACAAGAAGAAGAGAAGGAGAAGTACTTCGTCTAACTAAGCTCCGTTGGAAATTCAGACAACGGCAAGCTTCTATGGAAACAACGCTTGAGATGGCAAGGTAATGTAGAACGGATGGATGTGCCCGAAAAATCTTTGAGCCCGAGCTAGTAGGACAACGCAACAGAGGACGACGTCTTTCGAGATGGTGCACACATGCGAAGAGGAGCCTCAACTAACTTTAGGTTGATTGAACGATCTGAGGTAACAGGAAAGTGACCATTCTGGGGCCGAAATTCACCCGAACTTTAATGTCACGCAAGGGGGCAGAAGACGGCTGGGTGCATCATGAAGCTGAAGTGAAACACAATTCTTAATGACGACCAACTGCTCCCGGAGCTGCTTAAGCGGCTTGAGATTATGTGGGTGGGCAACCAAAAGTTACACAGCTCGTGCCAATACACACAAGTTTCATTGTTATTCAAAGGACGTTAAAACTTACCAGACTTTGCTTTGAATTTCAACTGTTCGTCCTTGTCCAATGACTCAGCGATTGGCGAGAGTTATGTTTCACTTCATCTCTCAACAATATCACGTCACAAGAAAGGGGTTTAATATTACTCTCTCTTAATTAACTAGCACTACGAAACCATCAACGAGCTACTTGAACTTGCACTTGACCTATATTACTGCGATGCAATGTATCCAATTTGAAGAGCAGTTGAAGTTGATGTAAACACAAAAGAAGCCCCATCCCCTTTTGCGAACATCATTAATCCATAAGTAAGGTCAGACTTCATCAAAAGAACCCATATGTGAGTACGCATAAAATTCGAGAGCCAACTTCAACGGGGAAATTACGCAGATTGATGTGTAATTTATGCGTATGAGAGCAAAGCATCCTCGGCTGTGATTGAAAAGGAATCGCTTGCGATTCCCATTCGAACAGCATTGACCCACATTCTCGCTCGCTATTCGCATTGAACTTATTTGCATTAATCGCTGATGTAACCTTAATGCGATTGATGATTGATGGCATTACACGCTCCCGGCGCAGACAAATAAATATTTCATAGGCACTTCCATACACCAAGCGCCGCTCCCGCCGTCCCGGTAGTCGACATAGACGTCGGATGTGCAGGATGGGCATTAACATTTTATGCCAGCAGTTGGCACACTCTGCGCTGATACTTCGATGCATATTTTCATAATCAACTGGTTGGAAGGTCCTTGACATCGCAGACGCATCTGTCATTGGCATGTTCTTTTGGTGCGTATGAGATGATGAGAAGGGATTTTCGGAGGATGGAGGCTCGTTCAATGAACCGCGCAAGCCGCTCACTAAAAATTTAAAATAGCCTTTAGGAGGATGCGATCGTTCAACATTCCATTCCCCAGAAGATCATCATCGCTTCAAACCAGAAACAAAAATGTCAAGAAATAACGAAAAATTCAACCCAAAGTAACCCACGTCACATCCCCTGTAAAAACTTGAACGACTTAACCACACGTTGGGGTGGGGGGACGAAAAATTCATGGCATGCCTTGCGAGGAAAAAAAAATCCTTGCAATGTTGATGAAAATATCTGAAGAGATACGGCCAACGAGCGGCTGAATACATGCGGATGGTAACCATTTCCCCGGCCGCACACAGTTCCGGTGACGTGTGGAGACCCAGCCAGCTATGAGGATCCATTGCGGTGTCAGTTCCCTGTTCATATCCGTGCGCCACCATTAACCTCTGGTCAGATAAATTGCGCCGACAATTCTGATGTTGAACTCGACTGCACGAGGAGGACTCGAGAATTGGCTCTTACGAGTAAGCTAATTCTGAGGTTTTGTCGGGGGGGAATTTGTCCCGTCGTCGGGACATGAGATACCAACTTCAGTTGGCCACTGCCGCAAGTATCTCAATATGGTAATTTTGAAGGAGGACTTTCGATATGAATTCATTGGTGGTTGGGTGTTGTGTGTATTTGGGGAGGATTGTGAAGTACGGCAATGAATGGAGACCTTCTGAACGATGTTCCAAATTTGTGGGTTGATCTGGAGTTTGAGGGGTGTGGGATATAGATTTCATCTGTCACACAGGATGTGGACTAGAAAATATTTAATTCATAATTCTGTTTTGACTTAAAATTAATTGAGGGCTATGTATCGTGTCAATTTTCAAACTTCGATTTAAGGACATAAGGATAAGGAAATCCTCAAATGTCCAAAGTCAGGCATTGAAAACATTTCGTTTCCTTTTATTGAGCCTTCTGAAGTCCAGTTAGCTTGGCATTTATTTAGTCGGCCGCTTGCACTTCACTGATGAATTTGTCAGTCCATCTAAGCGGCGTCGCCGTGAAACCTTCGAGTACGTACCCTGAACCTTTTTCGCACAGGGACCATGTAATTTTAATAGACAAGACAGACAAGACAACATGACAGCAGGTATGAATAACATAAGCAAAAACTTATCATCGCTGGAAGGCCACTCTCCAGAACGTCAGCGGACTTTTATGTGCGTGCTGTGAAGCTGTTGTGGCTCATGGACCATCCGGACTCGATGGACAACATAGTTCCAACACGGACAAGAGACTACGTCTCATCTACGTCCATCAAAAAGCATCATCCCTTCAAGAAAACTCAAAATCCTGTAAAATATCGATGGACCTGGATATGAAAAAGAGTTTAGCTCTTTATCTAGGCAGATACCCGGAAAAGGGAAAGAACTGCGACGGACATTTTTAGCAGAATAACAATTGTGCGCATTGAGGACAATTAGCGGGTAGCGGAGATTTCGGACGAAGCCGTATTTGTCATCGCTGGCTTGATTCTTAGAAATGATATGAATGAGATGAGATGAAGAGAAGTTACCGCAGAAAAATTCCTGGTCGAGGCCACGTCTACCAGGAAAATGAAAGAAGAAGGACTCAAAGTACAAACAGATGTTTACCTTAATTCCAGATGTGTGGATAAACAGAGCGTAGGATAGTTGCACTGATCATCTAATGTCGTTCCTCTCTGGCCACGGTGGCTATCTGATGTGTCCTTTAAGATTTGAATTTAGCAACTCTCTCTATAGTGAGACCAGGTGGAGCCCGTAGAAATTCTTCGCTTCACTGCAGATAGAGGGAATCCAGCAAACCCACCAGACGTTGTCACAGTGGAATCCAATATCTGCGGATGACTGCAGTGGGATACAAAGCATGCAGATAAATCATCTGCAGGAACAAAAGCTAATCAGCTCTGAGAAGTAGTACCTTATGGTAGTTCCGCGAGGAGAGTGGGTAAAACGTTTGAGGTCTGGAGGTATTCCTGCAATTGGCTAGTGTTCTAGTACCTTCATTTCTTGATGTCTTGTCGCGGTGGAAGGGTTAAAGACTCAATGAACCTCGGCTCGAAAGATTCTTGGTGAGACGTCGAACCAAAGGCCAGAAGTGTCTTGTCTTTGGACGTCTGAAATAAAAACTGTATAGGGTATAATCTAACGGAATCGAGTACTCCAGGTTTTACCCGCGACTGCAATAATCCACCCGTTGTTTTTTCGACATCTGCCGGAGCAAGGATTTTGGAGGGCCCACCCACCATACTACTTATACCCTTCGCCCACAGTTCCGTGTCGCGTGCCCTTAGTAAAATGCGGTGGAAAAAAGAGGAGGTGGCAAAGAGCCCCAGCCTGTTACGCCTTATCTCCAGGTTCATGGTCAAGAATCCTGTCGCAGTACCGCTTCTGATGGTATGTGTCGGAAATCTGACAAGAAGGAAGAAGTCCCAAATGAGGTGTTACCTGGGGGCCATTGACTGTCACACAAAAGAAAAGGAGGGGAGGGATGGCGGCCAACGAGTGACACAAAGAGACCCCGAAAGTGACCGAAGGCAAAAGCATCGAGAGCCGTACCCTTTAAAGTGGCCAATGAGATCAGCAGAAGTTTCACAAACCAAAGCTGGCCCATCCTCTGAAACTAACGCTTCTTCCTTTCTGCTGGCTCCAAGAGCAAAGAAACTCTGACAACACTGGTAGCTCCTCCTGCACGCAAAATTCGAGTGATATCGGTGCCGCAACAAATACAGGCTGCGGTTCTGATGGACGGAAATTGACCTGCGCAGGAGAAGACGCCAACAGGCATATACCGCGTGGTTCGGGGAAAAAGAGATCCGTAGCCGTACAAGAAGGCTGCTATTTCTTCTCTGTTGCTGCAAATAGGGAAAGTTGGCAAGGACGACAGAATGACCGAGGCAGAATGCAAACACTGCAAAGATCAGTTGTGGGAGCTGGTCAAGGCAGAGATCGCTTGCTTCCAAGTGGAGGGCTGTGGACTGGAAAACGTAACCTTTTTGATGAAGTGCTCCAAAAAGTCACTTTTAAAGTGGCTGAGTACTTCTGTGCCGAAAATTCCCCCCTTAGAACCATAAATTTTGGATTCTCAGGCCCACCAAGCTCACGCAGAACATCTGGTGGACTCTGAGGCCACTTAGGCAAAACTCTGGTCTCGAACGAAGAGGTAATTCACTATCAAAGATACGTGTGATCTTGTCTCAAAAATCGGTAATTGGATTAGAACTTCATCTCCTTTCCCAGTTTTGCCACAAT
>OX122885.1:52432998-52509208 GCA_944738645.1 Eristalinus sepulchralis
CTAGAACCTTTAGCCCGTGAGTCGATGCACTTACCCACGACGCAACGGTGACGGCCAAGTGCTAGTCCATGGGTAGACCTAACATCAAAAGAAATAGAAAAATGAAGAGATCCTGCGAATGGCGGCACAAAATACCCGAGAAGAAGAAGCTGGATATTGGATTTCTGAAGATGTTGAAAATGTTATAAGTCGAGAAACAGACAAATTACTAGTTAAGAGGGATCACGGGCGAGTACGTGAAAAGAACAATTTCCGCGCACTAAACTTCAATGCGAAAGAGAGCGTGATATAACTGAACAAATTCACTGTTCCTTAAAATGAATCGCAATAGGACCAACGTTTTTTCAATGTGTCAACAGGTGGATATTGCGATCAAGAAGGGAGTGCTTCCACCGCCCATGTTTTACGTTAGCCCTTGTTTGAATCGTTTGTCCAGAATTTTACAAAATGTAAACTATCGGTACCGTGTGTTCACACATTTCATGAATTAGATGGCGCCACCTGCAAGATATGGCTAATCCTGGAAGCGACTACCAATTTTTTTGGAAAGGAGTGACTCTTGTCAGCAATAATAAGTGTACATTGGCCTTTGTTCTAGACAACAACAAAGTTTTTTTTTTTTGCTTCTTCCGAAATTTCCGGATGTGTCTTAAGCAAACAGTGTTTGCGAGAAGCTTTGATTTTCCATTTTAATTGAAAGATAAGTGCCCATCGAATGCTGGTAAAAGTTTATGGTGAATCTGCTCCGACTGATAATTAAGTAGAGAGTGGCATCGATGGTTGAAAAATGTGGGCTAACACCGAAGACAAACCACGTCTTCGTCCAAAAACTTTGAAGTTGAGGAACTGAAAACTTTACTGGATCTAGATCCATGACAAACGCAAGGTGAACTCGCGGACTCTTTGGGAGTGACTTAGCAAAGAATTTCCGTTGGGTTAAAGAAATTTGGATTTATTCAAAAGCAAGGAAATTGAATGTCGTACGAGCTGAATCCTCTTAAGCGACATCAAAGAAAAGGACCTTTGCACTGGGTCGTGATGGGTGATGGAAAGTGGATATACAACCATAACCCCAAAAATTAAAAAACACTATACAAAGCCTGTTGAACCATCTGTCTACATGGATGCCAAAACAAAACATCCACGGTTCAAGGGTCATGCTCTCCATATGCTGCACCAGGCGAAACCATTGACGGAAAACATTATCGACCACAACTCATGCGTTTAAGCAGTGTATTGCTTAAAAAACGGCCAGAAACGACCTTAAGGTAGCATTTCCAGAGCGTCTCTTTTAAAGAGGACATGTCCTCTCTTTTTTCATCTGGGGGGGTGTCTAGCACAAACTGTCCTCTTATTTCTGGCTCACAATATGGACGCCCTACCTATAGGCATGACGAGGTGATTTTGCAATATTACAACGCTCAGCCTCACGTGGCTTTGGCAGTCAAAAGCTAACTGGAAACACTGGCTTACCCCAACCGCCGTATTCTCCAGACCTTGCTTCCGTTTTTTTCGGGAGATTTTTGGTGTCGCCGAATCGGGTATTATTTCAATGACTGAATCGACGCCAAAGAGGAAAAATATTTCTGAGATCGTGTTTGAAAATTACCAAAAAGACGGGTAAAAGTTGTCACTTTTGATGACTCAAGCGAATGATTAGGTACATATTGGGTTCATGCAGATGTCTTCTTCTTCTTCTTCTTGTGGCGCTACAGTCCGGGGTGGACCTGACCCTCAATCAACATGGCTCTCCAGCCAGCAAAGGTCTTTCGCCTCTAGTGTTGACTTGTGAGTTAGGCACGATCTTCTCTTCTGATGTTAAAGAAGTCACATGACAGTGCGTCGCCTTGTCTGAAACATTTTTTGGCATTGAAGGTCTCGGTGAGTTCGTTTTCAACCTTGATGCAGCAGCGAGAGCTCTCCATCGTTATCCTACACAATCTGACGAGTTTGGTTGGAATGCCAAAACTAGACCTGACACTATATAGCTCGTCTCTTTGAACGTTGTTATTGAAATCGGCGAATAGGTGGTGAGTGGCGACTTGCACTTCTTGGGTCTTTGGGGACCACGTACTACCTACAGAGAGGTTCCGCCCCGCGGCGAAGTCCAACAACCTGAGTCCGTTTCCGGAGGTGGTGTCGTGCAGGCTGTGTTTCCTGATGACGGCAGCAAAGATGTACTCTGAGCTCCCAGCTGAGCATTGAAACCTTTTAGAACGATCGTGGTGTCATGCAGATGTCCTGACATGATTTTTTTCCCGAACCAAGAACGGCAGAAGAGTAGGTGTTCTGAGAAGAAAATAGAGCAGAATAGTAGAAGAGGAGTCCCAAAAGCTGAGGAGGAGTTGAAACTTGACAGAGAGAATACGGCGCCGCGTAGGAGTAGTAGAGGTCCTAGGCCACGCTAGGGGATACAGGGACACATAGAAAGTAAACGAAGAATAGAGGCCTTAAACGCAAAATCAAACAAATTTCTGAGATCTCGAATGGCTATAGGAATCATCCCCATCTACCCATCACGCACCACGCACCTTAAGACTGAAGGAATATCAGATATTCCTTATGCAGATGCCAAAGGTTGTTGAAAATGCCCGATTATGATCACATGAACTTGGAAATCTTCAAGTGGTCAAAACTTGACGTGTCCAACAACCCTCGCTGTTTGCATTTTGTTCTCAGTTTTACTCCGCTTTCAAAATTAAGACTTTCGTCTTTCAAGACCTGGCACCACAACAAAAAAGAAAATTTGACAAAAAGTCGCCTCATATTTCAGAGTGCTTGGTATAGACATTTAAGCCTTTTCACTTACTCGCAAGAACAATTGTCTGTTTTTTACCGAAATCGCTGTTCAAGGGAAACTTCAAGGGCCACTTATTTAAGGGTGCATTAGGGGGAACATATGTGAGTCAACAAAGTTCAATAAAATTCAACGAAGATGGGGATATTGACCAATATAATGACTCGCCTTCAAAAGCTGACATTTTGTTTCGAGAATACATTATGAATGGGCGCTTAGCCTTTATTTTCCTTTGCCTACTTTCTACACCTCACCCCAGCGGACCTGATGGTTTTCGCAATCAAAACTCATTGCCTCAGCAGTAAATTTCTCATCATAACCTTTATCCCGATTAAAACGACACCTTAAGTCCCAGTTATATGACGTGCAGCATTAATTTGGCGCCATCACGGAAACACAGCCACAGCCATCTTCTATTTCCTGTGAGCAGTCCTCAAATCCATTGTTCACAATTCATTCTTCCAGATGTAAACAATTCAGTTTTATTATAACAGCCAACCACCACCGCCACCTCGAGCAAACCCCCACCCTGTATGAACAATAAACAAAACTGATTGCCTCGTAAAACGAAAAGAGAGTAAGAAAAGTCCCAGCCAACACAACACTAAACGCAAACAGCGGCAGCACGGAAAAATGAAATGAAACAAAGAGTCCTCTTGCTGGCCTCCTGCCAACAGGTGAGAGACTAGATCCCTGCCTGGCTAGCCTTGAAAACTTCCACACACATCGCAGGGGAGTCCCCTCAATGTCAAACCCAGTGTGGATGTCCTCGAAAGCTCGCTTGACCGGGAGGGGAAATGCCACCAGTTGCAAATAAATTTCCCGGCGGGGAACGCAAAGTGGGAAATTCCCGAACAGCCCCTGGTGTGAAGCAACAAGCGACAGACTATCTGTTGCTGTGAAGAGCGGCGGAGATTTTAGAACTCACCTGGGGTACGGCAGAGACTGTTGCTCTTCTTAGTACGGGACTTCCATCCATTTGTGGAACACATCCA
This sequence comes from Eristalinus sepulchralis, assembly GCA_944738645.1. Taxonomy (NCBI): domain Eukaryota; kingdom Metazoa; phylum Arthropoda; class Insecta; order Diptera; family Syrphidae; genus Eristalinus; species Eristalinus sepulchralis. Next base: position 52,436,791 of record OX122885.1, read on the forward strand.
GGCATTTCCGACACGCACACAAACACACATCAAGTTTTCAAACTTTCTCCACGCAAGGGAAGACTCCTGTGCGCCAGGAGTACGGAATTTTTTGCCTTCGACTTAGTCTGATAAGAGGCTCAATTGCGATCGAACGTTTCCGGTCCTCGACGTGCAGCAACAAATATCGTCACCAGTGTCCAACTAGCAAGGGAAAGTGCAACAAATTGAAATACTTTTGCCCAGATACGCACACAAATCCGAATTAATTTTTAAGCGAACCACAGAAAAAAAAATTCTCTTTACGGCCTGAGTTCAACAAAATCTGAAAAAAAAAGAAAATTTTTTGTGAAAAAGTGAAGAAGTGACAAGGAACCTGTCCCGCAGCCGTTTGTGCGTCTATGCGTTTGTGCGAGCAGCCGTCTGCTTGTGAGTTGTCTGCCTCGAACGGTGACTGAGTATATTTTCAACAGGTTGGCCTGCATTACAGTGTCGTCCTTCCGTCTCGAGAATACTTGTGAAATTCTCTGATTGAAATAATTTTGTGATTGTTTTCCGTGACCCAGTGCTGTGCTAGGGAAAGAGTGTGTGAGTGTGGATCCATCCTAAATTGGATCAGAAAATATATATATATCGAAGGTGTTGTGCAGGAGATTTAATTTTCGGAGGAGCGCAAGGATAAGGATACCTGCGAAGAAAGGTTTGTCAATTTCCGTCATTTTCATTCCCTCGAGAACGTGCGGGCTGCGGATATTCAAATTTGATTGCTTTCAAGCGCCACAACGGTGGGAGGAGTATGCCCCCCATCCAGGATCCATTCCATTGAAAGATACACATAAACCTTAGGCATTCGTTTTTTGTGTGTGTGTCACTCTCTGTCTCGAAATGAGATCCATAATCAACGGGAGGCGGCAGCAGGTATCAGAGTTCAAAAGCATTGCTTGAAATTCTTTCCACACTCTGGGGCATTTTGGTGGCTGGTGCGGCGTGAAAATTCCAAAAGGATCTGAGAGACAGAAAAACCGAAAGAATTCCCTGCTCTTGGTCGTGCATGGATGGTGTGGCGTAGCTCTCGCACTTTCTTTTTTTTTTTTGTTGCTCGAAATGAGATGACTGGTGGGAGAACGAGATAATTGGTTAATTGGCGGAAACCCATCAAAGGCGTTCCGAGTGGAAAAATGATGCGACTTTGATGTGATGTGTGGGGGCAACGTACAACTAGTTAAAAATTGATTTCTTCTTTGCCAGTCTTAAAGGGGGGAGGAGGGGGGACTTAATGACCCGTATGTGTGTGGTTCGGTTTTCATTGGGTTTGTTTAGGTGAAGCCTCTTGAAAGTGATGAACTGGTTCAAGTTAAGGGGGTAGTGAACATCCCGATGTATGAGAAGAATTTGGAATTCCTGGGAAAGATTCCTCTTTTCGGGACTGTGGATTTTTTTTGTGAAAAGACAAAGAGCCACCTAGGTGCAGTGAGTTTAATTTTTTTTTTATTTAATGTGTGTCGATTTTAAAAGTGAAGTCTACAGACATTGTCATAAGGAACAGAGTTTTCAGGTCTTGTCGACCAAGGAGATGTTCATAATTGGCAGGGCCTTAGGCCGAGACTGATAGGATTTAGAATGACGTCCAATATCTGTATCAATAAGCTACTGCGCTCCAACTGTTTTCTGGATGAAATAGATTCCCACTAGAGCAGAAGTCGCCACAGTCAATTTCTGTGAATTTTTGTAATCGTTCTGTATTATCTCTGCGAATGAGGGTTAGGATTATTTCAAACAATTACAAGCTGAAGAAAAATCTTTTCAAGTCTAAAGACAACTGAATCAAAAGCAAACTTCAAATTTCCCGATTAGCGAGCTCTTTAAAAATCTCATTGCTGCTGATTTAATTTGAAGGTCCTGCATTTGACGCCCTAAACATCCACTTTATGTGATTATTTGATGTCTGAATGTATTGAGGTATCACTAAGTGTGATTTTACTCCATTTTCAATAGTTGTGATCCTAAGCCTATGAGTTCCATTCTTGAGAAAGAGGTTTCATGCTTTCGATTTATTTGAAGAAAAAATATTAAATTATATATTCATCGAAATTTTAGAGTTTCTTTTCAAAAATTCCATACTATGAACAAAATTAGTTTGCTTCCCAGCAGACTGGATTTCCAGTCTTCATTTCAAGGAACGGAAATTCCCGGTACTTACGAAATAAAAACTTGCTTAAGTGGCCACCTAAACTGGCTTCGGAGTGGCGCATTCTGTCACCTCAATTTCACAACACTTTGTTGATAGTTTGAAGTTGTAGTTCAGGGATTGGAGCTTGAATGATGTTGGCCTTAAATGCTTTAATCGTTTATTGGCATAACACCAGACCTTTTCAAAACTACGATCTGGGAATGTAGCGCGTAAATGATTCATTTTGGCATTTCCTGTTTGTATTTGGCACTATCCTGCATCAACTACAAGTCATCAAAAATCATATCTTTAATTTCGAGAGAAAAATGTTAGATATATATATGTGAATACTTAAGTTTATTAAACGGGATTTGACAGCCTTGAATTTAATTTGTGAAAGCACTCTTTCACTAATCATTAAACTGTCACGGTCAATTTATGCAGTAAACTCAAATTTTTCGTCATGGCAAAGTACACGAACGAACAATGTCTGAAAATACTTATTGGAAAACACAATATATGGACGTAGCTCCCCACCGTTCACCGAAATTTCAATGGTCTTAAATTTTCTTAGACAAACGATCCACTGATGGCACCACTCTACAATTCGCATCAGAATATCACTCTCAAAATGTGCGTGGCTTTCAAGATTTTGTTTGCCGAGGTTTCGATTGTCAAAAGAGACGATTTTGTACCCACAAAAACTGTTCGATTCAAGCTGCCCTTAGACCGTAACTACTGTAAGACCCAAACAAACAAAGTCAATCCACTAAATGGTCAATGGTCAATAATAATAATGAGTGGCACTACAGCCTACAAGAGACCAGGGTCTAGCTTCCACAACAACTAATCGTGTTGTGCGTGCTACTTCTCTCTCAAGAGTAGAAGGGACCTACAGTTTTTTGTCGACTCCGAACGGCGAGATTTCAGAAGCTTTTCATAGACAATTGATTCTCTTTGAGTGCAGTCAGCAACTCGGAAGATGTGGTGGCATGCTAAAATGCGAGGTGTCCCATCCGGGAATAGCCTTCTGCGTGGCGGTCGACGTACTTACCACTACACCACGGCGACCACTGGTCAATTGTTGGTATGAAAAACTTCGGAGTTTATGTTTCTGTATTGCACCTTTATCAGTAAAGTCTTTACAAGAACTAACAACAAAACTAGTTCTTGCATTTAAACTCCTCTTACGTGAAAGCAACTAGGAAGATATTAATCAGTTGACACATAGACAATTGAACACACAAACTAGACAAAGAAAAAGTGTGAATCATTTAAACAAAATAAAAGAAGAAAACCCACAATCAGGTGCCGTGTAGGCGAGCATAGTTGTCATCAGGAGTCAATTAAGTCATCTAAGAAAACAATCTGAGAACTGGGTACAGAGTACTCCTCAGACTGATGCATAAAAGTTCCGCACCTCTTTGCTACATCAGCTACATTCTCAACTCTCGCACAGTACCTTGACGGTGACTATGAGTGTTGTCAAGTGGCATATCAAACCTTTTATACAAGCTTGCGTCCAGCAAGGGAAAACAGATTTTCAAAAAAAGGAACAGTTTGTACTACACACCATTTACTTTGGAAATAATTTAAAATTAATAAAAAAGAACCAAAATCTAGCCTCTTCAGCAACTATTTACTTGTGCTATGCGTGCTATTGTTTCCTAACGAGTAGATGGGACCGAAAATTTATTACCTTCATCGCACGAAGAGTCTTGAGAAGCTTATTATTCAAAAGAGGTGATGCTGTTGAAAATATGGCAATATATTCCCAGAATCGAAGACTTTCAGCGTCTTAGTCCACGTAAGATAATCATTATAATTAAGTGGCACTACAGCCCAGGACTAGGGCCTAGCTTCCCTACTCTTCTACCCGTGTTGTGCTTGCTATTCTTCTACCGGAGGGAACCTACAAAATTTTGACAACTCCGATCTGCGAGATTTGAAGAGCTTTTCATAGACAATTGATACTTTTTGAGCGTTTTTAGCAACTCGAAAGAGGTGGTGTGATGCAAAATGCGGCCGTTCTGTCCCGGAATAGAGCCTGGACCTTCGGTGTGTGGGTCGATTCACTTACCCACTGACGACCACAGTTGACGTATGTACTTACTTAATTCCAGCTTCAAATTTAAAATTGAATATCTAGGCCGCCCCTTTGGAAATACATTCGACAGAAGTTGGATACTTAATTTCTATCAGGATTTCAAACAGGATGTGTGCGCGTAATATATGAGATCTAGTTCACACATCCTGTACATGCAAAACCTAATTTTTTTGTTAGCTATTTTTGCAACACAGCTTTCAGAAAGGAAATGCCATTAAAAGGAATCAAGACAGACTGAAGTGCTCTTCTATAAGATCTATGCAAGATTTTGTGGTCTTGTGGTAGCCGTCTATAAAGAAAGCTCTGCCATTCAGCATTAAATTGTAGGCGCCTTTCAGTCATGACAACACACAGAGTAGAAACCAAACCGCAAACCGTTTGTATTCCTTACTACCTAATAATGGCATGAAGACGACTGAATATCCTAACCCGCATGAGTTTGTCTATGAAAAGCTTCTCAAATCTTGCCGTTCGGAGTCGACAAAAAACTGTAGGTCCCCTCTACTCGTAAGAGAACAGTAGCACACACAACACGAGTAGTTGCCGTAGAAGCTAGGTCCTGGTCCCCTGTGGGCTGTAGTGTCACTCAATTATTATTATTGTATTTTCCAGAATGACATCCATGTACTTTAGTGAAGTATACTATCCTTTAAATTACAGGAACACAACCTGTCATTTCGTGAATGAATCTACTAAGTACTATCACAGAGCGCGCAGATTAATTTATCCTCTAAGTACTTACTCTCAGAATCCCTTTACACAGCAGCTGTTTAATGCGCGGTTAAAGATGATCTCCCAACTCATTCACGGATTATATTCGTCCTGACAACAATGTAGGCTTTGAAATGAATGTGCGAGTCTGGTCTGAATGGACTTTGATGATATTTTCTCCTCAACTGATAGTGTAAACTAATGACAAAAGTCCCGCCAGTAACGACAAACTACGTTTTTGATACGGATACTCATACCAACAGTGACGTTTGCACACTCTATATTACCAACGCATAACGCAAATGGCTTCGAACGTATATCCAAGGCAGTAGATCATTCTAGACTGTAGCACCAGCCACTTCAGGTTTGATTTAATTTCTTATTGAAATTTCATAAAGCAACCTTCGACTGAGTTTCCACAGCCAAATCTGTTATGGGTCTTTCCAGGAACCTCTTAGATTGTGAGTAGTTGTTTGAATGTGCATTTTCAAGAGATAAAAGCAAATCAATAAAGAGACTTAAGTCTCCCTCCCAGCTTGGGGTTTGTTAACATTTCCCATTAAAAGATTACTGAACAAATTTTCAACATAGTCTGACGTGTTGTTACGTTTGTAGAAGACTAGTTTTTATCGGATCTCGTTCCCAAGGGCCAATTATTTTTTCGAAAATGTGGGTTGAAGTTGTCATTTACAAAACTTTGAATCTCACACGCCAAACAGATTTTTCTTAAAAAATTACTGGCGTCAATAAAATCAAAAATTATTCTTTTTCTCCTTGCGGCATTGTAGTCCGGGGTCGACCTGGGCCTCAACCAACATGCCTCTCCAGCCAGGACGATCTTTCGCCAGTTGCGCTCTCCATGTTCGTTGAGATCCTTCTCCACTTGTGTGCGCCACCTTAGCCTAGGCCGTCCTCTATTGCGTTGCCCCAATGGCTTAGATTCAAAGACTTTTCTTCAATTGCCTCTCGATACCAAAGAAACAGCGATTGGCAAGAGTGACTCTGCGTTTGATTTCAGTACACGCCTCGAATATGGACGAATCTAATCTTGACGATCTCAGCACACGTATAAAGGACAACGAAAATCAAATCTCATAAGCAAAACAAAGAGTCCCATGCACAACAAAATTCTGTTGAGAAAGGCAAAAATTTCATCCATCCGCAGAGAAAGTATCATACTTCCTCTGACGTTGTTTCCGTACTATCCCCAGAGCTTTGCACATATGCCAGAACGTTCGTTTACTCGGGCGATTACGTCGAGGAAGGAAAGAGAAAATTGCATCAGTTTCTAAAAGAAAATACATAAAAATGAAATTTCCTCCACCACCACCAGCGAGGCTCATCGGATATTTTCAATGCACGTCGAAAACACGTTCCCAATTTTCAAAGGATTACATATCCCACCGCCCCACTAGCTGCAGCCACCCCACCATGAACAGCATCTCCACGCGCATTGCAAACACCCCCGAGGTTCATTTTGAAATTTTATTTTCGTTTTGATGTCTCCCCTCACTATTCACGTACCACCGGGCCTTGTAGGAAGCGCTCATTATCATGGGGAAACATGAGAAATATGCAAATAGCTATCCGGATATTTCCCTCACACCTACGGCGGGGCAACATGCCTACGCGACGCACAAAGCGCCCGACATCGTTGAGTAATTTTCATAATATTATCAACATTTCATACCCGCGGCGTTTTTGTTATTACTGTTGTCATTTAAGTTCTTTTTTTCTATTTTCTGTTCACTCATTGACGTGTCAGCGGCGGTTGCTCTTTATCCGTAAAAATGTTATTTTTCACGAGGCTTTAACTTGATTAAGTGAATTTAAGGTTGGTTGTGAAAACATTTAGTTCAATTAATTTAGCCGGTAAATTATGGTCAGTTTGGGTTTTTCTTTCTCATCACGCTGACGGGTGATTCATTCGAAGAAATGTGTGGACGTTGATCATGACCGTTTTGTGGGGCAAGCAATTTAGACAGGACACAGCAAAAAGGGGGCGAGCAGTGGTGGGTTAATATTGTTTTTTTGAATATTTGTCGTAATATATTAGCGCCTGTTACGAAAGTGTGGGAAATGAAAATTTAATTTTGGCGCCCAACGGTGGACTACTTTAGTGCAGAGACAAATTAGTTTCTTAACGGAAAATTCGCAGGAATCTATGGAATCCAACTGATTAAGAACGAGAATATGGGGGATCCAGATATCGGCGGGGATCTGAATAAGAGTGGGTGGTTCCAGGCATCATCCCTTCGGCTACATTGGGTGCCTTGTCACAGCTCTACCACGTCGATGCTTACGCAAAGATGATAGCCACTCATGTGACTTTGGGTTTTGCCAATTCTCCAAAAGGCAAAGCTTCCAACGCTTACTTGTAGGTCTTTGGGCCTGGTCCTTACTGTCCCTTGTACGATCTTTGAAATCGACTTTGAAAACAGAAAATGATTTATTTAGGAACTCTAGAAATTTGTACGAATGCCTTCCAACTCGAGGTGGCGAGACGGCTCAGAAATTTATGACACTTCACACTAGTAGCCTTGCTACTCTATTATTCACACCATTGCTCTGTCTACCAAGGGGAAGCCAAGGCTTTTCGTGAGGCGCCCACTCTTTAGTTATTAGAGCGGACAGATTGTGCTCTAGGTAGACACCCAAGCGGTCATCAAGGCTCTGGAATCATCAGTGACAAAGTTACAATCCAAACCTTAAGCAGAGAGCGGTTATTCTGGCCAACAAGAGGGTCGATTATTATCAAGAACTGGGGAGGGTCTACTACTGAGAGCTAATCACGAATCAAATCTGCCCCCAATTAGCAATATAATGAAAGAGGCGATCGAAAGTGCAACCCGTAGATGGAATAAACAAGAAAAAGGATTCACGGACAAGGGACTTCACCAGACATCCGATTACAGGCGTTCAATAGGCCGTCTAAGGGGATACCACGTAAAATGGTTAAGAGTCTCATGCAATGACTTGTGTAGGGGTTGAAGAGATGAGCGGGAGATCATCCTTCTTCACTCGAAACATGGCCATCTCTTGCAGTAATTAGAAGGTATACGATCGGAGTCTACTCCAACAAGAGCCTAAAGGAACAAGCTGCTACTGCTCAGCTCAGTATATGAAAGGTGAAGGAAATGCTTAAAAAGACAGACGGTCTACGCCAGTCGAAGCTTGAAAGATAGATAAATGCACCAAGTGAACCCACTCGCAGGCTAGGTGGTCCCCAACAGCCTTGCCCAAGCAACAATCTCCAGTCTCTAAGCCAAACCTCATCATAAAATCGCTTTTAACAATAAGTTCAAAACAAAACGGCAAATCTGGCGCCCAACACCAGACCCAATAAATCCTCACGAATTCCGCGACCTCGTATTTTCGTTTACTACATACGCCCAGGAATAAGGAAGTCATAACATTTCCCCGTTAAATTCTCCTTCTTAACTCCCATCCCTCGCTGAAGCATGCTGCTCCCCAGCAAATGTCATTCGCAAATAATATATAACCTCCCGTCCGCCGGTCAAATGAACTGAATATTGACAGAGCATCAAAGAACCCCACCTAAGAATTTCGTTTACCTCTTCAAAGGCAGGGCTTTTAAATAGATTGACTGCCAGGCCGTCAGTATCCCGTCATTGCCATTCCCTGCTCAAACGATAACCCGAGAGATTGAATTTAAATACCCCTTTGCCGGGCGCCAATCATTTCTTTTTCCTTCCTTTTTGGCACCACGTCAGACCCCTTTCACAAGAGTTCTCTTGTGCCGAACACCTGAGCCGATGCCCTTCTTCAGACTCACTTGTGTTCACCTCTCGTGCGGCTCGTGTGGCACAGTAATTTGAGCAGCGATTATTGAGCGTCCCAGTTAAATGACAGACTCCAGCACTTGTCCTTGCCCCGAGACGACGCACATTGCTCACTTAAAGAGGAGGACGGCAATGTTGGTCATACGTGCGCGCGGGAGAATGTAGCCATCAAGCGATTCAAAGCTACATCCGACATCGTGCCCATTGTTGTGAGAACTGCTCGATAATCGATGGATTGAAACCCAATGTATGTCATCCCCCTCTCCTCGGCTTGATTACGTATCAACACACGTGAGTGCGAACGCAGGGTGGGTGGGCGAGGGTGGGGCTTCCTTGTTGTGCTGGCCCGTCAGTAGGGTTGGGCCGGACGAGGGCGGAGGTTGAATCCGTGTTGACTTGAATGCTATATATAGTTCAAGGGTCTTCGACATCCCCAGCACACCCTTCTGGGCACTCGTCGCTTTCTAGTTTGCGGCTCCCCGCTACGTGCACATCGGCTGAGCTACATTTGCATGGGACAGCGGCCCGTCTGACGGGCGGTGGATGACGGTCGCCCAGCGTTATGATTAAACGAAACGCCTGTCATCGCCTAATGTTGGGGAGGATGAGGGTGTTGGCTATTTTAGGGTAGGAATATTGATTTTCTTCATTCATCATCATCCAGTGGTGATGGTGGATGCGGCCCAAGCGGCGCGGCGCTGTGGCGAGGGAAAATAGTGACAAATTGCGAAATCATTTATTTTTCTTCTTGACGTCGCCCGTCCTCTGAGAGGGCGCCACTCTGCAAATGGAGTTAATTTGAGTGATCACAATATCTTATGGATGCAAATTGTTGCGGTGGATCTGTCACTACTGGCGTGCGAATTACGTCCTGTCAAATGATGATGGATTGGTGTACCTGAAGTTTGAGGCGTATAGCTCTTTGGCGTAAGGACGTCTGAAGTAGACGGGTTCTTCGGCGGTCTGTGGGTCATTTGGAATTTTATGAGCGGGAGGAAGTTGAAAAGTTTTTTGTAAGGGAGGGGATTCTCAACCGGTGAGGTGGAGAGCTTCTTGCCATACGGCGACTCTCTGATAAATTCCTTCTCTCACTCCGGAGGTAATGTGTTTTTGAAATTCTGAGTAGCAATTAAGGTGGATGATGTCTTCATGGTGTTCACTTTGCTAATAGACATCAGCTTATGGAAGTAGTTTGTGGGGGATCTGGAATGAGAGAATGAAATCCTTTAGGACATGATAAGGAAATGCGTCAACTTCAATGAAGTTCCGTGGGGTGGATTTTGAATTTCTTTGAAAACAAAATCTCGAAACTCATGGAGCTCTGTCCTGTATAAGTACCACAACTACGGTCAGTTGGACCGTCTATTTTTCCTAACTTCCTTTGTCGCTTTTATGTCTTTTTTCCTTTTGTTTTGGACTCTATCAACAGTCTTTCATTTAAGAGCTGCAAGCATTCTCCACAGCATGCGATTCGTACTTTTTTCTGGGACTATGTGAGCATTCTTGGCACCTACCATGCACTGATTTTTGAAAGGCGTAAGAGCGGGAAAAAGTCAATGTTGAGCAGCTACTTTTTCGAACGGCCACATGGTACGCATGTCCCCATTGCCAAGACTTCAGAAGCATGCGATTCCATCAGGTAGTCGACCGCTCGGCAGACTTGTTGTTCTTGATAGTAACTTCTGATGAGTGAAAGTCGCCGTTGTGCTGGCTGGAGAGGCATGTTGGTTGAGGCCCAGGTCCACCCCGGCCTATAGCGCCAGTAAAAGAAAAAGAAGAGTTAGTCACTGATGGAGCATCGAGCGGCCTAAAGGTCTGCCGGTACGACTACTTTAATGGAATATTCGATTCAACGAAAATTATGACGACGATGAAGGAATGATGTTCATGAAAAATTGTTTTTATGACCTTCAATGCCCTCTGCTGCTTTTGAACTCAATGAACCACTTTTGAACAGATCACAACGAAGGCGCAAGACATACGCATACAACCAAAATCTCTTCATGAATAATTTTGTCTCTTTCATTGTTCTTTAGGGGACAGGGAGGCATTGGGACAACGCAAGAGAGGACGGCCTAGGCTAAGGTGGCGCACGAAAGTGGAGAAGGACCTCAACCAACTTGGAGAGCGCAACTGGAGGCAGGTCGCGAAAGGTCATGCTGACTGGGGAAGCATGTTGGTTGAGGTCCAGGTCCACCCCGAACTGAAGTGTCACAAGAAGAAGAAGAAGTTTTCGGTTAACTTAAAGGACCAACTTAAATTATGCGTGAAAAAAAAACAAACGCCACGGTTTTAATGGCATACCTATATCTGGTGGTCCATATTGTTAATGATTCTGAGGCATAATTGAGGCTTAATGTCCTTGATGTGCCAAGTAAAATCATTCTTTAGCTCCTGAATTAATCCTGGCTCATGGACGTGCATATTTCTTTTAATATGCCCGAGGAAAGAGGTATGTCTATATGTACCAGGCCTAAGACCCAAAGAGGGGCTGAGTCTGAACTAAAGCTACCTTCCATTCTTGAGGGTCCCGTGCTGCTTCCAGCTGTCAAAACTAACCTCTTTAACATCCATTTACCTGGTCTCTATACTTCGGCTCCTTCTCTGCTTCTCGAGCCCAAAAACTGGGATTCGAAGATCTTCTTAGCGTTACTGTTCATTCGCTCGATGTTACCAAGCCACTGTAGTCGACGGCTTTTTGCCTTTCGAACTACATTCACATCTTGGTACAGCACGTAGAGAACGCTTTTGTCTCTTCTGCTCCATTCGCCTTCCTCGTCGAAAGGGCCATATATTTTTCGCAGAATTTTTTTTTCAATAGAACAATAGAACCAAGAATCTGCTCTGACATTATGCTTATCGTCCAGCATTCGGCTCCGTATAAGAGTACAGGTAGGATTAGCACTTTGTAGAGCCTTATCTGTGTTCTCCGAGTCACGAGTTTCGATCGGAGCTGTTTTGACAAACCTAAATAAAACTATTTGCCACGGGTGGTTCTGCGCCGAATCTCCACTAAGGTGTCGTTTGTGGAGTGCTTGTTTGCCTCGAGGAAAACAAACTCATTAACTGCCTCAAAGCCACATTCCGTCAATTGTCACATTCTGACCGGGGTGCTGTTCAACGGATCGATTCTTTTCGACAGCACATATTTCATTTTATCCTCGTTCACTCTAAGACCAGCTACTTTCGCCTGCTCTCCAAAAGTCGCGAATACTTCTACAATGGTCTGCTGGGAACAGACAATGATATCCATGTCTTCAGCATATCCCAGCAATTGCACTGATTTGAAGAAGATAGTGTCTTCCGTGTTTACACCTGCTCTTTGCACTATCATCTCTAGCTCAATATTGAGGAAGTCACACAACAGCACATCTCCTTACCGAAGTCCGGTGCAGGTGTGGAATGGTTCAGAGGTTCTTGAACCAAACTGCAGGGTGCGTCGCGTATGTGTTAGCGTTCTGTAAAACAACCGGATCAGATTTTCCGGGACTCTAAATTCGGCCATCGCTTCAAAAAGTTTTCAGTGATGAATGCTGGTGGTGCGTATGACCTCTTTGGTCTTTTCCTGAATTTGATTTAGTGTGAAAATTTTGTCTAAAATCGAGATGGTGGGCCGAAAGCCGAACTTGTACGTACCGATTAGTGCGGTGAAAAATGCCTTCAGACGTTCACACAGTATGCTGGTGAGGATCTTGTACGCGGCATTGACGAGGGAGATACCTCGATAGCTCTGGCATGAGGTAGGATCGTAGATGGGACATATGGAGCTAGAAGGGAAAGAAATCCAGTGGTGTCAAATCAATTAAAATCTCCATGAGATATCACCTCCATTGAGTGTGTCTCGCAAATGAGTAATTTTTTCATTGGCTGTGGTTTGTAGCACAATCCTGTTGGAAACACATATCGTCCGGGTCCATATCCTCAACTTCTGACCACAAAAAGTCACCTACCATCTCGCCGTAGAGTACACCATTCACTACAACTGCTTGGTCAAACGAAGAAGTATGGCCCGTTGACGCCTCCATAAGGCCCACCCAAGCAGTCACTCCTTGTGAACGCCTCCGTTTTTCTATAATCCGTCGTAGACTCTCATTCACCCAAATGATGCAATTCTGCTTGTAAGCGAATCCACTAGATGAAAGTATGCCTCGAAGTGCACGAAAGGCATTTTTGTTTGAGTGCTCATTTTCGTAAAATTCTTCAACACTCATAACTCTCGTGCCAAGTGTGTACCTCGCCATGGATAGATTTGTCAGGCACTGGAATAGAGAATTGTCTTGCTGGACATTCACATTTAACACACAATCACAATTAACCTCGTGCATCGTACATGGACCACCCTTTTTATCGGCGGAACTTCACCCCCATACCCAGAGTATATTAAACTCCTGTAATAAGTCAGTGAAGAACTTATGGAATCCCAAAACTCATAATTCTAAAAAAGCCAAGTTTCCAAAGAAAATCTTGACAAGTCGGCCAAAAAGTCATATGGCGAAAGTTTTCCTTCCGCAGCTAGCTTTCGCAATGTTTGCGTCTGTTTCTCTGTCTGTCTATCTCTCTATCTTTTAATAACGTAAGTTAAAACAAGTTCAAGGACGCTCTATGAGTCGTAGAGGGTGTACAAAGGGGTGCTTACTTGCCACTTATTTAAATGGGAATAAATTCTCTGTGGCGTATACGTAACATTTCTTTCATAGAACAATCAATGATTTCTTCATGTTGCTCTTCAGAGTAAGAGTTTCAACATTCCCATGCCAGAAGTCTCAAATTAATCAAACCCAGTTATCTGAGGTCCTTGGCCCCACCCCCACGCGTATGTGGTGTGTAATTAACTTACTAACAAACGGGTTCGAAGCAAACAAAAAGTTAATGACATCATTTCGAAAGAAAGGGTGTCATCCAAGAGTGGTTATTAAAGTGCACCCCCCGCCCCGCCGGACAATGCTAGTTCCGAGTTTGTTCAATTATGTCATTAACCCAGCCATGTGCGATATGGAAAGTGTCACATTAACCCGAGAGGGGGCACATCTCTGAGGTCAAGTCCACACTAAAATTGACCTAATAACTACAAAACGCCATAAATTGTCCACAAAAAAAAAAGTTATCTACCCCTGGTCACACAAAATTCAGCCCCATTCACTTTGCCCACAGCTGAATGTGCAAACATACATGTCACTTTTGCAATTTGCGCCCGAAAAAGTTACGCTCAGCAACTCCTGCAGCCATCTAGCCAGTCAGGCAGGAGCGACTAATTAAATGAACCGAAATTTGTTTTGTTCAGCACTGCCACGGAGCCAAATTGCGCACCACCAACAACACAATAACCAGACCAACAGCCAATTAAATTATATCCCTCTTCCGGGATGTGTTCGCTGCGTAAGGCACCTAATTTCGTTGTGAAGCCTCCGCAAATAAGAAGGCTCCACAGGGATGTTGGGAAGGATCGGAAAGGGGGGGAGGTCGCAACCCTCGATGTGGAATATTTCAAAATTATCCCAAAGCTAATTTGTTGGATAATATTTTAGAGCGCAACCACGGAAGCGAGGTGGGTCGAAGTTAAAGTCTAGGACCGAAAAGTTTTGCACTTCATCGGCTTTCACTCCAGTCGAGGTTCATCCGGGCGTGTATGGGGGAAGCACTACCTGCTCCTCCGTATCAGGCATAATCGAATCACCCGGCTGCTGTGCCGGTGCCCGGGCTGCGGGCACGGACAACTTTTAATTAACTGTTTTCAGGAAAGTTTTCACTCGGCGTTACGCACTGCAAGCAATCGGGCGTGTGTGCGGTTGACATGGTGACTGAGTCGCCCGATGGGCAGAAGCTGGAAATTGAATATGCACATGCAGGGGGCGTGTGAGCTGCAGTCTGCATCGATTAATGAGGCGTAATGTGTCTGATAAATTGATTCGGTGTCCACGAGTATGTTTAATGGCGGTGCCACATCATCAGACGAGAAGTGACTTCCAGCGATCAGGCAGTCCAGTGATGGTGGTTAATGCCCACGTAAAGTGGTAATGAGTGAAAGGATTTTTCCTTCACGCCTCGAAATGACTTTATTTTCTGCATGGTCTACTTTCGTCATTGCTGACTCAGTGAAGATACTGGTGTGGCATAAAACCACAGCATCAGGAAAACGACGGTAAGCCTTCTGGATCATTGCCGTATAGATCCACACCGATCTTTTTGGTGATAGTCCCCAAGTTTTACCTTCACACTTTTTTCGTTTCAATGTGTCTTTTCCAAACAATTTTTTTTATCCAGGATAACACATAGTTATTTCCCTTCATTGGAAAATGGAATGCTAACACCTTTTGGTCGAGTCAGACTAGTCAGGTCGGTCCTTCTCATGAAGAGAATAACTTCAGTTTTAAGAGGATTGACTGAAAGCCTGTTCCTAGTACACTCAGTCATCGATCATGTCAAGGGCCGTCTGTCCACTTGCACACACGGTCGCAAGATATGGTCCAGTAACTATACGGCTACATCATCCGCGTAAACCTGGTCGTAGGTGCTGGATTTGTGCAGGGCGGAAAGCAGGGAGTCGACCTGCATACACCATAAACAGGACGCCGCCTTGGGGCAGCCCCTTTTTACCCCCAACATTGAATCAAGTGGGATACTTCTTCTTTTTGTGGCGCTACAGTACGAGGTGGACCTCGGCCTCAATGGGATACACTTTTTTCTAATTAGGATATCACTCTCTCTCTCGAATACCCTGATATGAGAAACTTGAGAAAATTGGAATTCATTATCGTTTCATTCATCCAGAAGCTTTACTGGGGGTCGTCCAGCAAGGTTTGCTTTGAGTGTAAGGACAGCACATCAGTTGCTACCTCCAGAGCTGTAAGGCAGTGACCCATATTGCCAAACCTGATTTTCACCATCGTCTTTGTTCTTGTCCTAGACCGCGCGAACAACGCCGCCTCAACCCCTTGGCCGGAAGTTCAGAGAAAACCTGCACGCTCAAAACTTTGGCGTCAACTGATTTGGTCAACAACATGGTCAAGGCAGGACTAATGACAATGGGCTCAGTATGCGAGGCAAGTCTTTTGCCAACTGAAGGCCCAATTAAGAATGTCAATAAATTCTTAAAAGTCAGCAGCACTTTGCGTAAGTTCCAGAAACTGACATCTTGTCTCGGATAAAAAAGCCCTCTTTACCTACTTCTCGCTCTAAAGATTGCGCGGTGGATCTCCAGAGCGAGCGGATCACCTAAGCTTTGGATATTCAATTCCAACGTGAAATCCATGCTGCTGTTCGAAGGAGAGACTTGGAAGACAGCCAATATCAGTGCTCGCCAGCTTTAGGTCTTTGCCAATAAATGCTTGGGACGAAGACCCTGCAGATCTTCTGGCCGGAATGGATAAGAACTGAAATGCTACTGGGTAGATCTTCAAAGAAACCTATTGCAGCTGGGATATAACACCGAAAAAGGAGCACCATAGGACACACTCTCCGTAATTTGGGAACGGTTGGCTCAAAGATGGTTTTCACTTAGACATCGCAAGCAGTACGCACTCAGGGTCTCTAGTAAGCCAACTGGAGATAGAGCACCGATAAATTGGAAAATCCCAGTCAGAAGTGATTGGGCTGGCCCAAAACATGGCAGCGTGGAAATCTTTCACTGAATCCCTGTTACCGCTATATACTCCATAGGAAAAGCATTTTACTGTATCTAAATAAATTGTGTTACATGATGTATTCGTAAATTTTGAAGGCAATATAAACTGATGGATTTATCAGGAAAAGGAATGGTGGTGGTCAACCAGTACTTCTTGTAATTTGTGTGGCGATATCGTCCGATTTGGGCAAAGGTATCAATCGAAAACCATCCCCAGCCAGGAGAGTAGAGTCGCCAACTCTTATATTAAAACTGTCTCCATTTTTATGGTACAGAAGCAGTTAATGACGGGAATGACGTCGTCAAATGACCTCGTCCAGGAACTAAATGTTAATTTAGACCTCAAAGAACATGTCCACTCATTCTCTCGATTTGAATTGAAGTATGCGTTTAAATTCTTACAAAGCAATCTGTCTTTCAATGTGGTCTTGTTTGACAACTGATTTCAAATGGACGGCTCTACTTTCAATGCAGCGGACACCACAACGAAAACTGTTGGCATACTTGCAGAAAAGCTTTTCTTGCCTCCATTTCTCTAGGCATCGCTCTGTATAGACGTGTGCCCAAAACGTGGCTTATCGTCCATTCTAATTGGCAAGGTTCACATCATTTTGTATTCGTTTACATTCAACTTAGTCAATCGCATGCTTCGTTGATGACGGCAGACGATCACGAGTACGTATTTGGTTGCCCATTGTTTAGCCTCATGCTACAGTATCATCTCTTGGATATATTTGTGGACTTGGCAATAATGCGTGAATTTTGGGGCACCATCTTTGATTGTTTTGTGCTAGACGCAGGGCGTGACTATTGTGGAGTAGTGGATAAGTGGTTAAAGTGGTTGAATCCTATATGGAAGTGTTGATTTCAGTCCAAGTCACTCGTTTTCTTTCCCTTTGTGAGAATGTACCAGTCGATCTGCTGACAAGCCACAGGAAGTATTCTCTAAAGCTTGCCCCAATGGCCCCAGTTTTGGTATATAAAGCAGAGCCGTGGGCCTTGTTTAGGTGAGGTTGTTCTGAATGTTTCGAGAGGAAAATATTTCGAGTAATCCTCGGTTCCGTCTGCATCGACGGTGAGAGGGATGTAGTGACGACTCAACAATAAAATGAATTCGGTGTTATTGGCTGACGGCATTGACTGGTGATAGGTATCATAGAACCAGGTAGACAAACATGGCACGGAAAGTCTTATAATCCAACACCAAATGGACGGCGAAGTATAGGAAGGAAGGAACTTCAACCGACCATCCGAGGGACGGCGAAGTAGAGAAAGATCGCGACTTAGGTAGCGCACGGAAGTTGAAAGGGACTTCAACCAACCATCCGCTTGAAACTTAAGGCAGGTAGCAGAATATCGAGCTGGCTTGAGACGCTTTTTCATTGAGACTCAAGTCCACCCCGGACTGCAGTGCCACCTTATGCTCATGCAAAAGGCCTTAGTATTACGATGCATTTTTCAGTGAAGAGTTATTTACGTTCAAAAAGAGGTCTTCAACTTTTAAAAACTGATCATCGTCATCTTCAGTCTCCAGAACACATTATTAAGCAACAACGTGATTACTTTCTGAAGGAGGAATGTCTTAGAACCCTTCGGATAAACGGAGCGTCCTGTTTATGAAACACTTTGGATAGGGTCGGAGTCCGTAGGGAATCAGGGCCCGGTTTCTTCTGGTGACTTATCGTGTTGTGTATTCTGTTATCCTCTTACGTGTAAGAAGAATCTTCCGAAACCTTTTACCAACCAACTCGAAAGAAGCGTCGCCATGGGGAAAAAGCGTTTCTAGGCTCTCCGCCATATGAGCCAATGTACTCACCCAACACACAATTGTGTAAACCTTTTTCCACACGCTTTGCAATTTGATAAAAGTTCCTTTGGGGAGGTTTCGACAGGACAGTGTTCACGGAGTAAAAGTCTTTGCCCATCTTCCCATAGTGTACCTTCACCATCGGAACTTGTTTAACTACAAGAGGTAGTACAAAGCCAGAATTACTGGCGGTGCCAAGCTTTTTACATTACCCCTATTCTATTTTTTTAAGGACTGATGCAACCATCGTCAACGAATGCCATGTCCTCTCAAAAAAGAATAATCAAGACTCACTCGTCCTCTGTCTTTATTGCAAAATCCTTCATCTTATTACTAAATGTCTCATAACCATCGTAAATGCAATTTCAGTGGAATTAAGACCCGCCCGAGTGTGAGAGGAACAGATGAGAAAAGAAGAAAACAAAACAGCACCTCAATTGTATTCAATATTGCCCAAGGATTTTTGTGTATCCTCCATGGCATATGTCTCCACCCCCACACATCCACTCGCTCACACAATTCCACATACAGCGAGCAACGAAATCACAATCACAAACAATAATCTAAGATTACCAAGCAAGAGAACCCACCAACCCACCCACCCACCGGCCCACTCAAGCCACTCACACTCCCACCCCATCCTCGCCCTCGTCCTAATTCCCTTTTGCGAATCCAATTGTGCGATGGGATATTTTTAGTGCAAGATAAATGCCATAAGGAAAACAACAATGACATCCTGGCATCAGATGAGCACAACTCTCTGTCAAAGCGAATCAATAACTTCCGACAGGATAATAATAATTTCATTTAATGTTCCTCGGTTCTCTTCGATCCCATTGTTGCTTCGCGTGCTCGCGTGTGCTTGCCTCGTTTCACCACTGCTCTCTGGGCGGAATTGTCCGGCGATTCTATCTCTTGGAGGGGCAGTTTTATTTGTGTTTTGCTTTGGTTTGACCGAGTTATTGATCGGGTGTCGAATTGGGTGTGAGGCGGAAAATTCGAAATTTATTACTAATGACTCGTGGAAAAAGATGGGATAAGATGGGAGGAGAGAAAAATGTGAATTTTGGAGGAATCTTTGGTCCCTGGGGGGTTTTGATTATTCGAACGATACTGGGAGTGTATTTCTGTGGAAGTTGCTTTCGACTCCTGGGAATGGGTAGTAGGGAAGAGAGAGTTTAGCTTTGATTCTCTCTTAAGTCAGTCATATGGAAAGGGCTTCAATAAATTTATCCTGCGTAACTGCAGGCAGTTGTGGACAGTAAATCTCAGCCATAGATGCGCAGGTTTCAGATGTACAATGAAGCGCTCGTTTATACAGATGGTTCCAACTCATTTCTGTCGGAAAATTGAACTCAATCCAGAAGACTGAGCTTATGAGCCACTCACCAAGATTGAGCTTATGAGCCCCTCTCGAAAACTGAGCTTATGAGCCCCTCTCCAAGCATGGCCTATGGGAAATGAAGGCAATAGTACATTTTCTAGAATGATTGGCTGGTTTGATAAACTTGGCAACTCTGCCTCCCACTAAGATCCATGTGTTGCCAAGAATTATGGGACTTATGACTTAGGCTTAGGCCGCTGTAAAGGTAGTGAGTTACATCTTCTTGCTCCTCTTCTTCCCTATATCTCCTGTTTATGCTCTGGTGAATAAGACTTGGATGACTTACACCGAAAGCATATCGTAATTGAGCCCGACGATAATATAGGTATTTTCATTGTTGTTTGGGAATCACGTAATCTGTGCAATCTCAATGGTCACTAGGGAGGGCTTCATGTCACATGCATTTCGCAGATTAGATAGAGGTGATACGATTGATTGTAGTGCCAGCTAAGGATCAGTTTGAACCCCGTTTTTGTCAGGTGCATGCATCGATAATTGTCGGTTCTGTACGTGTATCCAGGAACACAGCTAAGAGGAAGCGCAAGCTGTGAGCCAATAGCCCTGCGATCTTCGTTGCGGATATTTTATGCATTACCAGTCCATTGACCTTAATGGGCACATTCTTGTCGACATTTTATGTGCTGCCAGAACCTCCGCGGAACCACTTTTGTGATCAGACTAAGCCACGGAGCTTTCATCAACAATGTTCTGCTTAAATATGTCAAAGTGACTTTTTTTCATTTCTTACAGTAAGCGAGCACAAAAAACGACATTTTTCAAATCAGCGGGGGTACCTTAGGGTTGTACATACCCAGGGTTGCCGCTGTGCAACGTTCTTCGCAACTTAACTTCTTCTTTTTTAACGGCGAAAAACTCTCTGTTTTCGAAAATTCCACTTTTTGACACGTTTTTTTATATTTCAACAATTTTGTATACTTTGACGATCTTAAGACTTCCTTCAATAAAAAGCATTTCCTTACTAAAAGTTTCGTTGAGCTGCATAGACAAACATCGATAAGGCCACCCACTCCCCCTCCATCTGTTGCTTAGTCAGAAGATGCAACCAGACTAAAGTGTGAATGAAAGTGAATAATGAGATTTAAGGGACTAGCCGCCGCTAAGCTACTTAAAAGTACACTTTCCCTCGGGGCCAAACCATGGCTATATTTTCCGTAGTAAATGATGTGTGCAGTGCCCAGGCGTATGGCTTGTTCAGGTTGCAGAATGTATACCGTCAACATGTCGCACTTCTTAGATTCTCAAAAAATTAACCAAGTCCATGATGCAGCATGCATGCGAAAAGCATAGAGTGTAAAGGCTTCATTCTAAACATAGCTCCTTGGCAAGTAGTGTATTCACATAAAAATGGAACAGTTTTTCTCCGTTTTTGAACTTTACAAAGTCTTTACAGACGTCGAATACGGAAATACGCTGTACCCTCCTCCAGCACCGATATCCTATCTGGCATTCTTTTGTTAAAACATTTGTTAATATGACACCGAGAACGTTCTCCCTCTCGGAATCTTTATAGAAATGAGTTACTTAACGCTTGAACGGCGACTGGAAGCTTCGATTTAACCCCCTTGGGCTTGTTTTTGTTGAATTCCGTGTTGGACCGATGTTGTGACAACAATTTGGAAACGGTTCAATCACAATATCGTCAAGCAACAGCCCGAATCCATCACAAAGGTGTTGAAAAATTTGGGTGACAGAATGCTCTACTGATTAATTACCAGCAAGGCGGCTACTTGAGTGACGTTAAAAATAATAATTGAGTGGCACCAAAGCCCACAAGGGACCTGGGAATAGCTCCTAGTGCGTGCTACTGTTCTCTTACGAGAAGAGGGAACTTACAGTTCGTTTCCGACCTCGAATGTTGAAATTTGGGAAGTTTTTCATAGACAATTGATACTCTTTGAGTGTTGTCAGCAACTCGAAAGAGGTGGTGCCGTGAAAAAATGCGAGGTGTTCCATACGGAAATCGAACCGTGGCGGTCGACGCACTTACGACTGCGCCACAGCGGTCACATTTAAATTACGTTGCGTTTCATAATAAATGGGAATCATTGGCTTGCTGACCTTTTCACGACGCAGCTCACAATCTGCGCAACAGCCTTTAAGAAACCTTGTTGTTAAAACCTTTTACGATGAAAACTTAAAGTGCGGAAATATTTTGTACAGCTCGCAGAATGGCCATTACACTATACGTGACTTTACGGAATTCAGAATGGAGAGGAGTAAGTTTCATTTTTTAGACTCGATCCTATGATATCGAAGAAGTGTTTTGCCCGTAGGACACAAAAGTTTCTAAGACTCTTAAATACACAGAGAGTAACAACAATTTTCAAATTTCACTAGTGACCCCAAAAATTAACCGAACACCTGCTTTCACAGTCTTCCACTTCGAAATTATCAAGAAGCAACCGCCACCCCATTCATCTTCCTCTCCAAGGACCGTAAACTCACACAATTCAACTTTAAAACTTTAATCAGAAAACAGGAAAAAGAGAAACAAAAGCCATCTCAGATGTATATCCAATGTCATGTCCTTTAAACTTAACAAATTACCCCTCGAACCATTCGTCATCGCTGCCACCATCAAATCCCCGGGCCCCACTAGACTACCGATGATGTCATCTTGCTGCGCAAACGACAAATTCCAAGGAACTGTATGCTCCGTCAGGTTCGCTAGGGCCAAATGTAATATTTCCGGTCTTGCACCCCCAATTATAAATGGCACTTGTCCGCAAAACTGAAATGGATAACTGAACATAGAGCATAACGCCAGCTCCATCGAGGGGATACACACTTTGGTAATGAATGTCCTCCACGTGCGAAGGTCGGACAGAGCAGAGCGAAGAATACTCGAAAAAAGGTGACTTCATTAAAAATGTATGATAAGCATTTGTTTTGTTTCGTTCCGTCTCCCCACGGCGCCCTCACTCAGCGGTGGAGAAGGAAACAAAACACCATCAGAGTGTCCTTGTCCTTTTCGCTTTTGATCTCTGTCGCAGTGGCTGCCCAGGATTTGAACAGCAACAATATGAATTTCTAATGGCTTTTAGTGCAAAAGAGGCAAACTGAGTGCTTCCGCATGAATTACAAGGCACATCCTGAAGGATGTCAAGCGCAACTGGAGAATTGGCCGCAGTTCGTCGTTGAGAATGTGCCCCTATCAATTATGTTGTCAAAACAAAAACATACCTGACGGTCCGACATTCCGAACTTGTTGATAAGAGTGAAACAGAAAAAAAAGGATTTTCAAGGACTTACAAAGTTGGGAGGGAGCAGAATGCCAAGGGCAAAGGTACAAATCCCTGTAAGCCTAAAAAAACACTCCTCATAATATAATCTCCTCCGTGTAACAAAGGACTTCCCAAAGCAGTCCTTTCACAATTAACCAATTTCCTGGGATGTTTCGTTGTTCTCTTTTTTTAAATCGAATCAACACACATTCCCCAGGAAAGGGAGCGCTCGGGGAAGGAATAAGGAAAAAGTTTGTTTAAAATACTAAAGGTCGTGACTACGAGGAGACTGCTCTACGAGCTGAACGTATTCTAGTCACCTTATTCCGGGAAAGACTTACGGGGTGATATTGGATGATTTCCGAGGAAATTTGAAATTGTACACACTTTTCTTAAAAAACATAAATGTGAGAGGTGAATAGATTTCTTAATTAATTGAAAGCCCGTTGGTAGGTGTTTCTGGGGAGCGAGCACGGAGACCTTGATCGAAATTTGCACGTTCCTAAAATTTCAGTTTAAGCATCCGAAGAGACAGCAAAATTTAATTAACTTGAATCTCTGTTAAATTCCAAAGTGGCACTGCAAGCGTGAAAATTGAAGATAAGGTCAGATCTGGATGGGATACCGCAAGTGTGTAGTGTGGGATCTTTGCTTTTTAATTTTCATAAGATGAACACTGTTGGTGGGTTCTTCTTCTTTCCATAGGGCTACAGTCCGGGGTGAACCTGAGCCTCGAACAATATGCCTATTGAGCCAGCTGCCCCAAATTGAGCACTCCAAGTTGGCGTGAGGTTGAGTTTGAGGTCCTTCTCCACTTGTGTGTGCCACCTTAGCCTAGGACATCCTCTGTTGCGTTGACCCATTGGCTTGAATTCGATGACTTTTCAGACCAGAGCGGTAGTGTCCATACGCTCTACATGACCTAGCCAGCCTAAGCGTTGTATCCGAAGATGTTTGACCAGGCTCATGTCGCCGTATAGTCTATAAAGTTGGTCACAGAATCATATCCTACAGACGCCATCAACACAAACAGGACCAAAACTCGCTCGCAGAACTTTTCACATGAAAAGGCTGAGAGCTTCCTCCCCTTTGATGTGATGATTTGATGGTGTCACATGTATGTAAAAGGCACCTCATCGTGAGGTATGATTTATAATGGAAAATAACCGCCATAAATCTAGAAAAGAACTCATAGATTGTTATATCAGTTAAATGAACAGTTCGTGGCATTTACTTGTTAAAAAGCATATCATGTAAATGTTGGCTGTGACGTCGCAAGAGGTGGATCATTTTGAGCAACTCTTTCGAGCATAGAGACTGCCATTTCGCAGATAGCATGACTTATGTTGGTTTCCAAAGCGTCAAGACAAGACTTTCATATCCACAGAGGAAATTGTTTAAAGGCGTGATATCGAACGATTCCGACGGCCAATTTACTGTAGCAAAACGTGGACATTTTTTTTTTCAAATTAGGTACTTTTATTTTGGAGTACAAAAAGACAATGACATCCACTTTAGTTGGCGATGGTCACCTCAACCTCTACACCGGGTTCAATGTTGGTGGATGTGATCTTTTTCACGATCTAAGATGAGGAGTGTAAGTCGATGATTCTCTTGTGAAGTCTCATCTGGAAGTGATCCCATGTCTTTGAACCCTCACCGCAAGGTGTCTTACGGGTGGTGATACGAAGGACCTTCGTTGGCATGCATACTGGGCCCATTACACGGAAATTTTGGCTCTTGGCACCACCAATCAAGTCACGGCACACATTTTTCCAATGAACGCACATTCCTTGATGTGAGGGTGATGCGAATACGGTGAACAGATGCAGAATCACCTTGGGGCTTCTCGATGTCCTTGACAGCAGCAGCCAGGTTTATGCAGTAATCTAGTCGAGCTATTCAATTCAATCGGACAATCAGACTTATGTGCTCACCAAAAATGATTTTTCAACAAGTCTATTGATTGAGCTCAATTGAAATCAGAGCTCACCGCGACCATTTGCATGAGTTAAAGGAGGCGCAGGCATAATTCGGGGTGAAAACAAACGAATCAATTTGTCACGGTTTTCGCGTACACTGTCAGCTAGCTGCAACAGGCTCTTGACTTTGTCCTACATGTGGTCGCACAAGTCAAAAATTATCCAATCATGTAAACTGAGATTCAAATTAGGGAATGGTATTGGAAACAGTGGTTTCAGTAAGTCGATTATGCTCACCGTAAGTTCGTTGAACCGCTGAATGCTGAACAACTTGCAAGTACTGTTTTGATGCGAGTCTCTCCATAATTGTTTGTCAATCGATACTGCACAAACATGACAAGGCAGTATAAAATAAGTCTTACGAGATTTGTCAATAAAAGCAACACTTGCCAGCCATTCAAATTAGATCACCGGAATGATGTGAAATAAAACACTATGCCTCAATTACGTTTCTAGTTTGGACTTTCACTTCTTTACACTTTTGCTTTAAACAAAGCCAAAATGGATCACTCCTTACAGTAAGCTTGACCAGTATGTGGCCAGTATGTGACATAGACCAGTTATGTGACTGACATCCACCTAAATTTGAATTCCTTCCTCCTACTCTCTAGCTAACATCGCCCTTAAGTTATTATATTTTGAACATTTAGAGCCATGATTTTAGGCACTGTTGTCGACATGTGGACGTAGCTGCCAAACACGTGGGTGTTTCTGTGTCGAACTTATACCAAATATGGCCATCGATGTTTGCGCACTGATGATGCAGATGTACTCCTCATCACTCGGGCTGTGATCTGTAATTCCGAATTGATGGTTAGAGTAGCATTTTGTTGGATGTTCGATTGAGTGGCATTACAGCCCACAGGGCCCAACTTCTGCCTCAACTAGTCCTGTTGTGCGTGCGTCTAACGAGTAGAAGGTACCTACAGTTTTTTGCCGACTCCAACGGGCGAGAGTTTAGAGGCTTTTCATAGACTATTGATACTCTTTGAGCGTGTCAGCAACTCGAAAGGGGTGGTGTGGTGAAAAATGCAATGTGTCTTGTCCGGGTATCGAACCTTAAACTTCGGCGTGCCAGTCGACGCACTTACCCACTGCGACACCGCGACCACTGGATTTTTCTATTTACGTCGGAATATAATTTAGAGAGAAGATTTTGCAAGTATTCAAGTAGGCGCAGTGGGCAAGTACATCATACATCATATGGAAGACGTAAATTAAAATATAGGTCGTTCATTTTGTGGTTTCACGTTGGCAGCGCTGGAATTTGGGACCTATCAAACTTTACTGACACTTGAAATGCCGCACTATAAGCTGATTGTTTGCCATACACGGAAATGGATAGTTCAGTTAAACAAAGCGAAAAAATTATTGTAACACACTACAAAAGTGGTGATTCGAAACATAGTCACTTTTTGATTATGGGCGCCATGATGCACCGATTTTGGTTACCGTGACGTACGTAAGTACGTCGACCCGAAGGTCCAGGTTCAATTCCCGGTCTGAACACCTCGCATTCTTCACCGCACTATCCCTTCGAGTTCCTGACGACACTCTATGAAAAAGCTTCTACCGTTGGGAGTCGACAAAAAGTATAGGTCCCTTCTACTCGTGAGAGAACAGTAGCACGCACAACACGAGTAGTTGTTGTAGACGCTAGACCCTTGTCTCTAGTGGGCTGAAGTGTCACTCAGTTATAATTATTATTAATCCCACGACTACGCAAGCTTTCAGTCATCTGGCAGATGTTTTAAGAGCTTACGCTGATGTCGTAAGACCTGCTCCTCATCACAATAATAAACGGTCAGTCAAAAATATTGTAATTGCTGCTGTGAGTGCAAGTGCTGCTTGTTGACGAGCTGAATTTATCGACTTTTCGACGTTCCCAGCTACTGAAAGTTTTACTTTGAGGTATTTTGCATTTGGATTCTCATCTCTATCCATATAAAGTTCAGCTTAAGAAACAATTGCAACCCTGCTGACCGTTCACAGTGCTGAAACAATAAACACCGATTTTTCGATCCCTTTGTCTTCAGTGATGCATCTCATACTCGTAAACAATTTCAAATTCTAGGATTGTTTAAGACACAGGAAAGAGTAATCTTTGCTCTAAGGCATAAGTTAAGTCTTGAAAATTTTAAGAATCAAAAAAGACTTAAATTTGAAACTCGTCTGAAAAATGTCCAACAATCATAACATACCCTACATTTTCCATCAATTCAGCAAAGTGTTGCGAAGTTGTTCGCTTTGGCATTCGTACTCTTCGTTTATGCAACGAAAATAAACATTAGAAAGGTCAGAAGGCTCCCACCGAAATACTCGTTCAACCCCCAAAAAAGGGACATTTAAAATAAAAGGATATTCTCTTCTGTATTCGTCCTTTTTTTCCGTTGGAAGTCGTTGAAGGAGGACAATAGTCGCTCAGGTGACTTTATTCATTAGAATTTGAACAACTTCGGTGACTGTATTTGATGGAAATACTTTTTAGATGGACAATTGTGCATCCCTTCGATGGGGGGTCTTCAATCAAATTGTTTCTCGTGTTGCCGTGAGATGGAATTTGTTCAATGATGAAAGGATTTCTTTTCTTTTTGATAGGAGACCGAGGTTACAGAGTTCAAGGCGATTTTGATCAAAGCAATGTTTTCTGGGTGTACCGGTGGGTCTTACTCTCTTTCACGATATTTGAACTTTTCAAGATTTTTCAAGAACGAGCCTCGTGGCGAGTGTCGTTAAAGTCTAAGCTGACATCCCACAATGTAAGCCGCAAATGGAAGGTGCATAAGCCGATTAGATATTTTTATTTGCAGAAAATTGACGAACTGTGTCTTTCACCGGGCGCCATACAAAAAACGAAATTCACGTGATTATGCCCTAGTACCGCTTCGCGGGGGAAGTTGTGTGCTCTGTAAAGAATAAATTTTTCACGCAAACTTCGAGCTCAAAATTACACATTTCAGTATCTTTGCGGGAACATTCGACGCCGCACAACGGTTCTAAAAATAGATGTCCCCAAAAACTCAAAATGCCCAACGACAATCTTTAGCCCACCTGGATCTGGTTCACGAGTATGCTCACAATCGCTGCAATGTTATTTTTATTCATTCGATCCGGATGAAGTCGCGTGTGGGAGATTTCCCCGTGCCCGCCCCCACAGTCTGGGGAAGTGATTGTGCACAAGCGAAAGCGCTACACAAACAGATTGAACTCTCCACATTCTGAACTTTATCCACGACACCGACACCGCCGCCTAGCGTAGGCAATCCGCTTTTGTTTCGTTTATTTTACGAGTGCACCCCCGCACATCTGCGCCTCGTCAACAATGTATTTATAGACAAGGATCTGCGGAGTGGCAGAAAAGTTTCGCCATACTTTCGAGTGCCGATGATTTCTCGCTCCTCCCCCAAACTCAAGTGCGTAACAAACAAAGTCATACAGGGATTCGCAGCTAGAGCGCGCCGCGGTTCCATCTGGATATTCTCACGTAGCCACGTACGGAAAGTCGAGAGTTAATTAATTTAATATATTTAGTCCCGACGAGCGTGGCTGGAAAATTTTCGAAGGTAAACAATGAATACAAATGTCGGCTTTATGGCACTTTCGACGGTTTTCTCGCCTTTTTTGCGCTTCTTTTCTCGGTTCCATAATTTTCTAATGAGTTCGTGGCGGAAATTCCATACGCCTCTGCTGGTGGATGTTGCGTTGCTATTCATCTCAGCGAGGGCAAATATTTACGGGCACACCCTCGGCGGAGATAGGCAAACACTTGTGCGAGAGTGGCTCGGCGGCGAAGGCTGAGAGCGGTTGGATAAACTGCTTATTTAATTCTCAGATAACAACGTTATCACGGGGGAGGATTTCGCAGATACTTAAGATGTCCTGTCAGGGATTAGGACTGGAACACAGGATCGTCTGTTGCTTAGCTGTGCGAAGATTAATGGCAAGGGGTGTTAACACGTTGTGTGAGGATAGTTTTCTTCTCGGGGGGCTTAAGGAAGAGGAATTGTAATCATGTGTTGCGAGTTGGCTGTACACGCATGAGAGGGAGGATTGAAATTTATTTCAATTGTAAACAGGAACGTTGTGGGTAACTCGTGGACAATGACATACGTAGTCTATTGGTGAAAAGGCGCGTTTTTTCGAGACACATGAATACTTTTCAGCAATTTAATGTTCACTAGTATCTTTGGAAATTTTAGAGTCTCTTGTTGTGAATGGAGACTTTAGCAGTCTACGCATCCTCCAAGGAGTGATCAAAATCCGAGGGGCACAAGCTTAGGAATCCTATTTTGACTGCGTTTTGATTCGAAAACTGGGTTTGTCTCGGCCCAGTATGGAGTTTTAGTGCATCCAGGTTCTCTGACCCATACAACAGCAGAGGTACTTAAAAGCGATTGTCCTTCACTGAGGACATTAAGTCTGAGGCATTAAGTCTTGCGTTACTTACAACTCTTGAGAAAAAAAGACCCCGTGATGTTTGGCCATAAGGGTGGGACGGCATCCATCTGAATACCTCATGTCACGAGAAAAGCCAAGAGGGTTTCAGTCATTCCAAGCTCCTCTAGAATTGCTGAAATTAGACGTGAAGCTTCTTTCACTTACAAAACAATTACCACAATGTAACATGTCAAGCAAACGTTGTCCAAGATATATTCATACCTGCGATCTTCGACTGAATTGACTCCTTCAAGGAATTTATTTCTTTTCATCTTTACACTGGACACACATGCAACTAGCCTCTCCAGCTCAGGTTAATTGTACCTCCCGTTGTCCTCATTTGATTTTGCCAAGGTTTTTCAGTGCACCCATCCCATCCCACCCCACAACATATTTTTAGCTTCAAATTAATTCGAATTCGTGTTGAATTCCATTCGAAACATTTAACACAATTAAACGCTTGTTTACCTGTTCGCTCACTTCGTGTCACATCACGTGCATTCGATCCCAAGAGTGAGCTCCAACTCCCATTTCAATTTACCTCCCCAGAACCAAGCCGGAGAAATTAATTATTTACCCACTTGCCCCCAAGTGTACATACACGCACGTGTTTGTGTCGAAACCACATCCGTTTCAGTGAAAAACTTTTTAAACAAATTGCACACACACACCCACACACACACGCAGTGAAACATAATAATTTGCCAAGCTGAACTGACATCGACACACGTGTCTTCGTTTCTTTGCAGATTAATGGAACCCGTGCGGTGTCATCGCTTACCGGAGGCGCGCAGTTAGTGGCTGCACGAAAAAAAAACATGCGAAGCACATAAGCTTGGCGTTTTCAATGTCCAGGCTATAGTTGGCTCCTGCAGGTGCATCATCCCAACGCAACGCTATACACACGCAACTGCAGCCGGTGCAGAGAGACGAGTCCGTGAGTGAGGACGAGGAAGACACAGAAGACACCCACCGCACACACAGCTGCAAACTGTATTCCCACCGTCGTGCCGTGCCCCGTCGATTTTCGATACAACCCGGTAAAATCAAGCAAACAGATTTGTTTATGGGTGCAGTCGGCGAACTTGAACAGAAGCAGAAGACATTCGAACGGTACGACAGTGTCGAGGAGAAGACCAGACACACCGGCTTCACATCGGTATTTTCAAAGATAATCGATGGTATGCCAGCTGCAACGATGTTCTCTAAATTCAAGAGTGGCACTGCCGGTCCACAGAACCCCGTCGACACCAATCCAATAATTCAGTACTTCGAGATCGGAAAGCAGACGGCATGTGCCGGTCCCGAGCTGGCATGGAAAATTCATGATGCGTATCGGAAAAGTGACGGCAAGGTAAGTGAGGTGCCTGGGGATGGGAATGTTATCCCGACTTCCACTCAATCCCCGAAATCGAAGTTGAAATACGAGCGCTCTTACACGAAGTAGGCCAATCAATTGATTTGTGGTTGCCTGGTTGGGGTGGTGGTGAAGATGGCACGGTCGTCATCTCTGAGGTGCTCTGGGAAGCTGCTGGAAAACTCGGGTAATTAAGTTGTTACTTGTGTGTTTGGATGCGGTTTACGAAGAATTCCGGGAGGAAGTGCACGGCGAGTGGAAAGAGTTGGAGTGGAGAAAGCATCCCTCGAGTGTTCACAAAAATTTGATTGATACTTGTATCTCGAGAGCGGCTTTATTTTATTGCCTCGAAACGGATCGTTTCTATCAAGTGGAATTGCAAAAATCACGTACTCGAGGCAATCCTCTTTCATGTGCCCAAAATTGACGATATCTGGGATTGCAGAAAAAAAAATTGAAAACCTGATGTTAAAGCTCCTGAATGATTAATGAAGTAATATGCTCTTTGATGACTTTTGCTCGCATCTGCTTCATCTGGTATGGTTTAGAATTGCAGTGAGTAGATCAATCTTACTTCGTTGTCTACCACGTCAAAGGATTTGTTTCTTTAAACAAGGTCTTCCATTAAAGATTTCTTGTCTTTGTGGCCGTTTGTGAATAATCTGAGAGATCCTTGTCAGTGTGGTTTCAGATAAGTAAACTGTCCATGTAGAGCCACGATAGGGCAAAATATCTTGAGCCCGTTATTGGAACAACACAACAGACGATGTCCTCGTCTAGAATGGTGAAGATGGCTTACAGTGGTGAAAGTCTATGAAAATAGAGGCAGCAAGAGGGACATGTCGATCGATTCCCAGGTCTACCTCTGACGGTGCTACAGTGGAATGCCATGATTCGCCATCCTCGCAGGCCGAACCATGTATACGACATCCAATTTTTCTTCCGAAGACTCACAGAATCGGCTCTACAGATTTTCTTATTGTACGGCTTTCAGCTTCGTATAGCAGCACTGCTTGAATATGAGCGTAATTTTGATTCTCAGAATGAGGACTGTTAAGCCCAGCTAACATGACAATGATAACAGTTGCGATAAGCGTTGAATGTACATCGCGTACTAGGATGCCATTCGTGGAGTTGACTTCTTATATTTGCTGCTGTCGTTTCACTCAGCTGAAAGGCGGTTCTTCTCAACAGCAGATATTCCGCCTTTCCCGCATTAATCGTACAACCAGCTCGTTTCACTGGTTCCTCGATAGGAATCCCAGCAAAACTTCCCGTTGCGTCCACATGCGAGTTATTATCAATGGCATCTGCGTATTTCCATCGTTGGGCTGGCTTGTGCCTTCTGTGTACAAAACAGCCCGCCGCACTATCTTCTTCAGTACTAGATTGAAGACATTATGCGACAGCGCGTCTCCCTGCCGAAATTCGGTGTAAGTTTCAAATGGCTTGAAATTCCTTGCATTGGGTGTATGTTAGCGAAGTACGCCTCAACCGGCACACTTTTCCGAAATCGACCACCCAATTGTCGGATGTGGCCTAACAAGAACGTCTGGTCTATCGATTTGGAACTCGGTGGTCTCCTCGGTGTCTGGCCATAGTAGCAATTCCGGGTCGGAAACCACACTGGTATGTGTCGATTGGTGTGATGAAGACGACTTCAGACATTAACACAGTATGCTGGACTGGATCTTGTCGGTGACATTGATCAGGGATTAACCTCCACAGTTGCTGCAAGATCAACGCCACAACGAAGATTTAATACGGTAAGTCAGCAGATCCTACGGCTAAATATTTTTCACAATCAACCCATTTTTTGGTCGCAATCGTTGGTGTCCTTAGAAAAACTCGCCAAAAGTTAGACCCATGGAGTCAAAAAAATCGTAAAATCGAGCACCCAGGTTACACCTTTTCTGATGACAGTACTTTTAAACCGGTCTTATAGAATGCCCATGATTTGTGCGTCATGTAGCGCCATTCAATTGAACGACATGCTGTTGCCCTCCACAAAAACTTTATTCCGTCCAGTGGACGTTCAGTAATCTCGCAAACAACCCATTCAATTCAAGAAAAGGAGCATTTGCAAATATTCACCTATTTAAGCCCTCTTTGACAGTGACAGTGTTACGACACACCATTCCAACATTCTCTGCGGAGTGGAGGGATTTAAAGTTTACAACCGATTCCTAGCTGCGAGATTAGAGATGTCTTACCTTTGCAATTATAAGTACTTGAGTGTTGTCGTAGGGAATGAAGACAGAGTACTACAGAAGGATACATCCTAAATACATCGTATAAAATCTTTTCCGCCGTCCTGTAAAAACGCGTGAAGCCCTATGTCAGCTTGTCTGGTCAACATCAGTGCAAACTCAGACCAACGAAATAAACTATTGACCAAATACTTACAATACTGTTGATTTTGGAAAAAGACCCAGGAATCATGGACTTTAAGGCTGCTTAAGGCAATATTTATGGAGACGAGCTATGCAGTGGAGTGTTTAATTGTTGCATCCCTCGTCCGTCTTTACAGACTCGCAATGCAGCATGCCCGGTGATCCTTTAAGTCCCGTTAAGATTTTACCTATTCCTTAATGCCAACAAGGCCTGCGATTTCTTCAGAGTCATTTTCGAGAAGATTGTGCGGAGCTCCAACTTCAACGCCAAAAGTACGATCTTCTGTCACGGATTTGTGAAACTGCGCACATATACCATTGACATTGAGGTCATCGGATCAGAATGGACAGTCAGTGAGGCTTATGTGAGCATTGAAAAATGGAAGCGGCTTAGGTGCGCGTTGCGGTCAATAAGGGTAAGAGAAATTTCGAAAAAAATCCACCAGCAATGACGTCTTGGACAACCCGTCACTATCAACAGCTACATATAACTAAGAAGGCATGAAGGACTTTGTTTTCTCATTCTGTCGTCTCGCGGAGATAAAACAAAGGATCACACTTCAAATCACAGAATTTTTAGGATTGGACAACCGTTAAAGACTGAAGCCTTCCCTCGATGAACCCTATGGAAGACCTTCATTAGTCCAGCTGTATGCCGCTTCGAGAGGAAAGTCCTTCGAATTGCCTTTAATCCCGTACCTACTGATGGTGATTGGAGGAGGAGACGATCTGTGCTGTGTAGCAACATTGATTTGGTTAAACGAGTTTGAGTCTTTCGTTGTAGATGGCTAGGTGATGTAGAGCACTGGGCCTTCCGGCGGAGGGACATTGCGGTTAAGAAAGACCACGCCTTCGATTGCGCACACAGATGGAAAGGGATCTCAATCAATTGAATATGCGTGGCTGGAAGTAACTAGCACAAGACCGGGCTAGATGAAGTACATAGCGTGGCAGGCTAGCACAAAACCAAGCTAAATGACGAAATGGGGCTTGGGATCATGGCCAGGTGTACTCCAGACTATAGCATAAGAAGATGAGTGCAACAACTCAAAGCATGTGGTGCCGTAAAATAGTGCTTGGCGAATAGTCCATCAAAAGCTTCCGCTATCTAGTATAAAAAAGTTTAGAATCTCTTTCCTAGAGAATACAAATCTAGGATATGTGAATCGAAAAGTTGTACCCATACCCTTAAGAGAGTGCCCTCAAAGTTTGTCGCAACCCTTCCAAAAGTGCTACATGCAGCCATTCAGTTCTCGCGCCTCAATATGGGACATGACGACCATTGTTCCGGCACTTGCCGATAAATCCAATTTGAAATATTTTCAATTAAGATGTCTTCAAGGACAATTCACTTGTCTGGGTTGAATTTCTCACTCCCCCCCTATTCGCAAAACCAACATCGTGTCGAACAATCATAAACGTAAAGTCCCGAAGCCGTCATTCAATAGACTCCATGCCTAGCATCTGTCCCAAGCCGTTTTCCATAAAAACGAACGCACGAATGTAGAACCATTCCTAGGCTAATAATCTTTTATTTGAATAGTCGTCCACTCCCTTGGATTTCATTAGCAACGCGTGGACTATTCATTGCCTTCCCTTTCGCAAACGCCTTCAAACCCCAAGGGTTCTGTTTGGTGAAGCGAAACAAGGCACAGAGGTGAAAGCAATCCCTTCCCCCTTCGCACAAAAAAAAGAAGGGAATGTCAACCTGTGTAATCTTTATCGACCACATTTCGTATCTGGTCCTTTTGGCACTCGTGCCGCGTATCTTTTCTCGGCTCAGGCAGCAAACTTGAAGAGATCCCTGCGAAACTCAATGAAACTGATTTTGTTTACCCACCGTCGCCAGCGGAGGCAACAGCTTGCCAAGCACTTAATGGGGTATGAAGCAGTCAGTTACAGTTGTCACACTGCTGTCACGTTCATTTGGCCGGTGTGCGGCAGAAAGCCCCTCAGGAGTAATGCCGTCTCAAGGTGCACCCGCTCCGTGTCCGCAATGGGTCTCGGACTCGCACTGAGTTCGCCAGTGAATTTCAATTCCCACCGCCCACGCTGTCCATTTATAATCGAATTTAAATTCTCCCACGAAGCAGGGGAATCTCTCGAAACGTCGTCTTTTATGCATGACCTATGAATCATTCGTCACTGCTACACGCTCGCAGCGCAACATCAAATATCCATTAAGACCAAAGCGCGGGAAGTCCTCAGTTGGGCGTTTTAAAAAATGATTTGTCTGCGGCTTCAATTATCTGAGATACAATTCTTCACTTGGAGGAGGGAGTACCTTGTCAAGCTCGCACTTGGTGTAGGGGAGTATGCAAGAGCCTGGTAGAGCTCTGATTTAAAATTTATCAATTTCCTTCGCGCAGTGCCAGCCACCTGGAGTTCGCAGCAACCTCACCTTAGACTTCGACTCTATCCGATGCGGTCTGTGTGGACTGGCGTGAGTGGCAAATGGATTTTTCGTGCTAATCTCGTGCCATTAGGTTTGATGAGCAAGCACTCTGTTCACGTATCGTGGCTTAGAAGTCTTTGGAAGGCAGTTTTAATTTGACTTCGTTTCCAAGTCGTCATCGAGAATGATTATGACCAGCTTGGAATGGATTACATCCTCGGCACGTAACCGTAATTATGGATATCACATCGACGAGTGTGGATTGGAAATGGATGGATTGGAAAATAAAAGTCTAGAGGTTTCAATTTTGGGGAAGGGTGTTGGCTGAGTGTATTTGACAAGGATGTAGCTGTTGTTCGAAAGTTTCGGGTCGGCAAAGTGTCAAACTAGTGAAAAAACCACTCATGCTCGTACGGTGGTCAACCTCTGACGGTAGCCTCAAACTTACAAAAAGATTTGTTGGAATAACACAAAGTGTCTGCACACATTCGTTCAGACACAGATTGTAAAGACAAAGTCGTTCAAATTCCTACAGGGAGGCGCGAAAAAATCAACCAAGCTGTCATACGGTCTTTCTACCGGAGATTCGATCTTCCTTTCCTCCTCGAACCAAAAGGCTCGGACTCGAAAACTCTCTTTGGCGGTCCATTGGTGGTAATGCGCTCAATATGCCCAAGCCAGGGAAGTGCAGCTGGATTTCTCCCTTCCGAAGAACATCCTTTTCTTGGTACAGATCGTGATGTT
This sequence comes from Eristalinus sepulchralis, assembly GCA_944738645.1. Taxonomy (NCBI): domain Eukaryota; kingdom Metazoa; phylum Arthropoda; class Insecta; order Diptera; family Syrphidae; genus Eristalinus; species Eristalinus sepulchralis. The sequence continues at coordinate 52,472,926 of OX122885.1, forward strand.
CGCGTTTATGTCATCTCCTCACTTGCCATCCTCGCAGGCCGAACCATGTGTACGACGTCCAATTTTTCTTTTGAAGGCCCCAAGAATCAACTCTGCAGATTTTCTTTTTGTGCTGCTTTCAGCTTCATACAGCAGGACTGCTTGAATATGAGCGTAATTTTGGTTCTCTGGATCAGGACTGTTGAGCCCAGTTGTACTGATTGCGATGGGCGTTGGATCTACATCGGGTATCCATTAGAATGTCATTTGTGGAGTCCACGCTTGTTCCGAGGAAGACAAGCCCCTTGACTGTCTTAAAATTGCTGCTGTCGTTTGACCCAGCTGGAAGCCAGTTCTCACTCAACAGCAGATATTCCGTATTTCCCTCAATAATCGTAAGACTAGCTCCTTTCACTGGTTCCTTGAGGGCAAAGCCACCAAAACGGGAAGTTAAGAAGGCGCGACGATATCGGTGTCATGTGCATATCCCAATATTTGGGCTGGCTTTCAAAAGATAGTGCCTTCTGTATACACAACAGCCTGCCGCACTATCTTCTTCAGATCCAGATTGAAGAAATCACGCGACAGCGCATCTTCTTGCCAAAATGCGGTGCAAGTTTCAAATGGCTCGAAGTCCTTCGCATTGGGTGTAAATTAGCGAAATACAACACAACCGGATAACTTTCAACAGGAAGCTAGTGGAAAAAACATACTGGCCCCTACGGTCCTCATAAACAAGAACGCGGCTGCTGCAGCCGAGAGGGTGAGACCTAATTCACTCAGCTCAACAGCATAAGCCAGGGAAGAATACTGCTCGAGAACATCGGAGTGTTCGCTTGTAGGGGTTACTTGATGCGAAAGCCTTCTTAACTTCTGGCTACGGACAGAGAGGGTTTTGGGTAAGAAGCTTACCTTAAGGTGATCATTTTACCCGCACAGATGTGCTAAATTCAGACTATTACATGAGGCTACAAAAGACCTCCTCATACAACTTCCCGAGCTTCTAGTGATGTGCTCTAGGTTGTCCTTATGAAAATAATAATAATAATAATAATAATAATTGAGTGGCACTACAGCCCATAACGGACCAGGGCCTAGCTTCTACAACAACTACTCGTGTTGTGGATGCTATTGTTCTTCACGAGTAGAAGGGACCTACAGTTTTTTGCCGATTCCGAACGGCGAATTTTGAGAAGCTTTCCATAGACAATTAATACTCTTTGAGTGTTGTCAGAAACTCGAAAGAGGTGGTGCCGTGAAAAAATGCTAGGTGCCCCGCCGGGTCCTTATGAAAAACTGTTTCTTTTTTCTCTTGGGTGTGGCAATGGAGTGCTCAGACTCCAAAAACTTCATTGTATTACCCGGCAGTAGTCTACATTTAATGTAATTTCCTAAACTTCCGGCGGAATACTAGCAAGCGCCTAGGTGCTAAAGAACGTACGTTTTCTGATCTAACCATATCTGCACCAAACAGGCGCCACCGTACCAGAGCAAAGGCTGGACACGCGCAGAAGAAGTGCTCTGCTCTGCCGTCACCTTCTTTTTAGACATGGCAAAGAGTTTCATCGCTAAGCTCACGCACACTTAAATGTTTAGTGAAGGTGAAGTGTCCCGTCAGTACGCCAACAAGTCGTCTGCAGTCTCTTCTGTCTAGAGATAACAAAAATAGTGCGGATTTCTTGCTGATGTTTGGGAGCATACGTTTGGTCAGCCTGAATTCTGGAGAGTCATGGCATCTCTGAGACCCAAGAATGCGGGCAGTTCCAAGACGGGTTCGGGACTAGCAACTTAATCGGCAATCTCATTTATCCAGATTCCCCTTCACCAATATATTTGTAGTTCTTGGCCATTCGGATCGAAAAGGTTTTCGCTTGGAAACCGACGGTAACGCGTCAATGTTTTGTCATTTTCCGGTCTACGTCTATTTCCTGAACAACTGGTCTGAAAGTCTGGATTGATAGTTTCGCTATACATGAAAAGATTTACTACTTTCTGGCAGTCAATTCTAGCTTCCTCATCACGATTTAATCATAACTCGCTTGGAATCTCTAACTTGAGCCTACATACCGGTCAGAATCAAGCATTTTCACAATCTTTACGACCTTCTCAACAGTTGGCTTCCCAAAGAATGGCGAATTTTTAACAAGAAAAGTACCAAAATTAGGACAAAATGACAAAACCTACTATATCACCATTTCTACCCATAAGCCAAGCCCTATGTTCAGGTTAAACACCGACAATGTAAGCAAGTCAAGTTGTCGAAACGCACGATCCCTTAATCCGCTTGCATCCGCTTAATCCATCCCACAACCCAGTCAATAATTCAAGCAACTGAATGCAATTTAAATCCCACCCACCCTCCACATCGAAACCGCTTTCTCCACCTCCCCCATATATCAACCCATTGTCGTGCAAACTCGGCCCGAAATAAAATTAGACCGTAACAAAGCCAAACTATTGCTACTGCCAGACCAGAGCCGGTGGGCTTATGACACGAATTAATGGAATCCAGAATCAGGCGCAGTCCGGCCCAACTATTGTTGTGGGCATAATAAATTAGGCATTCCTAAACGAGGCCTCACCGCAGTCGCCACACGGGGAATCCGTAGGCGCGCATTTGTTGCTGCCGCGAATTATATTTACACTCAGTGCGGGGTTGGCGGGGAAGTCGAATGTGACGGTGTTGCGCAGCCATGGTCATCGCATGGATGACAAATTGGTTAGCCACAGGTATGGGAAAATAATTTTCTGGTGACTTTGAATGCCATTTCTAATTAACCGTGCAGATGCAATTTATTTTGAAATCATTTGGGTTTGCTGTTTGATCCCGGGCTTACTGGTGAACTTGTTTATGTTTAATTGAATGAGATTCCGATTGGGGTGAACCACAGAACTGTGTAGAGTTTTTTTTTTTTGCAGCTTCAACAAGTAATGTTGCACGAGACTCGGTGGATAACATAGATATGCTTTCATGGTATGGGTGGAAGCTAAATTGCTGGAATTGTTATGGCTTGGGTAACATTGGTTGTTGTTTTATATTTTGAATTCCGATGACATGACTTAGAGCTTGATTTTCTAAATAGTGAATTTTCGAATATATTCACAGCATTGGTCTTATAAAGGGCGTTGACATAAACATCTTCTGGCCTTACAATTTTGTAGGCAATTATGTCACTGTTATGTAACGTATTTAAACTAAATTTTCTATTGAGTATCGGTCCATCTTATCGGACGATTAAACCGAAAAGTCTCCACATTCAAAGAAAGAAAGATTGTCTTATGATATACACAAAAAATTATAAACTAGAAAATCGTACACAGAACAGAAAGGACGTGTTTTACTCAAAGTGGCTAATCAGTTCCCTACAATTTAAGTCTTGTAACTGGCATGTGACCACTAGTGTTTGGCTTGGACGTAATAAACTCTGGTGGTCCTACTTGTCATTGCTTTTATTTGAGACAAAAGTGTTCCTTGAAGTAGTCGATCGTTTCAGACTAAGACTAGCGATTTAACATGAACCCACAGAAAAAATTGAAACGGCCATAATTCACACGATCTTGGAGGACAATTCATGGTTCCGTATCGCGAAAATATGCGTCTACCAAACATTTTCTTCAACAATGCATTTGTGGCAAACCACAGCCTTAAAATACGAGTAATAAGAATTGGGTGGCGCTACAGCCCATAACAGACCAGGGCCTAGCTTCTACAACAACTACTCATGTTGTGCATGCCGCTTTCACGTTCGGGACCGGTCAATTTTCCGCCTAGATCGTGCGATGTAACGCATTTAGACTATTTTTTGTGGGGCTATGTAAAAGTTCATGTCTATACAGCCAAGCCCGCTTCAATTGAAGCATTGGAAGACAACATTGAAGCATTTATTCGTGATGTACCGGCCGAAATGTTGGAAAGAGTATGCCAAAATTGGACTAAGCGGGTGGACTATTTGAGTCGCAGTCAAGGTGAACATTTGCATGAAATAATCTTCAAACATTAAATTATGTGGACCGTACTATCGATTCAAATAAAGATTTCATGCATTCTTCTGAATTTTATGTGTTTCTTTTTTTTTTTTAAAAATGTTCTTATAGCTTTTAAGAAATCACCCTTTAAAAGCAAATTCGGAAATTGCGGAACGAACTTCGCTGACACACGCTTCATGCCAAATATTCCCGAAAAAATGCATAGCCTGAGCCAGCCGATACGCCGATATTTTCAACAACTTCTCTAATAGTGATTCGACGATTCTCCATAACAATTTCCTTGACTTTCTCATTTTCATCGGTTGTCAATGTGCTGGGGTGTCCAGGTTGAAAGTTGTCGACCTTCTTTGAAGTGGTTGTCCCACTTTAAACATTTTTTGGACTCAGAGTACACTCACCGTTTTGGGGCACCTAATTCTATTTTTGACACAAAATTGAATGCAAATCCTTTGATCCTTTTTTTCGACAGCAGGAAGTCGCCGAACACATGTAACTTGTATGCGTCTCACAAACAAAATTAACGTTCTATATACATAGCTGAAAGTGTAAACATATGCTCGAGACGAGTATACCAACATAACAAAATAAAAAATCGATAATCGAATGTACGTAGCATATGGAATTTGAAAATTCACCTTAAACAGACCTCGTATGCCAACCTTTATTCGAGGCAGTAAGAAAAAGTGACAGGAAACAAGTTCGTGAGAATAGGGGAATGAGGATGAAATTCTTGGTAGAAAATTCAATTGACAAGCAAGGTAGGGTTGTGTTAGCCCTTCTTTTTATTCCCAAATCATCCAGGATACTTCACTATTCGCCGTCGACAGCCTTGTATATTTTCACGAATTTCAACATTGTAAGCCGTGTGCTCATAAGAAGGTGACCAGAACGAGGTAAGTTTTGAGATGTAGATTTAGGTACAGTCCGCCTCCATCCAGTCATTTCGATAGACTCTTGGAATGTCGGCTCTTCGATTTTGATCAATAGGCAGCGATTAAAAGAGGGAGACGAAGGGGATAATCCGATTTCAAGGATATTTATTTGGTCCTTTTTTTAGAACAAAATTCAAATGAACCCTATTCCCAGCCCCTCACCATCTCATTCAATCGAAATTCTCACACAAAACCCATTTCCTCATCTTTCAGGAATGCTCAGTGTTTATATTCGAGAAGAAGATCGCCGAAAAGTTGCATAAGCCCAAACGAAAGGAGACAATCACAGAGATTCTTCGCGCTTCAGTGAAGCAACTGGAAAGGTTCCGTCACCCGAAGGTAAAACGTGCATCCTCTCGGCGCTGCTGCGTGCACAAGAGATAACCCTAAACGAATTCGAATTTTGCAGATCTTACAAATCCTGCACACAGTCGAAGAATGCTCCGACACGCTGGCGTTCGCAACAGAACCAATCCTCGCCAGTCTTGCCAACATCCTCGCATATCAGGTGAGTAACGAGTGAAGCTGCTTTTGTCTGTTATCTATTCACAGTTTAAGAACATCGCCCGCTCCCGAGGATATATGCCAGCCATGTGCAAGGAATTCAAACGACGAGCACGTCCCTGGGGGAATCGATGAGGAGCAGGAAATCGCCTTCTAGATGAACGAGGGCACGTGCTGCTGTTGATGTTGAATGTGGTGCACATCCTGTGTGCGCCCTTTTGAATTAGATTAAGAAGACATTTGTAAGACTGCATCCCTCTCTCAACTGCCTTTTGGGTGCACTTTTGCAGGAAGCCGGAACATACGGACCCGTCACTGGACCACCTAGCACGGGCGCCTCGCAGCCCACGCCGCCGGTGGTGCAGCGGCCTGCCCATGCCCGGGAGTACAACTTTCTGGATATTGAATTAAAATATGGAATACTACAGGTGAGTGGAGCTCCAAGGCTCTGGCAGGACGAACACATCTGTGTGTGGTGTGTGTGTGGTGAGCCAGTTGCGAATGAATTCAATTTCCGAACTGAATTTTTCACATTCGTCCTCTTCATTCAGATGAAAATTTAACGTCCGTGTGTGGAAGTGAATGGGAGGCGTGGGAGGTCACTCGTGATTGCATGTTGTTCTGCTCTGAAGTCGTTTTAATTGTTTATTCAACAGTCCTCGGACTGCCGTTGTTCGGATTGTTCATTCATTTGTGACCTTTTGCGTGAAAGTTCGTTGTTATGACGTCCAACTTTGGCCTTCACAAGTGTACGTGAGTGTTTTCCATCGATGGAGGGTCCTTCGGAATGGATACACGGTTTTAACAATTTTTTTTTTTGCACTCGAACTGCACGTTGGGGGCGCAGTGTGGACGTGAATTTGTGAGAAACAATTAGCCTGCAGGCTTTCAGCTCCTCGAAATCAAAATTGCTGAAGTGGTGGAAAAAAAATGTGGTTAACTATTCAAAGCTTGCACTAAGGGGACGTGGGTTTTATGACGTTACAAAGAAGAGACACCAAATAGGGCAGACCATCAGAAGAGTAATTTGGCCCTCTGTTCTGTCTTCATATAAATGGTCCAACGCACACTCGTTCCTCAACATTTCTTGAAGCTATAATTGAGGTTTCGACTTTATAGATCTTTATAAGAGCGACGGCTCCAAGTTATTTCATGAAAGAAGTACTTTGAAGGTGACCCACCTTAGACTGATGAACTCAATGCCTTAAAGAGACGGATTCTGTACAATTCTAGACTCATACCGACACATACCGCAAAAGCTAAGTCAGCATTCAGTACGTTATCCACAGCATGGTAAAGCAATGGTTTGTCTTGAACACCAAGCCAAAACTGCTTCACTCCAATATTTAGTCTGCTCTATTATAAGGGTACAGAACTTGGAAAGTGAAAGCCGTGATCAGAAGAAGACTTCAGATGCTTGTGAACCGGTGCTGATGATGAAACTTACTCATTTCCTGGTCGAACCGTATCTAAAAGGAACAGCTTCATCAGAGAACGGGCGGAACCAGTAGGAACCATTATTTAATGGCTTATGTGCCAGTGAAAGGCACTTTTTTCGAAAAGGCGAAAAATGCATACTTAAACGTGAAACCCTTTATCCTAGAATGGCAGAAGAGCCGGTCGACCGAGAAGTTCATGGCACGGATCTGTCGAGGTGAAGTATCAAGAGTAGTAGAAGCACTAGGCCCCGGAAGCGGATACGGGAACTAAGAAGAAGAAGAAGAAAAAGAAGAATATCACTATTGGTTAAATTGATGTGTTAACAAACAGAACTGCCACATTTGGAGTGAGGAAAATACTCAAGTGTACGTTGAGGCACCGTTGCGTTCACAAAAATTGACTGTTTGGTGTGTCTATGGGTTGGTGGGGTAATTGATTCGTACTTCTTTCAAAATGATGCTGGCTAGAAAGTTACACTCAATGGTGGCCGCCATAGGGCCATGAGTACTGCCTTTTTTTTATTCAGGCCTGATGTGCGGCTGCTGTGGTTTCAACAAGATGGCGCACTATGTCACACAGCTCGAGCAACAATTGATTTATGGAAGGAAATATTTGAAAGGCGCTTAGTTTCACTTTACAGACACATGAAATGAACTCAAAGATCGTGCGATTTAAAGCCGCTTCACATAGCCGGGCGGACTGCTCTTGCGCCCGAATGAGTAAATGTCCGGATAATTTTCGATAACTATCTCTTCAGCCACTGGGCATCAGTTCTGTTACCAAATTTCAATCATAGACTTTTTTATCCATTTCTTCTTCTTCTTCTACAGTCCGGGGTAGATCTGATCAACCAACAAACCTCTTCAGCCAGCACGTTCTCTAGCCCGCTGTCTCTAATTGCGCACTCCAAGTTGGTTGAGGTCCTTCTCCACTTGTGTGCGTCACCTTACCCTAGGCCGTCATCTGCAGCAAATTCGAAGATTTTTCGGTCCAGAGCAGTGGTGTCCCTTTGCATCACATCTCATAGCCATCTTAAGCGTTGTATTCGAAGCGCTCCACCAGACGCATGTCGCTGTACAGCCCATAGAGTTCGTCGTTAAATCTTCTCCTCCAGATGCCATTAACGCAATCAGAACCAAAACTCGTACGCAAAACTTTTCTCTTGAAAAGACTAAGACCTTCCTCATCCGCTTCTAGTAATGTCGAGGTTTACCCGCCATAGAGTAGGACTGGAATGATCAAACTGTTATATAAAGCAAGCTTAGTCCTTCTGGAGAGGGGTTTATTACTCAATTGTCTCTTGTGCCATAAGAAACAGCGATTGGCAAGAGTGATTCTGCGTTTGATTTCGGTACTAGTGCTGTTGTCTTTCTTTACTGCGCAGCCGAGGTAGACGAAGTCCTTGTCTACCTCGAAGTTTCTGCTGCCTAGTGTGACGCTCTGTCCGAGTCTTCGATGTTGTGCGTCTTTGAAGAGACCGCGTACTTCGATTTGCCCCCATTCACCACCAGACCCATTTAAGGCACTTCTGCTTCAGAGCTAACAAACGCCTCATTGACGGCTCACTGTGTTCGTCCAATTACGTCAATGTCATTGGCGTAAGCAACTGAACTAACTTTTGAAAGATCGTGCCTCTGGTGTTGTGTTGTGAGTTACGTACGATCTTCTCAAGGACGATGTTAAAGAACTCACACGACAGTGGTCGCCTTGTCTAAGACTTTTTTTGACATTGAAAGTCTCGGTGAGTTCGTTCCCGACCTTGACGGAGCAGCGAAAGTTCTCCATCGTCATCCTACACAATCTGACGAGTTTGGTAGGAATGCCAAAGCTAGACACGGCACTGTATAGCTTGCACACTGTCATACGCAGCCTTGAAATCGACGAATAGGTGGTGAGTGTAGATTTGCACTTCTTGGGTCTTTTCCTGGATCTGCCGTAGTGTGAAGATTTGGTGGGTGGACTTCCCTTTCCTGAGACCACACTGATAGAACCTATAAGACTGTTGGCGAGCAATTTCAGGCGTTCACAAAATACGGCAGAGAGGGTCTATATCCACCTATTGATATGAACATTTCCTGGTAAGTCCTGAATAAGGATACGCAGAAAAACTGAAAGCAAATTCCTTCTGTTCACCAAGACTTTCCCTATGTCACCATGCCTAACATCGTCCTGGACAAGTCACATTCAGGCACCTTCGCCCTTGACCCACCCAACGTTCTTTTGGAAAAAAGGAGAGAAGATTGAAAGCACTTTACATCCTCCTTAACCCCGAAAAAGATTCATGTATGCGTAAAATTACAATATCACCAGTAAATGGACTCATTTCAATTTTCCACTTCCACTTATCGACGGCCCGTCATCACCGACACCCGAATATGCAAATTGACCTGCGAGAAGTGGAAAATGGAAATTCATATTCCAATGGAGCATAAAAAGCCGGATAACCCTTGACATTGACATCCGGTACTTTCAGTTTTCCACTTGATCTAACCTGGGGATGTGTTGCTCTTCACACCATCTATCCCCCGGCCAATTCACTATACCTAGGCAAAAATAGAAAATTCCATCGAAGTGGGTACATATTTAAAGTCTCATCCTGTCGGCCTCACAGTTCAGGCACTTTGACTCCCCCAGGACCCAGGCAAGGATGGAGCGGTTTCCTCTCGTATGTGGATGAGCGCGTCCGCTGGGAGAAGACCACTCGACCAAAGGGTTCTCCTGCACTCAAATTGTGAACTCTGCGATAATTTCCTTTAGGAATCCTTCGAGATGCTGCCCCCAAACCCGCAATGGGGACCGCACATAAATTCCTAATGAGATTCCTGTTGCACAGCCCGCAATGCACACGTCCCGCTACAGTTTCATTTTCAGAACGATCCACAACGCTGAAAATCGATTCAACCGCAAAATTTCGTTCTGATTTATTCTCTCCTCCACCCCCAGCGCCCAGGCAATCACCTGGACGACCCAAACAATGAGAGATAATATGAAGCGACTGAAAGGCGATCAATACAAACGGTGATGGGCTTGGGGGGGGGGGGGGGCAACTTTGAAAGTTCCTTATCCTTTGGGGGATTTTTTCGATTGCCTCTGAAAGGAATTGTTTGTATAATTTGATTTTCCGTAGATTGTGCGCGCGGGCAGTAGACAGCGCGGCCGACCTAAGCCCCTAATCGAGCATCTTCGTCGACATAAAAACATTTCACATTTCCCCCTCCCGCTCCCACGCACCCGCCCAGACTCACAAGCAGGTGTGGAATGTGGCGGAGTGCTAAGGTCAGATGTGCCCCTAAATAATCCCTCTTGCGATATTAGTTTTCATCTCCCGCTCGCCCCGGTGGGCCTCAAGTGTGAGTGCTCCGCGGGGGATGGTTGTGTGCGTGCGTATGAATGATAATTGTATCCTTTTGCCCAAATAAATGTGTGTATCTAATTGAAGAGGCCATTGGCGAGGTTACTTTTGCGGGGTGTTGTGAATGAGAATACATGTGTGCTCTTTTGATTCGATTCGTTCTTCTGTGGTGGCATCTGTAAGGTTCTAACGTGAATGTGTGTTTTTTTTTTCTTTGTCGTCCTTTTGTTGTATGCAGTTAACAGAAGCTTTATCGTATCTTCACTATTCTGGTCACGTAATACATCGGAACGTCTGTCCATCGTCCATTTTGGTCACAAAGAAGGGTACCTGGAAGTTAGCAGGATTAGAATTTATAGGTAAGTCAAAAAAACCTCCTTTCTTTTTTTGTTGTTGTTTTCAGAAGGTTTTTATTTCATTTTGATTGTTATTAAATTCGTTTTGAATTACCTCTGGTCCCGGGGAGTGGTTTTTGCTGTTAGTTTTGTATCGGATGGTCTTGCAGAAGTCATCTTTTTGAAAGTTTTTTAAATTTTTAAATGACGACTTTCTGTACTCCTGTGGGAGAAGGTGACAAGGGAAGGGGGTGCTTCTTATTCTTATTGGTTAACCCCAACAAAGATTAATTCACAGGGAGGACTGCTAAATTCCTGACGTTGAATGATTGTAAAATGTCCAACTTCTGCCCAAAATCAGAAAAAGTCAAATATATCGAACAAATAAAACTTTACAATTTTACGAGTAATTATATGTCTGAGGCTTACGGTATTCAAATTCCGTCCGCACTCCCAACCATACGGTGACCCTATGAAAAGGCTTTTACAGTGGGTCAGCAAGCCCCCACAGCTTTTCTCTCCATTGAGCAAGGATTGGCTTAAATTTTTGCTGAGGTATGCCATCAGATTACCAGTTAAACTATTACTGTGGACAACGTCATTAAATCGCTTCCGCAATTCAAGATTCTTTATAAACTGGTAGTCTGACAACGTTTTCAAGACTTTAGGGAGAACGGATGCAAGTGCTATAGGTCGGTAAGATGTGGATGACGAAGGCGAACGGCTTCGTCTATGGACAAGCTGGACAAAGGCTGCTTTCCGTTTGCTCGAAAAGAGCCTTGAAGACTAGGGCAGATTTCTGACCCTAAAGTTGATGACAATGAGGAAAGGAACCAGGCAGTGCATCAAACTCGTTAAACTTTGAGACGCTCTGCAGGCTTTGCCTTTTGTAGGTAATGCAGTTGTAGAATTTATTCTGACGGACATAGAACTTTCATCACGGATAATTTAATTCTGAATTGGAGCATTCATCGTAGGGCGGTTAAACTCAGTACGTCACTACATAAACAACGAGATCGTCGTGTAGAAAAAATAGAGGCACCTCCGATAAATCAATATTTTTTTTTTACTTTCTAACAGCACCAAGACAGTTGTTTTCTAACTAGTGAGGAGAGTACTGCAAGGATATCTGCTCCAAGCTCTGGAACTCTGCTTGAAAATTTCTTCCCATAACAAACAAATACATTTCGAAACCAACACCGACGTCGCAGTTGGTGTGGCAGTGTCGTATGTTCTGCCCTGCCATTGTCTTGAGTAGCTCCAACCTAATTCAGATTTCTGAATCTGCTACATCCCATGTTGGGTAAGCTAAGTCATCGCTCATGGCTTTCGGAATTGTGACCGAGAATGCCCAACAGTAATTGAGATGGCTTAGAGGGAGCGCAGTCACACTGAGTCACTTCGCTGCGAGTCTAGATTGGCACTTCTTTGTTCCCTTTTCTTTGTCTTGGATTTTCAACATTCACTCGCTGCGAGTGTGTTTGAAGTTCGTAGAAAGAATATTTGCTTTCAATTGAAAGCGTGTCGGATTGCACGCGACGTTCGATAACATGCGTTTTTCGGGACTATGGGCTTATCGGAATTTTGGCCTACCATGATGGATTTTGCCTTATCCCCAATGTAAGTGTTCAGTATTGGCACTTCAGTTTACTCCTCATTTTAGTCCTGCACAATGTCGCATGCGTATACCTAGCCATTACAGAACACCCCTCTTATACCGTCTCAAATTCTGCAAGACAATTTGATTTAGGTTTTAATAAGGAAATCATGAAAGAATTGGCCAACAGAAACGAAGTTCCTATTCATCTTGACAATGTTGGGCTACACAAACTTTTAAGAAACCCGAAACAAATCGCCAGAATTTGGATGGGAAATGTTTATGCATCCACCGTGTAGCCCAGACCTTGCGTCAGTGTCTGCAAAGCTCTCTTGATGTAAAGAAATTGGCGGACCAGAGAGTCTATAAAAATCACATGGCCACGTTTTTCACTCATAGATCGCAGAAAAATGACAAAGTTAATAATAAATTATTTTGAATAGTTGAATTAAGTGAAACGAAGACCATCTAAAATTTGGATGTCACTACAACCGACGAGGGATCAGTTTCTAGCTCTCTTCAGCAACGACTCGTGCTGTGCATTTTGTTGTTCACTTACAAGTAGCGGAACCTTTCCGGGGTTAGATGGGTGAAATTTTGAAAAGCTTAAGGGTGGCAGTCGTCACTTCTGAGGTTTTTTACACAATCTAACTACACTAAGTTCACTCTTATAAGGAGATATCAGATTGTTGACCAATATTTCCGGATGTAATCACAAACCTGTAGTCGCCGTGGCGTTGTGGTGAGTGCGTCAATCGCCACGCTGAAAGTCTAGGTTTGATTCCCGGACGGGACACCTTTTTTTTCACGGCACCACCTCTTTCGAGTTGTTGACAACGCTCAAGTAGTAGTAATTGTCTATGAAAAGGTTCGCCATTCAGAGTCGGCGAAAAGCTATAGCAGAAGCCCCTTCGTGATAGAACAGTAGCTCGCACAACACGAGTAGTTGTTGTAGAAGCTAGGTCCTGGTCCCTTGTGTCACTCAATTGCAAACGACGTTAAAGAGACAAATTGACAGTTACCACGCATAAATTGTTCTCCTTTGTGGATCAAGCAACTGACACAAAGATGCCACTCGTTTAGCGTACTTTCCCTCGTATGGCTTGATACTTGAGCCTTGTGCCATTTGTCTTAATTTGTCCTTTCAGCTGTAAATTCGAAATTGCAACTTTATTTGTCTTCTAGTCTCTAGATTTCTATTTTGACCTTGTCTACTTTGGGAGGATAAAATTTATGTCTAGTGGACCTTTCTATTCAACAACGGAATTCGGTTCCTCAATGCCTTGAAATGACTTGTCTGTCATAGTCCTGGAAGCGTTCAGTGTAAAGTTTATATCCACTGGATATATTGAAATTACTTCCAATCGTCATTCCTGCCGTAAATCCTGTCCACCTCCTCGACCATGTGCTTCTCATACTATTTCCCCGCATGCAGATGGCTTTCTTCCCTTCTTTCCTATTTGATTAGCTCTCACAAAACTTCTATTTGATTGTCAAGCCACAGGTTCAATAAATTTCCCATGGATTCCAGCGTCCATGGAGACTAGTTTTAATTAATATCTGTACAAAGTGTCTCATTCATCGCTGTCCAATCGTTAACATCTCCTATTGCTGCTCATTTTATCCTCAAACAGCAAAATCGCAATCGACTCCTACCCCAATTCCAATTCGACACCTCCACTCAGCTGTGCACAGCAAACAAATATCTACGAAAATGAAAATTATCCGCTCCTTTGACAGAGCCCGCCCACACCCGGCGGGTGAAAAAGTGAAACAAAGCGAGACGCCATCTAATTGCATCTGTTTACAATGTATCTCGTTATTTGCCACCTTTGTTCATTCACTGTCGGGATATCATTAGAAAACACGAAAACAACAAAAAAAAAATCACCGTTATCGACAATAATGACATCATCGTTTTCAAAATCAGTATCTCCTTACAAATTGGAGCAGAAATATCCACCCTTTCCACCTCGAATTGGCGTCTCTCGCAAGTGGCAGGAGGGTAGCAAAAAAAAAAACACACAGAGATGAATTTCAAGACCAGACGAGGATGCCATTATTAACAAGTGAATTGATTCTGATTTTGATGATGAAATTCACGAGCCATTGAACCGAATGTTCACCTTCTAGGGAAGACTTCTTGTGCGTTACAAAGAAACATTTTTACAAGTTCCTAGGCAATTCTGGATCTTCCGCTCCTCGTTCTCCGGGCACCGTTTCATTACCGGACTCTTGTTTTGGATGTAGATTGTGTGCTTCTGTCCGACGAGACGCACAGCAACGCTATAAATAAATATGTATCTGAAATAATGAAATGATTGGTTCGAATGTGCCTCAATAGATTGGAGTAATGTCCTTTGTGTGGGAGAGGGAGATTGACGTCAATCATGGGGAAGTTCCTGTACATGGGGTTTCATTAGATTTTATTTTTGCATTCGACATCTAGCCCAGGATGTGTGAGAATTGTCTGCCGCAGGAGATGTGAGCAAGTGGCGTCCTATTGAACGTTGAGTTGAAGTTGTTTGACACGGTATCCCCTCAAGATGCTCTTGTTGTTCAAATATCCTTTGCTTTGTCTGTCTCACACATTTCTAACCGTGTTCTAATGGGTTTCCTTTTGTTGTTCTGACCACAGCCTGTAGTGGCAAACTTATCCCGTCTTCACCTTTCCCAATATCTCCAATTCAAAGTCGTAACAGAACTACTCCCCGAAGGAGTTAGCACACTTCGTGAAGAGCAACCATTCCCATCTTCCCTTCACTTTTTCACTTTCAGAAAGAGTTAATGAGACTGATGTTGCCGACTCGATTGTTTGTCAACCCTGGAGCTCGCGGATATCAAAGATGGCCCAACCGAACCTGGATTTCACCGGTAAGTACGTGTGTTCCGACCACCACCACCTCCTTCCGGCGGCACTTAGTGCTGACGAGTGTTGAAATTAATCAACGAGCCAAATTTATGAGGGTAGTGTGTGTGCACGTGGGTTTTGATAAAACATTTTTTTTTGTATGAGGTGTTCTCTCTCTGCTCAACAGCTCCCGAAACACAGGCCCACTCAACGTGTAGCATCCTCAGCGATATGTTCTCCCTGGGAATGGTTGTGTGCACGATCTTCAATCATGGTCGACCGCTGATTCAGGCCGGAAATTCATCATCTGCATACCTTAAGCAATTGGAAATGGTAAGTCCGGGGTGGTGGTTTGTTGGGGAGGGGTGGGTTTTGTTTCAAGAGGAAATTTGACACCGACTCATGTGGGTTAAAAGCGACAAAATGGAGTTCAGGTATTAGAAGGTGGGCGATGAGATAATTTCCGAAAAACCAAAAACAAATATACAGGGTGCGTTTTAACGAGTGAAACTAGATTAAATTAAGTTAAGTAACTGACTTCACTACAGGTGTTTTTCCTCCTTGAAAAATTGTTCAAGTTTTTGTTTTTGAAAGGCAATATACCTGCGAAAATCCAAATCTTGGACCCTGTGTATGAAATCAATTACCGTTTTAAAATTTTCGGCAAACTGAATTTAAGCGTGGCCGTAAAAGCTAAGGAGATGGTGGACTTCGAAACGTTCAAAAACTTCGATTACTTACGAGAACATTGCAAAAGTTCACCAAATGGTGTTAGAGCACCGCCGAATTTAAGTGAGAAATATGGTAGATGTTACAAAAATGTATAAAGAACGTGTCTGTTACAAATTGGACTAAAATTTCGGCATGAGGAAGCTGTTCGCGAGTTTGGTTGTTCTGTTTGCTCACCTTAGACCAAAAACGTGTTTGCATGCATTTTTCCAACGCTCTCTTAGTGCAGTCTCTCTCTCTCACTCTCTGAGGCTAAGGGTTGGTTAACAGCTGTACTTAAGTACAGCATTATATGCCTGAAACAAAAAGACAGTAAAAACAGTGAACCAAAAAGGGCGAGGCGATTCCAAAACAAATGTTTTCGGCGATGAAAGTCGCGTCAATTTGTCTTGTCATAATATAGAAATTATCTTAATTAGTTATCTTCAAAAATGAAAAAACAACATTACAGGAATTTCGCATTGCAAGTTGCCACACTGAACTCAGAAAAAATCTGTAAACGACCACCTTTGCAAAATAGAGACAAGTCAACGCACAGCCTACCACTTCCGCTGCTTGTTCTTCACCTAATTTAGCCCCAAGCGACGTCTTTTCGGTCAATCTTCTAAAAGTTGCCCTGGGAGGACGATAATGTTCGTCAAATGAGGAGGCAATCATCTGCGTAAACAACTATATTACAAAGTTAACCACCAAGTGTGGTCGCCATGGCGTAGCCGGTTAGTGCGTCGATCTACACGCAGAACTTCTAGATTCGATTCCCGGATGGGACACTTCGCATTTTTTCACGTCACCACCTCTTTCGAGTTTCTGACAACACTCAAAGAGTATAAATTGTCCACGAAAAGCTTCTTAAATCTCGTAGTTCGGAGTCGGCAAAAAACTGTAGGTCCCTCCTACTCGCGAGAGAGCATGCACAACATGAGTAGTTGTTTTAGAAGCTAGGCCCTGGCCCTTGTGGACTGTAGTATCAATCAACTAGTATTTAACTCCCAAGTACTATTTGGACGAGTTAAAAAGATGAGAACATTCCTGGGGAAAGTGTGCAGAGTTAAAAAAAAACAAATTTCCTGTATCATTGTTCTGTCGAAAACACCGAAGGCTCTCTGCCTCGTGCAACTTTCCTGCTAGTGATCAGTGATTTAGTTAAGTTAAGATTGAGTGCGACTTGACGAGGCTTTGCCGAAGAAAAAAAAACCAAGAATGCACACTTTCCCCACGACAGTTTAACAGAATGCAAGAGAGATAGTACATACGACGTGACCCGGAAACTCAAGATCCGGAGAAAACACTCAAACCCGAAAAAAATATTTCGGAGAAGTAAATACGTGGTGGCATGTTGCCATCTGCAACTCCCTGTTGGTGGTCCCTGTAGGAATTGGAGTAGTTACTAAAATCGGAATATGCCCAACTTAATCAATTTTAGCTTTTCAATGACACTTGTCAAGACTTGAGATTAAGGGAGTAGGATCTTTTCGGAAATTTGTGCTTTCCTCGGTTTTGATTTCAAGATTTTAGGCCTCCATTGAGTATCTTGCGTTTTTCCATTCTCTGCGTCTCCAATGGAGACAAGTCTTATCCACATCCATTTTCCTTGGAAACAGTGTGTTGCGCAAGATCAACAACACTATATGTACTGCAAAAAATTGCCTTCTCCATTGTTCAAGCAAATAATAGAGATAAAAGATCTGGATTTTTATCTTTTGTTTAATCGTCAAGAATATGCGTAGCTGTCTTGTTCCTGACAACAATCTGTTAGAACTCATTGGCCGGAAGAAACTCTTCACCTGGTCGAAAGAGTGGGAAAGAAAACCAAGGTTCTGGTTCCTTGCGGGCTTCAGCACTACATAAGCTCCTTATATACTCAAACCTTCAAGAACCAAGTCATTTCAAAGAATTCTTTATTCAGATTGTGGAATTTTGGGCGGTAGCCTGTTGACAAACTCTGCTTTAACATATGGAGTCCCGAGCATGTTTTTCTATGCACTCTGATTACTTAAATGATAAACTAACAAAAATGTCAGAAAATTGGCGATTTGCTCCTCAACCCTTAACTCCGCTGTACGTAAAATTTTTGATCTGTCTGCAAAAAACCTTTTTCAGAGGCCTACAAAGTCATCTTCCGTGTGGGCGATTACCCCCTTTTCGAACTCAAAATCCTGTCCGATGCCTATTCAAAACGAAGTCTCACTTGGTTCAATCTAGAAAATGCGGCAGCCAACAGATCGAAGCAAATTTCTTTAATTTAGCCTCGACGAAGACAAAGGCATGTCACGGTGATTCATTATGGCAGATGAGCTATCCTTTTTTTCCCAAATGGGGCTGTTATTTCTAACATCAGCCACCGAATTGAAAGTTGCTGCAGAAAACAACTTTTGAATTTTAGAACATGGGACGGTAACTTTCCGTATAATCGTGGCCTTCATCAGTACACGTTCGCCTGGCGATTCGACTTATTCTTCATCTTTCATTTGTCAATGGTTACGAAAAATTACAGAGTTTCTGTGTACCTACGCTTAAACAGCATTAGACTATGCAAGTGGTGCCACGGCTGTTGTTCTTCGGCGTGACCACATAAGGGATCCACTGCACAGACAGCTGTCCTTCACGTGGACTTTAACTAGACTGATGGTCACTTGGCACACCAAGGACTCAAAATCGATTGCCGGACGGAATACTTCGCATTAATCACGGCACCACCTCTTTTTAGTTGCTGGCAACATTCAAAGATTGCCAATGAAAAGCTTCGCAAATCTTGCAGTTGCAGTCGGCAACAAACTGTAGGTTCCCTCTACGTACACACAACATGAGTAGTTGCTGTAGAAGCTAACTCGTGATCCCTTGTTGCCTGTAGTGCCCCTCAATTATTATTATGACCCACCCAAGTGGTCCTGATGATGTTTACGGCCTTGGATATGTTGTGCACCTTTAATGAGCGGTTTGTCAATACAAGCCGTTGATTTTTGTCACGTTATCTTCCAGTGTTACTGTTTCAGGAAAGCTCTTTAAACTAATTTTGCCGACGGAAATAGAAGGTTCGCACACTTTCCCTTCCAAAAGGATGACCGATCTTTATCCATTTTTCTTAAATAAGTTGACACGCCCACTTTCACATGTGGTCAAAACAAAGCAGTAAGTTGCTACAAGAACCTGTTTCCTGCGACTATAACGCCATCTGGGAGTGTTGCTTAGTACTTATCACTGTCCCCTGTCTAGCACCACAGAAACCATTTCCCATGACACACACATACAAACAATTTTCGCCATAAATTCAAAAGATAAGACATCTCATCAAACTGTTTACCCTAAGCTCTCAAACTAAAAATTGAATCAAGCCCCGATCGCACTGCAGCACGTTCCGCAGATTAAGAACTGCGCTTCCGACCACCAGTCATCCTTGGCAAAACAGTAAACACGACCAACACCAGATTGCCCACGTTCCGCCATGGCCCACGAGTCCTTCGAACACTTTCACAGTCAAACAACAAATTACTGCTCCCCACACAGCACCCATAATAAAATCCAATAATTATTGTATCCTCCCGCCCGGTATCCCTTCCATCTCATTATAACTTTTCAAATAAAGTTCAATTTGAGATTTAAAACGGGATTGGATCGTGCTCTCCACCGCACCACCGCTCCACCGGTACCAGCGGCATTCCTTCAGGACTGAATGTTTGCACAAAAGTTGCTGAAGGTACACATAGCCAGCCACGGCCACCGCCGTCACCGCCGTCCGCGGACAGCAGTTGACTGCTCCCGCTCAATGCAAATGTAATCAAAACTCCACTTCCCTCCGAACACCTAATTAAATTTTACATGGCAACATTATGTAAAGTTGAAACCCAAAGGATGTACATGCTATGACCTGTGGAGGGTAAATAGACGGTGCCCCGGTTGCCCGGGTGCACGACAAGTCCTTTCTTTCGCCATTCACACGGAACACAAAACAGAGAAAACAAAAATAAATTTCTCCCCCTCTCTCGTTTCTTTTCACTGCGCGACCAACACCTCCCCGAAGCTGGATGATGCTGTTCACAATATGTTGCCACGGGTACCGATTCCATTGCAGGAGGCCACGTCACGTCTTGTTAGCAGGGATCCGACATCGAGACCAACGGCACAGCTCCTTCAATTGATTAAGTACTTTAAGTAAGTAATTTCCTCAATGTAAACGTCTTTGAAATTAGTATCCTTGCGTGTGCACGGTTGCTGCACGTACCCGTCCCCCCGGCTTGCGATGGTGGGGGCACGTCCAAGCGCTTATCCTCCCTCAGATGCGAAATGAACATGCGGTTGTATTAATTGCTTTGCTTTGCTGTGTGCGTCTGCTTTCAGTGATCCCGCTGTGAACGCTCTTAAGTTTCTGGATGTCATCAACATGAAGGATCCGACGCAAAAGGCGCACTTCTACAGGACGACGCTGAAGGAGGTCCTACACCTGATTCCACGGGTACGCATCTATTTTTTGGCCCCACCTTCCCGGTGGTTTGTTTATTGTTTGGTTATGTTTCAGAAATTATGGTGGCAACATGTTTGGCCGTGCCTGCAACAGGAGATGCGCACCGCGGAGGTTTTGGCAGCCGTTCTACAGCCGGCCCTGGCCCTCGTTCAGGAATCCACTCCCGAGGAGTATGAAGCAATAATTCTCCCGACATTCAAGTAAGTTAACCACGCGCGCCAACCGCACATGTGTGTGTTGGCGGAGGGCGGGGAACGATTTTCGGGGTTTATGCGGTGTTATGCTGTTATGTGGGTTTTTTGACTGATTATGCGTGGTTAAACGAGGCTCTTCATTAAACATAAAATCGCTTACTTTGGCTTCCATGGGGACTGAATGGTGGGTGGGGGGACAGCGCTCGTGGATCTCCCGTATTTTGCTATTAGAGCTCCATTAATTAGGTATTACACGACAGGCTGCTGCGGGGGTATATTAAATTCAAAATGACTTATGGCGCAAGGTGAGTCTGTGCCGGGAAAATTAAAAACGTTCCCGGCAATGGTGCGCAGTTCAGATTTATGGAAATGCCTGGGTGTACACATCTGGGTCGGGGCTCGTTTTCCTTTGAGCGGGCCTGGTTTTCGGCAACAAGTGAGAGTGGAATGTGCCTGGCTTGTGCTCGCGTTTCAATTTTATTTAATCCCCGACAACCTTTGACATCGGATATGGCTGGAATGGGAAAGCATCGTGTTACAGATGAATTTCTGTTTCAACATTCTGCGAACAAAATTCGGAAGTTGGAACCGATGGAATGCTCGAGGTTTGTTTGAGGCGGGTGTCATTGCTTGGGTTTGCCTTGAGTTAGGCTGTGGCCTTGAGATTTTTAACAGATTCCCTTTTGCACAGACGAGTTTTAAACTTCCTCTGGAAAACTTAAGACTGTTAGGTTAAAACCTTTTACGAGTGCATGAATTTTGGGTAAGATAACGGTCCTGCATTGCTTTAAATTCCACAGATTTAAAGCCCACTCCTTATGCGCGTCGCTTCTTCTGTATTCTTGAGTGTGGGTACGTTAAGTTGGAAACACATACATTTTAGCCTCGACCCGTCACCTAATTCATATGCAATGGCTTATACAATAGTCTTGTGCAAGCCGCGGCCTAGTAAAAATTTGCGCCGACTCATTCGCCGAAGGTCCTAATTTCGATTCCCTGGCTGCTTATCTTGTATTTTTTACTTCACCACTTCAATCGAGTTGCTGATGTCATTCAAAAGTTTCTTAAATTTCACCGTTCTGACGCGGAAATGAACTAAAAGTCGCCTTTACTAGTGAAAGTATAAAAGGAGGCATAGCAGAATTAGTTGCTAAAGAAGCTAAGCCTTGATGCCTTGTGACTGCAGTGCCTCCAATTTCCTTTTTTTTTTATCTTTTTACTGATGAAAATGGTAAACGTGACTGCAAGACCTCTACAACTGTTCATAAGTTAATTACCTGCTTACACGTTGTTGCTTATCTAGTCCTTACTGAAACCTGACACTCATACAACGGGTTTAAAGTCATATACCCGTGACTGATGTAACATACATATCTCCATATACAGTCGAAGTAGTATCAAGAGATTTTCGTCATGATGTGACGACTCTTTACACGACTTCTTGTCTGCCGGGGCTGAGGCACCGTGTTTGACGTGCAGTCTTAACAGGTCGGTTCACCTACATCAATGTTGTGATTAGTTGCAGTCTGCCAAGTCTACAAAATGTATGGACATGGCCGGTTGTTTAAAACAGGCAAAAGGTGCTGGTATTGCAGTGAAAAAGGTCTTGATCCCCTCAAAGTAGTCCCCCTCAGATACAATACACTTCTGCCAGCATTTTTTTAAATCCTCGAAGCAGTTCCGACATGCACTTTCTGGTATGCGCTTGACATCTCTCAGCGATTCGGTTTGTATCTCCTCATTCGTCGCAAAACGCCACCCTTTTATGAGTCTCTTTAATCTTGGACAACAGAAAAAAGTCGCATATCTGGTGAATACGTTGGCTGAGGCATAAAAATGTTGTGTTTTGGTGCAAAAAAGTACAAACAAGCAAAAGGAAATTCAGTAATTTTGGAACGAACTTGCCTGCTACGCGCTTCATGGCCAAAATTTCCGAAAAAATTGCATGGCATGAGCCAACCGATTTGCCGACATCTTCAGCAGCTTCTCTAATTGTGATTCCACAATTTTTCATAACAATTTTCTACACTTTCTCAAGATTTCCATCGGTCGTTGATGTGCTGAGGCGTTCAGAGCGAGTGTTGTCATTCACATCTTGTCGACCTTCTTTGAATAGCTTGTACCACTTGTAAACATTTTTTTCTTCAGAAAACACATACCGTATGTCACTGTCAACATTGCAAGTGCTTTCGAGCAATTAATTACATTTTTCACACAATATTGAATGAAAATTCTTTGATTCAATTTTTTCGACAAAAAGTAACCGCCGAACAAGCAGAACATATGTTCGAGACGTGTGTACCAAAAAATTTGAAAATACACCTGATTTTTTGAACAGCCCTCGCACGTAAGCAATTGTTAGGCCAAAAGCAGGAATGATACGTAGACAACTGTGTGCGAGGGAGTGACGTACTCTCCCAATCTTAATGTGCCACATGCCTTTCTTAAAGTCCATTATTAGAGTAAAAGACCGTTTTAAAAAACTTTTTTTTTTCTTTGTTTGTTATTCATGCAAAAGAGCCTCTGGATAATGGAGGTAATTCCACATGATGTTGATACTCCATCACCTCTCGCCCTCTAGCCCAATGGGGTGAGCAATCTTCATTCTTGCTTAACAGATGCTTTTTCTTCTTTTTCTTCTTTTCTTCTTCTTCTTCTATTTCTCCTTTTACTGGCGCTTCAGTCCCGCTTACTGGCGCCTACTGGAGCTTACTGGCGCTTTAGTCTTTGAATCTTCGCCTCTAGACGCCATCAATACAAACAGGACCAAAAATCGCACGCAGAACTTTTTTCTTGAAAAGACTAAAGTCTTCCTCATCCGCATTTAGTAAAGTTCGCGCCGTAAAGGACAACTGGGATGATCAAGCTGTTGTACAATGCCAGTTTAGTTCTTCCAGGCCATTACTCCATTGCCTCTTGAGTCCAAAGTAACAACGATTGGCAAGAGCGTTTCTGCGTTTGATTTCTGTAATGATGTTGGTGTCTCTATTTACCGCGGATCCGAGGTAGACGAGAAGTACTGCCTCGAAGTTTCTGCCGCCTATTGGTATGCTCTGTCCGAGGTGTCAGTGTTATGTGAGCTTCCTTGATGACAGCATGTAGTTCGTTTTTTTTCATAATGATTCCTTAGTTTTTTTTTCTTCGAGAAGCCCTGTGACAGTAATGCCCTGCTCTGAGTTCTGTCTCCGGTGAGTAGTTAAAAGACCAGAATTGCATTTTTTTGCTTAAAACCTAGAAAGTGCACTGCATGGCATCTTTGCGTTGTACAGTTTTTTTTGACTCTCTACGGCCTTTCACCTACAACATTCTTATCTGCCTATATCCACCTAGGAAATGGCGGCCCGAACATTCAATTTGAGGTTAAAAATTAACAATTTTTTGTCTAATAAAAATTTTCAGCTCGCACTAGCGTGATTCTCACATTATTGCTAAAATATTTCAAAATCGTTTCTATGTTTGTATCACGACTGCGACCCATGAGAGGTCTGAGCTTGATCTATGGCTGCCTTCCATTCTTGATGGTCCCAGTCATGCTGCGACCAGTTGTCAAGGCCAAGCTTTCCAATATCCGCAATCACTTATGGACACATTTTTTCCATTCGAACTACAACCACATCTTGGTACAGCACATCGAGTTCGCGGTTGTGTGTTCTGCTTCATTCGCCTTCCTCGCAGAATTTTTTGCGACGTATATGTGGTCCTACAAAAACGTTTGTGAATCAAAACTGCAACAAAAAAAAGCCACCAATACACAAGCCATTCGGATGTCATTTGTTCACTATTTTGCGACCTCTGAAATCAAAGCTCTTCTTCTCTCCACAATAGCCAGATATTTCAAACTGATTTGCCAATGACAGCACTTGAAAGCCACAACGAGTTCCACTGTCTTTGCGAAACGTTCAAAACCGCCAGCAAGTCGTTGCCGTCATTTATCAGATAAGAGCCACTTTTGGTCGCCTTATCGGATGAGTGGTTTCAAACGGAACAAATCGCATCAAATATTCGTTAAATAAATCAAAACCCGTATTTTCGCCGAACCGCCTCCTTCATTTTCCACAGTCCCTCCTACCCACATCCGGCTGCCAGAACAGCGCGGAAACTTTCCACCCCATTCAAACCACGTTCACGAGTTACTGTGAATGCTCAGAGTCGTGCGGTGACTTGATTTTGTTCCGTCATTCGTTACGCCAGCGAAATTTTCAGCGCAATACATTTCAAGCCACTTCGGCGGATTGTATTGTAGTTTAATGCATTCATTTGCCGGGGATCCTTGAAGCAGCCACAACCCACATTCACTTTGCTCTATCTTCGTACATCACTCCCGATTGGATGGCTGTTCGCCTCCGCGCTCGATGCGAAATTTTATTCGCTCCCTCGTTCGTGGAGCAGGACAACCACGATCTCCGTACTTTAGAGGCAGTGGGTGTTAGTTTTGCATGTTGTGTGTGCCAGAACATCAGCGAGCGGATGTGGAAAATTGAATAAGTGGCGCACATGAGCTCTCACCTGCACTGGGATTAAATTCGCTGCATCCCGAAAGTTTCCCATCTAAACGTCTTCTGGTTGATGGAAAATTCTGAAACATGAAATGTTTGGTGGAGGGGGGGAGGGTTGTTATACATTTTTCTGGATTACATGTCCCTCTATTCTGTTTCCATGTCTCGATTGACAGGGTTGTTTTTGCATCGCCGAAATCAATTCAAGCCACCGTAACATTACTGGAGAACCTGCATGTGATATTAGACAAGACTCCAACGGATGAGGTGAAAACAGATGTCCTTCCGCTGCTGTTCAACGCGTTCGAGAGCACAACAATACAAGTTCAGGTAAGCGCCTTATGAATTTTTTCACAGTTCGACGCAGACAAAGAAGGAATGGGTGAAACCTTTCCGAGAGACAACGCACTTGAGACGCGATTGGAATGCTTTTCAATGATTTAATGGAGATTGTGGTGTAACCGGTACTAAACTGCTACAAGGACCAGAGGGTGATCGGTTACCTGGGAGACGTTTCCTTCAGAGATTCAAGAGATAGAAAGTACTGCCGGTAAAGATTTCTTTTGAATGGATTTAATTTCCGGTTGATTCTGTTCGGGCGCCATTTTAGTTTGAATGAAACTTGACGGCACTTGGAAGCCGTAAAATGTGCATGATGAAAAATTTTATGAAGTCGCTAAAGTCACTCTGAAACTGTTTTAGTCTGATGTGCGATGGTAGGATGGCTTTGATTTGAGCAAACGTTGCTGAAGGATTTGCATGGAAATCACATCCCGTGAGATGGGTTGGGTGATGAATTTTAAACATGTGCTGTGCAACTCAGAGATGTTCTTTTGAAACCACCAGTTGGTGGTGTTCGCCAACCATAGAGCGCTTGCTATCGACAGTAATTGTTTGGTGAACGTCATGCTAAAAAAATATAATATTTTCGACGACTTATCAGCGTCAAAATACAAATCAAACAGTAACCTTTTTGAATGCATTCCACTGACTTGGATCTCATGAGGATTGGTATTCTTCCAAATTTTAAGATGTTGCTTACTGACGGGAGTCTCACAAGTGATGAACATTTTGTGAAAGAATTCTGTTCACTTTCCAATTACTCCAGAACTGAGTCAGCAAAGACACAACTTTGCTATGTTTCTGCAGCAACGGCAGACCCAAATAATGAGACCCACAATTGGACACGTTCTGGTTTGCAAAAGGACGAGTTCTAGTGAATGCGATCGTCACACTCTTTGTGACTTTTTTAGTCTCTGGCCCCTCATGGCCGTATGAACTGATTACTGAACCAATGGGCTCAAATTGTACGCCATTCTGTCAAGATTTCTTGCATTGGCATGCTTATCTTCATCTTTTTATGGCACTACAGTCCGGAGTGTTCTTGGGCTTTAACTAACATGCTTCTCAAGCTAGCATTGGGATGCTTGAAGCGAACATAAAAACAACTCTCACGCATCGTTGCATTATCTGCTATTTTGGTAGTCTCGTCTAGGCCCAAGTCTCGTCTAGGCCGAAGTCTCGTATAGGTCCAAAGTCTCGTCTAGGCCCAGGTCTCGTCAAAGCCCAAGTCTGTCATCACAGACAAATCTTAACACGGACTGTTGGGTTGGAGCTGGGATATTCGATCCCAACACCAGGATGGTTGTGGCTATGTGGTCAAGTGAGAAGCTGTATCGAGCTGTAATCTTTTTCATAAATTGATACCCTTGACAAAGTCTAACCTCTCCAAGAGGCATGACCTTTCCAAAGGTACCAATGGCGCTGTAATTTATGTTGCTCTGGTAGATAAACAGCACTTAGAGCTCTAAAACCCAATCAGACCGATTTAAGGAACGCCAAATGCTGCCGTAGTTGCCGTGCTGTATTCAGTTCTCGGATCAAGCTCATCGAATTTTTTAAGGTACCACCTCTTTGGAATTACTGACAACACTCAAAGAGAAGTAAGAAGGTATTTAAGAAGGCTGACGGGATCCCTTACTAGCCTGAAATGCCACTTTATCAAAATGAAACAGTGTCAAAACCAAAAGTATATTTTTAAGATTGCAGAATGATGAAACTTTCTTGCACACTCTTTGTAATTGTCACGTATCCGTTAGCTAGGAAAACTATTTTCTTCAAGGGTGTACTAATTTTTGAGGAAAGACAAAATTCCACTTTATAGCCACGACTCGTTTATATTAAGGAAACGGGTCAACATTTGGATTAGCTTCAACCATTTTGATACACTACTTAGATCGCAGTGCCGTGCTTGCAGAGGAGGAAAACAATGTAACAGTCAAAGAATTCGGCCCACCTAGCCTTTCCTACGATGCTCCGTGAATAACCGCAAATTGGAGAGACTTTGCTTTTCTTCACAAATATGAAGTGTTCCTTAAAATTTGATCTCACCTTCTGTTTTATTCTTCTTCTTTCCATGGCGCAACAGTCCGGGTAGATCCCCCAACCAACATGCCTCTTCAGCTAGCACAATCTCTTACTAGCTGCCTCCAATAGCGCACTTCAATTTGGTTGAGGTCCTTCCCCTCTTTTGTACGCCACCTAAACCAAGATCGTCCTCTGTTGTTTTATCCCAACGCCTAGGATTCGAAGACGTTTCTGGCCTAAGCGATGATGTCCGTACGCTCTACATGACCAAGGCGTCTCAAGCGTTGTACTGAAGACGCTTGTTCGGGTGCATGCCGGAGTGTAGTCACTAAAGTTCATCCTTAAATCTTCTCCTCCAGATGCCACTAACGCAAACATCCCAAAAAATCTGTTTTACTTGCTGGAAATAAAGGAAAGAAAGTGATCCAACAAAGAGCGCGGGTTTTTAAGACCATAACATACGTGTTACGTGAACTTAGAGATTCTCATAAGCTCTGAAAATAATTTCGTTTATGTGCCCAATCCAGAGTTTTTTCACTGCAACATTAATTTTTCAGTAATGTCCACCATCCCTTGTGCTAGATGTTTTCAAAATATTACGTATACGCCCCCCTCCTTCGATTTTTTTTTCGAAAATTGCATCATTCTAGTTTCGGAAGCAAAGACGTATAACACATCAGCATTTCTCGCTCTTAAAGCATCCCTATAAGTGGACTCTCCCATCAACCGTTTCAGTCGAAGCGACGAGGCAACTCCTCAATAATTCGAGATCGAAATGGATCACTGTGGCAATTGCTCGTCAGCAGTTTACTTACACCCTCAGCGTTAAGTGCTCTTAAAACTACACTTCTTCCTCCTTCGCAATCCCCATTTTAAATCCCGTGTTTCCCCGGCAACAACACAGCCACCGCCCGACTCCTCCCACGGTCTTCGCTCGTGTGCGGAGAAAAACGACAAAAGAAATCGATTCCCCACTGATAGGCGCCCGACCGGATGGATACCCTCCTGGTGGCCCAACCTCAGATACAGATATATTCACTGATAATCCGATACTCCATGCACACAGTCGCCCAAATTGCCTTGGATTGCTGGAGGCGCGCACACCCATTACTCGTCCCGTAATTGGCAAATTGGATTAGGGATTTGCGACAGGCATGCCGGAAACAGTTCCTTGTCAGATGAGAAGAAATCCTCTCCACGCACTGGTCACAGGCATCGCCGGTCGTGATTGGATGCGATGCCGAGCAGGTGAATTACCAGAAATGAGCTCACACTTGTCAGGGACTGCCGTTGATCGACGTGCCGCTTGATCGACGGCCGGCTTACCGCGCCCATTCGGCAGCGTTTGTAATTTCACGTTTTCTCCTCCACAGAGTGCAGCCCTGGTGGCGGTGACCAACGTGTATGACTGCATAGACGAGCTCTCCATCCGGCGGATGGTCCTGCCGAAAGTGAAAATCGTCTTCGAGAAGAACCATAACGACGTGAAAATCGTCGCCAACGTCCTGTCGTGCATCGAGAGAACGCTTGAAAAATTGGATAAATCTCAGGTGGGTGCTTGGCCACCGGCCTATTGCCTGACATTGAGCCGTGCTGACGTTTGATTTTCTTGTTTATTTCTCCCTCTCTCTCTCTCCCTCTCTCTCTCTGTCTCCCCATGCAGGTAATGGACGAGGTTCTGCCATTGCTGTGGGACGTACGCCTTTCGGATCCCGACATCATTCTGCGAGTTGTGAGTAAGTACGAGTAGATTGAGTGTATGAGTGTGTATTTGTGTGTTTGTGCCGTTTCGGGGAAAAAGTTAATTAAGCTATTTATATTTATTTGATTGTAAATATGTGCACAGAGCCCAATACGCTCGCACACGTGCACTGGACACTGACTAGCATGTCAGGGAAAAATTTGTCATGTCCGTGTTCAGTGGACAGCAACATTGGGGTGGATGGGTGGACGGGGTCAGATTTATATGACAGTGTATCCAAACGATGCTGATGAGAGTGCAGATTGGGCTCACGGGTGGGCAATATGGACACGTTCATGTTTATATTAGCTTGCAGGGCTGAAGTTTCTCTCTGACGGAATTCTTCTCATTAGAGGCAACGAGCAGCAGTTCTGACAGATTTATGACCGCCCATGGAATGGGTGCTGGAATACGAATGGATGAATCATGGTGTTGATGAATAAAGTTTTCTTTTTTTTTTTTTTGTTTGAGGGTTGGGAAGCAGTGTCCACCTCAGTGAGTATTGTGGGTGGAAGGGACTTATTTTGAACTTACTTGCTCTTACCATGACAAGCCTTGGCGAGCTCTTGCGACTACATGTAAAGGCCTGATGCGAACATTTCGCCTTCTAAAACGACTCGCTGTGAGCCCAAAACTGCTAGTACGACGTTGACAACTTTGTGGAGAGTAACGAGGTGTCTTATTTTGATGAGCACTGGTGAGCTTTCCACCTTGACAAGATACAGATTTAAGCACAAATTTCTATATGCTTGCAACAAACGCCCCTGTGAGTAATAAGTAAGCGTGTCGATTCACATGCCAAAGTCCCTGACTTTTTGACGGCATCTCTTCTTAGACAACAGCGACTGCAAAGTGTACTAGTTTTCCATGCAAAAAATCTTCAATTTCGAAGATCGTAGCGTTATATCGTCTCTTCCCTTAAGACAACAATACCACGCACTACACAAATAGCTGCTCAAGAAGCTAGCTTTTGGACTCTTGTGAGCTCTAGTGCCATCCGACTTTTATCTCTTTAGTTCTTTTTATTTTTGCCTTCATTTGATAATCTTCTGGTTCGTTTCATGAAATTTGAAGACACATGGGTATGTAGTAAGGTATAGGCAGTTTAGGCAGTTAAGGCTTAGCATATATGACCAGTAGTCATGATAACACTGACTAACGTCTTTGTAATAATCCCACGAACCTATTGAGATTTGTCTTAAGGGACAGTCGCTCCTCTTTGGAAAGAAGCAAATCTTTTCTAGCACTTCTGTTGCTCTTTAGGTCACAGCAACCGGATGCAACTCTACATTGAACGGGAAGTAAATGCCCCATAATCACATGACCCAATTCAGCTCAGGTGAGTGGGATGGAGCAGATCAGATAGCACTGTCATTCATACTTCAAACTCTTCCCGCGAATTGAGTTTAAGCTTCAACGACGATACTACCATAGCGAGACCAACCGAACGTTCAAGCTGAATTTAAGTTTAAGGAGTCACTGATCTGCCGCGGTACCCGAACTGCGCAACTACATTGCTCCCAGTATGGCTCCTTACCCCAGGCAGTACCTTACTGCCGCTGGGGCCGGAGTTATTATGACCCGATGCCTGCTGAACGCATCTCTAAGAAATCTCCTAATGGGATCTTTAGTTTGTCTTGTCTTAAGAGCCAGACTGGTATCGTAACTCCCATCAATGTACATCTTCAAGGTCCCGAATGTCATTGTATAAGGGACATTGGCGCAACACGTGCAATCAGCCCTCGAAACTATATCCACACGGGCATGACTCTGATTCGCATGCCTTTGACCGCCTGAGTAGAATGGAGTTCAAGAAATCCTGCTTCGCAAAAGAGTAACTTAGGAACATGCTGAGATTGAGGCCATTAATGGATTTGACAAGCGATACTCCATCTCGGAGGAAACTAAAAGTCACTCTTTCTTTTCGGAGAAGTAGCTTTTCAAGGAATCTTTTGCTCTCGTTAAGAGTGTCAACTTGAATGCGAAGTTTCTATTCCTGAACTAAACGTTTGTCTTGTTTTCGTGATACTTCCTGATACCAGACTATTAATGTGAGAATGAAGAGGTTTTCGAATTTCGAGATTTGGAGTTGACAATTCAGATCCCCTCTACTTGTGAAAGAACAATAGAAGGGACAACAAGAGAAATGCGGACAACGTAAATTCCTAATCGCTTGCGGTGTGCATAATGCATATATCTCTAGCCAGTTTAACTGCTGCTGCCCTAGCGCTTCAAAATTTGATGACTTCTATAATGCAAAAACAATAAAACAGACTCGGAGTGACATCTGAAAATAAACTTCAACGATCGAAAACTGTGCTTATAATCTCAGTCCCTTCTAAGAACATTCTGAATCCAACGCATTAAATTCGAATCCATTAAACTTAACATATTCGCAGCAATGCCTTAAACATACCCTTAACTTGTCACATATTTTTTGGGAGAGCAACGAATTAAATTCACGTCCCCAGGACCATATTAGACATCCAAAATCACTCTGTATACAATCTTGATAGACCTTGTACTACGTAAAAGGAGTTTTTTTTTTCACTTTTGTGACCATCGGAGGCCCTTTTGATCTTCTGTTCTACTTCCTTTTAAACTAACATTCCATGGAGTTCTCGTAACTATTCTTGCCGGGGGTTAATTTGATGAAATCTAGACTACAGACAGCCCCTTTGAAGTGATCTTACGTTCTTACGTTCTTAACAATAGCATGTCTGTTTGCTGATTTCTTTTCCGATTTTAGCCTCAGCATTTTATCCTTTCCAGTGGATCCAACTTTTCTTTCCTTCATCACCCCTTCCAGGTGAATGATAGCAGTCTAGCTTAAGGCCGTCTGATGAACTTATGGCCCTTACTCAGTCTTAACTTTTTGAACTCGAAACAAAGGTTGACATTTTTCTGTGTTTCCCTGTGTCGAAAATAAAGTCGAATGCCATTGGGGAAACACGCATTACGATTGGGAAAGATATTGGAGTGTGCTGTAACTACCCATTTTTTTCTGAGAACACTTTACGCACTGCTGTTCTAATGGCAGCCAGTGGACTGTAAATTTCGCTGCCCTCTACTGTAAAGTGATTCTCCTACTTAATAGCCTCTGAGATGTTTAGATTTGAGTACCACGCAAGTGATGAAATTTCCTTCTGACCATTGGGATGCTGACTTTGCTTTGAGAGATACCAGATAACTAGTGGTGGATGGACTTTCTATAGTAAAGTTTGTTGGCTGCCCATAATGGCAGTTTCTCGTTACCAGTAGTGTCTCCGAAAGATTCTTTTTTCAAGTCCTGATTCTGTTCTACCTACTGTCGTGAGAACGGCTAAAAATTGAAGTAGCTAGAGGTGCAAGACGTGGTCGCCGTGGAGTAGTGGGTAAGTGCGTCGATCTACACGCAGAAGGTCTAGGTTCGATGCCCAGACGGGACACATCGCATTTTTTCACGGCACCATCTCTTTCGGGCTGCTGACAACACTCAAAGAGTATCAATTGTCTATGAAGAGCTTCTCAAATCTAGCCGCTCGGAGTCGATAAAAACTTTAGGTCCCTTCTACTCGTGAAAGAACAATAGCACGCACAATACAAGTAGTTATTGTAAAAGCTCGGCAATGGTCCCTTGTGGGCTGTAGTGCCACACAATTACTATTATTATAAGAGGATCTAGACGTCGTAGGCAAAGTATTAGTTCATATTCAATTAACTTGAACTACACTGATGAACAGTTTGATTCCTTCAATAGCATGAGCGAGAACAAACCAGACAAACAAATTATTTCTTTCAGCACCCCTTCAGACATTGATAATTAAATATCCTCTCCACATTGCTGTCTGTCCCCAATCCGTTTCAAAGAAAATCCCCTTTCCTCCGCCTATTCACACACGATACGACACGTCTCCCCCCTCTACCGCTTCCCCCCACAACATCACGGCACCGTGTAATGAGTAACTTAAGCCGTCCTCAGCTTGAAAAAAAACCCATATCCGTCTGTCATCCTTCACATCTCACATGCACACACACACACACAATAACTTCATCGACTAACTTTCCGTCTATCCTCTCATTTGCAGACATCTACAGGAAAATGCTGTCCGACAAGAAATACGGCCTGTCCGTCAACGTAATGGCGACCAGGATAATGCCATCCCTCATCCCGCACACAGTGAATCCGTCATTAAATCTGGAGCAGTACACCATTCTTCTCGAGGTAAGATTTCCGACCAGCGCTCACATTCACACTCGCAAATTAACGCACTGAAATCTGCGAAACCAGGTGCTGCAGGAGATGCTCGACCACATTGATCGACAGCAGAGGAATAAATTGAAATTGGACAATTTGTCAATACCCTCGCCGGAGCGACACCGAACTCTGCGGCATCAATTCTCGTCGGATAACATGCAGGTGCCGCCCTTCAATATTCCCAACTTGCGTATTGATCAGCGGAAAACATCCAGTGCCGAGGACATGGCGAGGAAGAACTCAGGTGGTAAGTGCATGTGCTGTTTGCGTTTGGTGGGCTTATCCCCCGGTTTGGTTTTTTTTTCTGTCGACTGCACGGGTTGGCGGATGTGGGACAATACTGCGTTGCCAGCCGTGAAATATGAGATGCATCGTGGGAGCGCTGGAGTGGCGCATCTGTTATTTATTGGACGCTACATGCCTTTCAGATGACAAGACTGCGTGGATTGCTGCTGCTACTGGTGCTGTTGATGATGATGATTGAAAAAATGACGAAGCAAGGCTTTGTCGGTGTTCGATGCGGATTTTAAGGGCTGACAAAGTTTGCAGAAATATTGGAAAATTGTTCCAAATCGCTTTGATCTTTGCGAGCACAAAGGAAGGGAATATGAAGGATTGGGAAGCCATCGAAAATGCTTATTTTCGGCATAGGGTGGAGGTAAAATTGCGGAATATATAAAGTTTTGTGTTCAAAGCCGAC
This sequence comes from Eristalinus sepulchralis, assembly GCA_944738645.1. Classification (NCBI taxonomy): domain Eukaryota; kingdom Metazoa; phylum Arthropoda; class Insecta; order Diptera; family Syrphidae; genus Eristalinus; species Eristalinus sepulchralis. The sequence goes on from OX122885.1 coordinate 52,506,826, forward strand.
TTGGGAGTGGTCAAAAGGGAGGAAACACATTTTTCTGATCGATTTTCAAGCTCCAACTTGCTTTTGAAAGCCCGTGTCTCAATGTAGACGGTTTTGCTTTGACACACCAAGACGTATCCTTGAATAAGATTCGGATTTAATTCACTGATATGTCGCCTAAAAAGGAACACAGTGGGTGGGTGGCTAGTGTCTACAACGGATGAGCTCCTTTAGCAGAAAGATTCAATCTTTGATTCGATGAGAACAAACTAATTTTTTTCCATTTCCGACAAGATGTCATAAGAATGACATTGGTTGAGGCCAAAAATCAAGAGGGAGTGAGGGCCCCTTCGATTGAATTGTCTCTTTACCTAGAACCCTCTTCAAAGTCCAACATTTTTCGTATCGCTCCCATTCCATCCCATTTCAAATCGCCATTCAAATTCTCAATATTCCCTTCCTCCCAACACTAGCCTTAGACAACACTTCAGATTGCCAAATTCGTCACCTCGATATTCTTAATTTGAAAAGTTCAACAAGGAACAAAAATTCCCGTCAATAGAACCGTAAACCTATTCACACGCCGCGGCGGACCTTGTAGATCTCAAATTCCCAGAATCCCACCTGTTAGTCTCGCCTCATTCACAAATGCTCTCCGCCCTCTGCAGCCCCACCAAAACCCAATTGAGAAGACAACAAAAATTCAATCAAAACCCTTGCCCCGTCAGCAGTGCCATCAAGAAAATTAATTTTCCTTAGCAAACTTTTCTAATTGGACATGACACTTGAGCGCTTTAGGTAAATTCGGTATTCCGCCGTCACGCCTACAACTCTCTTCCCGGCAGCCCCATTCTGCGCGTCACGACCATTGCGTGCCGCCATTATCATATTAACTGGAATTCAATCGTGATTCCCAAAAGAAAATTAAAAGTCTGTCTAATTGGAAGTCGGTCCCTTTCCCCTGCGACGATACCGACGATTTGATTTCATTTCACAATTGAAGAGCCCTCAAGAGCAGAGCCCCATCTGCGGGCCGCCCGCCTCCGTCAAGCAGCGAAGCCGCAGAGTACGCAAAGTAGGCAAATACGCAGTCACATCCCAGGCTGTAACAAAAATAACTTAATTACGACGTTCAGTATTTAGCGGCAGGATAATTGAATTTTGAAAATTCTCAAAGCCCACAAACGAGCTGCCACCACCCCCACAGCAACAGCAGTAGCGGCGGCAGCTTTGCAGCTGACAACAATGTTCGATTCAATTGGCGTGCAGAAGACATTCCCACAATCACTACCGGAGCAGGCAAGACAGTCAGCCTCCGGGGCTGGTGGGGCGGCGCCCACAGGCGAACCCCACCGCAACACAGCTTCCGTGGGTTGTCGCCTGCGTCGCGTCGCGCACGTTGGCATTGTGAGGTTATTACGGAATAATTTCGGTTATTTACACGGCTTGAAAGCCACTTACCGCACGGAGCAGGCAGGCACTAATGAACAACCCCTTCGCTGGGGCTACTTTGCTTCGTTTCAGGTTCTGGCATGTTGGGCGGTTGGTGGTTTGGTGGCTCGCCCTCATCACCGGACAGCAATTTCCTGCGAGTAGCGAATGCGTTCCCCAATCGGCGCCTCTCGGACAACACGCTGATGACACCGAAAATACGCATCGCTCCGTCCTGTGCCTCGTCACCGGGCGGAACTCCCGGCGGTGGACTACCCATCCGTCGACACTCAAGTATTGGACCACAGGAGAGACGTGGCTCGGCCATCAATCTCTCCCCACCTACTGTAAGTGCATTCGTTTTCCAACTTCTGCTGCTTCCTGTGTGTTTTCTTTTTTTTTGGTTTTTCATATGATTTTGTGCGTTTCGTATGATTTGATTGCAGCTCAAGCATTTTCCATGCCACAGAGGCAGTCAACCGTGCAGCAAGTGGTTGCAGCAGAGACCCAGACACTTGACTGGGTGCTCTGCCAGCTGAAGAGAATCGCGCTTTGTCTGCGGTGCCTGGAGAATGGTTGGGCCCTGCACTTCGTTTTTGTTGGAATTTTTCTTTTGTTCGGCACTCACTTCGACTTTGCTATCGCTATTATGATTGTTATCTTTTCAAGGCTCTGCCGCCATAGAAATGAGAATTAATCATTTTCCGTCGGTTGGTTCCTTTGAAATAAGCAACGTTTTATCCGCGCATCCACAGGGCGGTGGGTGCAGTTCTGGTGAAGGCAAAGCCATCTGGCAGGGTGGTGTAATGGAAAATTGTTATTTTGTACTGAGAAGTTTATCGCAAGCAGGTGCAGATTATAGGAATTGTTTGAAATTTTTTGAAGAAGACTCATCGCAGATGGGTGGTGTGTTACTTTGTGAAGGACATGCTTACGGTAACTGTTGCTGGCGTATTAACGCACCGGCTGTAAT